>JACEIK010000132.1:502973-560934 GCA_018107945.1 Datura stramonium | reverse complement strand
GGAAGCTAAGTGAGCTGCCGATGGACTATTGGTGAGCTAAGTATTGCTCATTTTCCTTAGGATTTTTGGTTGTTTATTTTGCTGTAATTATACTTCATATTGAGGGGAATAATTACAGCAGAACTAAGGTAAAATTTCCTCTTGTTTCTCCCTTAAAAGTTAGTGAAAACTAGTTTAGAAAATGGCTAAATGTTGTTGATGTTGTTGTGTGTTGTTGTTGCTATTGTGACTGCCATTGTTTAGTTATTTTGGATACATTTTGTGCTATAGATTAATCTTTTCATTGGACTATAAAACCACTGGATTAAGGAGGTTGAAGGCTGATCATTGAAATAGGAAATCTGCTAGAGAAAAGTTCATCGGAGAAAGGTATGAAAGGCGTTCTTTGACTCTTGATTTTCAAGCACGAATTCATGCCAAGGATTAATCCGACATGCCCTTGTACTTGAGCTTATGTAGTTGCATATTGTGGTTCCTGCCATTTGTTAGAATTACTTGGTATTAAGTTGTGTATTTGCTAAAGAGTTGGAACGCATGAATGTGAAGCGGAGAGGGCAATTGCCTTCTATTATGGTCATAGTTGTAAATTGAGTCTGAAGTCCCCTCGGCGTGGGCACTGTGAGCTGGTCCTTTACATTATGTATTTTTGGTGTCAAAGTTGTTTCACATTATGGTTTCTAATAATTTTGATAAGCATGGAAAGATGACAACGCACAGAAAAACCTAATAATTGAAATCGAGTTTTAACACAATAAGGGCTAACGAGGGTAATGAAATGGAATTTCCTTATGACAGTTACCTACCCTCTTATATTCATGTTTTAAGGTACCTAGGGCCATGAGATGGTTCCCTAATCCCTCTTCCTTAATCTAAGCGACTAATTAATGTGTTTCTTAATTAACCGATGTGTTAAACTTGGAAAATAGGGCCCGAATAGATAAACTATTGATTTTTCTATGGAACCATCTTTATTGGCGGGTTAATCACAATATCTTGATATTAACAAGTTATACAAAAATCATGATATATATGTGTGTGTGTGTGTGTGTGTTTATGCTTACGTTCAAATTACACGCTAAAGCAGTAAGATTACCTTTCGAAAGTCGTTATATGTTTATTAGAGCTCTTGAGTTATCTAGACCTCCTGAGAATTTCTTAAGTCTTTAAGTAGACACATTGTATGTTCTTTGAAAGTTGTAGATGTGTAAGGAAATCAACCTAAGTGTCAAGGTTGAGGCTTTGGTAGCAATGGAGATGTAAGAGTAAATATTACACCTTTTAAGGTAAAATGTGAGTTATATGCCCTCTGCCCATAGTTGATTTCAAGAACCTTTGAGAGATGTTAAATATGTACAAGATGATGTTTAAGAGATAAGTTTGGAAATTAGGTAAAAAGGTAAGTGTGTATAAGAAATTCTTGAATAATGAACATAAGAGTAAATAATTAAGTAGGGAATTACGAATCGTGGTTGAAAAAGAATTTATGATGAATATGAAAAGTAAAGTCAAAGGTTCTTTTTAGATGATAAGTGTTACGATTTTTAATGAGTTAGGCAAATAGCCAACAAGATTTACCTTGTTCTAATGACATTTAGCAAAAAGGGTTATAAATAAAGTTGGTTATGTTCACTTGTGTTAAGTTAATGGAAGGCCAATAAAGTATTAACTTCTTAAGAAATTATTAGAATCAAATATTTTAAGACAGTGACTCAATTTAAGGAGAAGTTATTCGTCGTCTTTTTTAAACAATTATCTTTGATTATTTGTTCTATGAGTTGGAGTAACTTTCTCAAGTTTTAAAGGATTTTTTTTCTTGGAAGCTTCTACACTGTTTATAATGCTGCTAAGCTTTTCTAAGCTCCACATATATTGCAATGTTTCACATGATCTTTTCCTACATTGTCTGAAGCACGACTATAAGTCTTTATTTATCTTAAGGATTCCCCTAGACATTTGCCTAGCATTTGTATATTAAAGAGCTCTATGTTTGAGATACACAAGTTATGTCTTCCTATTCATAAGTTACCTCGAGATGTGATATGATGTGCAATGAATGGGGTATGCTCACAATTCTTGATATGAAAGTATGAAAGCCAAACGAGTGTAAGCACGAAATGAATGCTAAGATTGTTAATAGAAAATGTTAGGTTAAGTTATTCCTCTCTGATCCTCATGTTAGAATTTCTAGGAGATGTTTACAATCATGAATGTGAGTCTACAAATGTCTTTATGATATTCCAGTTCTAGGAACTTCCCTAGAATTCATTCATAGCATATGTATGTATTTAAATGCAAAATGAAAGACCTATATATGTATGACATAATTGTAGTATTAGGGGTCATGGTAAGATCCTACACATGTTATAGTTACCGATCGACATATTTTATGGTTTCCAGTATTCAGATAGTTTGTATGAGCTCTATCAACTCCATTTATGATTGTGATTAAGATTTGTTTTTATTTTACCCCGGTATGGTACACCGGCTAGAGATCTTTTTATTTTACCCCAGTGTGGTACACCGGCTAGAGATCTTTTTATTTTACCCCGGTGTGGTACCTCGGCCGGAGATATTTTTATTTTACCCCGATGTGGTACATCGGCTGGAGATATTTTTATTTTACCCCTGTGTGGTCCATCGGCTGGAGGTATTTTTATTTTACCCCGGTGTGGTACACCGATTGGAGATATTTTTATTTTACCCCGGTATGGTACATCGGTTGGAGATATTTTATTTTACCCCGGTGTGGTACACCGACTACACGAATTTTATATATGCATTGACGGTTGGCTGGTCGCTGGCATTACAGTTATAGTTTCTTTCTTGTGCATTTCTTAATTGCATTTTCATCTCATTATAGATTTATTATCAGGTTTCAATTTCCAGGATTCCAGGTTGTTACCATTCCTTATTCCTAGTTCAGTTATCTTGAGTTCACTTATGTTATAGTAAGTTGTTATCAATTACAGGTTGCATAGTTCCAGGTTATATTTATCCTTTATATGTTTATGTGCTAAGTTAGTTATTACAGGATTGTTATCTCATGGTTACAGTTTCAGCCTTACATACCAGTACATTTCTCATTCCTACTAACGTCCCTTGCTTGGGGACTGCATTCATGTCACAAGGCAGGTAGAGGTTAGGATAGCCAGTTGATAGCAGTTCATGAGATCAACAGATTGTTGGTATGCTCCTTTCTTCCTGGAGCTAGGGCTTGAATTATTTAAACTTGAGTTTTGAGATGCGATTATGGGTAGGTCGGAGCCCTATTCCAACCATCAATCGGAGTTACTCTTTAGAGGCTTTGTGGACTTAGTATGTATAGGATTATTCAGTCTTTGGCCTCATAGGCTTATTGTTGCTTGTTTTAGCACACTAATTTCCTTGGTTGCATTTCGATTGTTTACCCCGTATTGTTGAGACCTTATGGGTCTAGTTTATTCTTGATTGATTATGACGAGGTGCATGGATGTCCTAAGTATTCTGATTACAGATGTCATATATCCGACTTCTCGATCAATCGTGAATCGAGTGCCAGTTACGCCCTACCCCAGTTTAGGGTGTGACAAAAGGTTGATCACAAGTAAATCAACTCAATTCTCTGCTCTCGTGAAAAATTAGCGTGTTTAATGTATTCTAATCGCCTCTTCCTCCTTTTAAAATAAAACATAAAAATCTTTTTCCTAAGATAACAGAGTAAACTTCATATTTGCCACCGCTCATGCCACGATCAGACCTACGACCCGTAGCAGGCTTGTACCGTCGTACCTGCCATCCGTAGGTCTTTAACTTGTTGAAATGGTTAAATTTTGGGATTTTTGTATTACTCGTACCATCTTCCTCACAGTGTCTTGAGCTTCCATGACTTAAATGAAGACTTTGAATTTTTCTGAAGTTTGTCACGAGTGTCTTGGTACAGATCGTACCTTGCCTTCACGATTCATACTGTAGTCATCTGTACCCGGGGAAGTCGGCCTTTGTGTGCAATTTCTACGAATTCTTTCCATGACTTGAAGTTACGGCTCGTACCACGATCATACGACTCGTACTCGCCCTTGAGTTATGGGTTTTATCATTCTCATCTCATCCTTCTGAATATTTTCACGAGTCTTAGTACGATTTATACCATCAATGTACGACTCGTACTGAAACTAATCTTGGCTCTTTTTTTCTCTTTTAAGATTATTTTGCAAAATATTGTTCCAAAACCTAAGTTTACCGGAAAACACAAGAAAAGTAACTCATATCCATATAAACACACCTAAGTCCATACTGGCCTTCTGTTTTAAGCGTCGAGAGTGCTGTAAATCCACAACACATCAACACCCTCCAACAGAAACTTTGTATGTCTCGGGCAAAGAAAGAAAAAAACTAAAAGCCACTTGACGCTCAACTAAAAAAATAAGCCTAGGATACTACAGCCAACATTTAACCAAAATTTGCACTATACATACAACAATTTCTGACCTCGTCTCCATAAACTAGTATTATCTAATGTACTACAAAATCATAAAACATTAATGCTAAATAGGGATCAAGACATGTCATCCTAGCTATCAACGGGAAATCAAGTCATTACCAATGCTTTTCACACAAATCAATGGTAAAAGCAAACATAATTCATGTACCCTTACAACAAATGAAGTCCCCACTCACAGATATAGTATCAAATATGTATGGAACTAGACAAATTAAACACTCACCCACACAAAGAAGTTCCAAGTACCATGTATCAGATACCATTGGCTTGCCCTTATTTTCTCTGCTTCAGTTTGTCGAATGGTCAAATTAGGATCACTATAGGACTTGATATGGCCTGTAATGTAGGCTTAGGTCTGGACATGATAAAGATGAGAGATTCTTAAAGTGACTATCACTTCCTTGTCACTACATACATTGTCTTCACCTTTCACCTACTTCACCCTTTATTCTTTTTATTCCTTTTCTTCCCTTTTCACCTCTTTTGTATACATTTGAATGGGTGTGGTGTATTTTCAACTTTTCAGCATTTTTTATTTTCTTTTGAAATTTATGTATTTCAAAATTCTCAAAAAAAATTCATCTCTTTTCTTTTACCATACACTTCATTTTCACTTTTTTCTCATTCCCACTATGTACGCACCCCTACTCTAGCCACCCTCAACTTAGGCATTTCTCCTATGTTGAGGTTCACAATATCAAAAGAGGACGGGGACCAAAATAGGTTCATTATAAACAAATGGGTACGGTTAACTGGTTAATCAAAGAAAAAAATTGGTCAATTAAGGCTCAAATTAGGATCAAAGTTCATATGATTTTAGTAGGAGTTATATAGGTAAATGTGAGCTAAATGAAAATGGCCTATGATCATGTATAACCAACCATCCTTAGCCTATGCAAAGACCAACCAGGCAAGTTCTAGATCTTCTATAGAATCTTGAACTAGGTTCTTCACCTCACTCTCTCATGGCACATGAACTATATTTGCTTTACCTATTTGGTTTACACATGGCTTAACAAGACTACTCATGCTAATAAACTAAATGACATCAAAAGATTCACAGAAATCATGCATGCAGTCACAAATACATAGCTAATGCATCAAAAATTTTAAATAGGGTCAATTTTTTCAAATAATTCAAAATTGTAATTTTGTTTTTGATTTTGAGATATTAAAATGTTTTTTCTTTGTTGTAGAATTAAACAAAAATCACAAACAAAAATAAAAATCCTAAACATGTCAGTTCTACTAGATAGCATGCCCGAGGGAAAAGAAATACAACAAGAAAAACCCCCGAACGTATCAAAAATCCCAAAAATAACAAGTACACCCCTCCACTTTTTGAAAATTTAGCTTCGTCACTGAATCATGAGATAGAAGAACATAGGGAAGGGAACATATCTGGGGCTACTCAGACTTCGCCTTGTGGAGGAGGTACCTCCATTGTAATCATGGCTAGCGGTAGCCGACGCACTCCTTCAAGTATCAACGGGGGTGGTTACCCTCTCAGAGTAGTTTTCACCACTTCAATGGCCTCGGAGTGTGAATGGGATGGAATCAGGCTAAGGCATGGTGGAGCTGCCCCGCTCCTCCTGGCTCGCTCCTACAACTCTAACATTTATGCGTCAAAGTCTGCAGGCTCTATGCTCTGGCCCGCTTGTGTTCTTTCCTCTCCTTTTCTCTTCCTCGAGACTCTCCTCTCCAATATCCTCCGGCTCTTTTCTTTCCCTTTTCTCCGGCCCAGCTACCGTCAGCTCCCAATAAGCCGCTAAGTCAATCTCCTCATTAAGCTCTGTATCTAAGTCTGGAAGAGTGAGGCCACTACGCTTTCGATTTTCATGATGACAACTCGACTACTTGGCTCGAAGAGCCCCAACTCCTCATGGAGGCATTGCGGTATGTCTTGCTCACGCCATCAGGTACATTGAATCGGCTCTGAACTCCATCTAGGTGAGCATGTAGAGCCTGAGCTACTGCTTCTATCTCCTCCTTGACCCATGGCTTTACATTTTCCATCATGGCCTGAATCTTTCGCTCTGCCATGGTCAACCATTTGGCCAGCTTCTGGAGGAAGTCCTATGGCACCAAAACATGCCTGTTTAGGGTCTAAGTCTATAAGCTAGGTGGTGGTGTGCAGATATCCTAGGAGTTGCCTCTGTCATCCCGACTTGTACCACGAGTCGTAGGAAGCCCCTACGACTCATCCCTTTGACCCCGAAAGTCAAATTTTAAAAACCTACCTGGGGACCTATGAGTGCATCTTACGACTCATACCATGTGGGTATAATTCGTATGATGACTCGTAGGTCATAGCTTCGAATTTTTTCTCTGGAACTCACCACGACTGCTGCTACAGTTCGTAAGATACTATCACAACTCGTACTGAGAGTCATAGCAGCTGCTGTTTCAGTAGTTTTTAGCCTCTACTTTTGTTTTCCTTCACACGGAGCACACATTAGTTCAATAACTAGGTTGCCTCCCAAGAAGTGCTTGATTTTACGTCGCGGCATGACACAGGTGGCCCAGTTACTCAGACTTCACTAAGCCACCACTTGGGTTGCCTCCCAAAAACGCCTAATTTAACGTCGCGGCTTCTTTGACGCAAAGTCTCTGGCTACTCAGAATTCATCAAGTGACTCATATCCATCTTCTAGTGTGAGACTATCTTGAATTCCTTTGGTTGATGCATTGTGAAAAATTTTAAAGGTGACCTCTTCTTTGTTCGATCTAAATTTCAATTGGCCCACCTTCACATCTACTAGGGCCCTCTCGGTGCAAAGGAATGGTCACCCCAAAATGATGGGGACTTCATAATCACCTTGTAGTACGAATCACGAAGTCCCACCAGAATATAAATTTGTCCACCTTGACAACCACATCGAATAGGATCCCCACCGGCTTTTTAACAGTTTTGTAAGCCATGTTAGCCGCGTAGTGGTCGGTGCGGGGGCTCCCAAAGTTTATGAAGGACTTGGTGACTAAGAAGAGATTTGTGAGCTATGAGCCGGTTGACAATATATATCCTTTGTAGTGCCATATCTACAAGGGTCCTAGCTCTCGGAGAAGAAGGAAGACTCGGGTGCTTTCACTATACGTTGCACCATTGGGATGTCGGTGGTCGGTGCGGGGCTCCCAAGCCATACAACTCTAGTCATCACCACCATGCAATGGCCATCATTCTTTGGGTTTTGGACAGCGTTTCTAGGTAGTGTACCCTTTTGTCTAGGGTTCATTGATGCTGACAATTGCCCAAGTTGATGTTCAATCTGCTTGATAGTTGTAGCATGAATTCCCTTTCTGACCCATACTTGATAAGTCACTTCGTATCTCCTTTAGTTGCTCATTAGTGGACCTCACATTCTTCAACATCTCAGCCATCATGCTCTCCATCTTTGATTGTCCAGCCTTCCCCTCTCGTGAATTGGGAGGCACATAAACTCCAACCTGATCATTTCAGTATCCATCATTTCTTCTCCATTCTCCTTGGCACTCGGCCTCCAGCTCCTATCTCTGAACCCGTTTCTGTTGTAGTTGTCCCTATATTGGTTCCAACCTTGATTTACAGAGCCTTGGCACAAATTTTATTACCTATACGCTTGGGCGTTGGCTCAGAAACTCGCCACTTGGGTATCTAGGAAGTTTGCCTCTTCCACTCCAGAATTAGAGTGATCAACTCCCTATTCTATTCCTTGAGTTCCTTATGTGTTGTGGATTTACAGCACTTTCGGCGCTCAAAACTAAGAAAATAACATGGAGTTAGGTGTATTTATATGGATATATGGAACTTTTCTTTGGTTGCGGGATAAATTGGTGTTGGAGTTAAAAGATGCAAAAGATAGCCTGAAGTATGCAAAATAGGCTCAAATTATAGTCCATAGTATAGCCGTAGGAAAGGTCCTAGGGAGTCATACTGGTGGCCGTGAAAAGATTCAGAAGGCTTCTTTTGAAGAGATGAAATATACGAGTCTTAGTGCAGTCGTACCAAGCTTGTACAGTGGAAATTGGTGATGAAGTAATTGAAAAGATTTAGAATATTTGCACAAGAGGTTGACTCTTGCTACGGAAAGGAAGTACAAACCGTGGAATGAAGGTACGAATCATACCACAGTACGAGCAGTAGGAAAGGTCTTACAAGTTATTAGGTGGCCGTGAAAAGTTGCGAAGGCTACTTTTGAAGAGATGCAATATACACGAGTCTTGAGTACGAGTCATACAAAACTTGTACAAGTCGTGGTGATAAAGTAGTGAAAAGATTCAGAAGATTTGCATAAGAGGCTGACTCCTTCTACAGAAAGGAAGTACAAACCGTGGAATGAAGGTACGAGTTGTTCATGGCAGTCTGATGAACCGAGAAATATTTCAAAGTCTCAAAGTCAAGACACGGGAGCTTAGTACGGATCATAAGATGGAGGGTATATTTTGGTGCCACAGGACTGTGATACCCCGAAAAGGCCTCAGAATAGACCGGGGAGTTAAAAATTTAAAAGTGCAGAAAAATGGCAAAAAATATCACAGAACGACTGACCCTACGACTCGTGGTAGGATACCACGGGTCATCATATACAGTCGTGGTTTTGGGAAGTCGGGGAAGAAGTGGTGAAAACAGACAGTGTAATGACTCGTTGTCAAGAATGACGAGTCGTTGTTACCAGTCGTTACAAGGACTAAACTTAGGTTGAGGAGGAAGGAACGGGCCATCCCACGATCCATGGTGAGAAACAACGACCCATTGTTTAATGTCATTGCTTGTTGGTTGAATTTTCCGGTGCATTCAATGGATGGAGACCACGACTCGTTGGATGCCACCACGAGTCGTGGTGAAACTCGTGGAAGAGAGTCAGATTTGGTCAAGGGGCTGCTGACGATTCAACGATCCGTGGTTTTGCTGTAATGACTCATCTATCGTGTCGTGGAAAGGATCTAAGACATTTCATGGGGCGATGGGCTGACGACTCCAATACCACAAGTCATGGTATGATGCCCATGACTGTTGGAGTCGTCGTTGCTCTGTCCGGAGGTTAGATTTCATGGAAATTATTTTAGGGTATTTTGACTTTTTCTCATTTTTAGCCTAAGCTACGTCATTTTGGTTATTTCTTGAGTGTAATAAGAGGTTAAGTCCTATTGAATGACCATTCTCGTACAGCGATTCTATAGAGGTTTTGGAGATTCAAGGCCTTCTTCCCCAAATTTTTCATCAAATTCTCGGTAGATTCAAGAAACCTTAAGTTCATCCATTCCCAGGTATGTAGGGATTTCAAATTGGTGGAATTCTTCCTCACCCATACCCAATTTCGAGCTAATTCATGAATTCTCCTACTCAAATTCCATGGCGTTTTACCCAAAGCATGTAAATGTGATTTCTTCTTATGGGTATGTTTTAATTAGGCTTTCTTATGGAAATATGCATGATGGGCAGGTTTTACTATTATTTTCTTAAAATAATGTTTCAAACTTTTTAAATCTAAATTGCTCATTTATGGAAGTTCATGGAAATTATTATTTATGATGAACATTCATTATTTTAAGTCTATTGATTATGGAAATGCATGAATCCAAGTTACCCATGTTATGAGTATATTTTGAAATAAATGAGTATGAAGAATTATTGGGCAATGCCCACATGATGAAGAATGATTTATGATTTACAAAATTAATTTCATGGTGTCGATTTATAATGTTGGTCGATATAAAGCGGCCTTGATTCTTGGCTAAGCATGTTTTAAAGGGGATCAATGATGATAAAGGTTATATCTTAGCCAATGAATTTTATGCATGATGTTAATGATTTATGTATGAGCCTATATGCATGTTTTTGAGAGTCGTGTCTCGCACCGAGCAGCCCGGCGTTCAAAGGACTATGCCGATGTCTCATAACCACGTGCCACCATGGGTTTTGTAAATGTTACATGACGTATTGATAATGATCCACTAAAATGTGATTTCACATGCGTATGCACGACCCCTCGCCTGGCAAGCCAGGGTTTGCTCTACCCAGTTGAGCGAGATAGTGGGGCATCATGAAAGACTCTACCATGATGGTGTCGGTATGGCCCGAGTTCTTCCATTGTTACACATGTTCTATGCATTATTATATTTGTGTTATTGGCTCATGTTATATTATGGTAAAATTATTTATCATTATGATAATGAACGATATTGAATGATTTGAAAACCTTGAGCCTTATGATTATCATGAAGATTTTGATGTAAGCATGATGTCCTTCTCCCATGTCTATTTATGAGTTTTACTTTACTTTTAAATGTCCATTTTACTTACCTTTCATACTTAGTACATTCCATGTACTGACCGCATACTTTCTATGTTGTATCGTTTCATCATGTAGGGTCGGATCTCGGGGCTCATCCTCATCCACCCAGTCCATCCCAGCTTTCGATATCAGCTTATTGGTGAGTCCTCATATTTCGAGGTCGTTTGATGACTTCCATGTTGTTTATATTTGATCTTGGTCAGTTAGTTAGGGATGTTGTCCCATCAACCCATCTTATGTTTTAGAAGCTTTCGGACAAGTATGTAGTATTCGGCTGTGTAAACGTTGGTATTCCTTGATTCTATGTTATGATTATGTTTTCGTTATATCTTTAATATTATCGTTCCGCTTACTTGAATTAGATTAGTTGTATGCATGAGCCATGGGTGGGCTCGGGGTCCCTCAGGGTCCCTTGTCCCGTTCTCAACGATCCGGGTGTACATTCGGATCATGACAGGCACTGTATCAGAGTGATAAGTTTGAAGTGTCCTAGGGTGTCGAATGCCGCGCTAGGTAGAGTCTTTCATGGGTGTAAAGTGCGCCACACCTATGACGAAGAAGGCTACTAAACGTCGGGAAATGTTCCCTTCGTTCATGTTCTATATCATGCGATGAAAAGCTTTTCCATCCTTCTAATTCATGCGATTTGCAATTGCAGAATTATGGATCCTGGAAGAATGAACGGAAGGAAGAATGGAGATGATGAAGGCCACGAGTTGAAATGATCATGGGCATCCAGCAAGCCCCACCTGTTTGATCCCAAGCACTAGAGCCAGCTGCCACGCTGAGTTTAGGGCGGTGATTCAGATGTTGGCGCAGGCCTTGACCGCTCAAGTCAGCAATAGGTTGTTAGCGGAGTTCCACGAGAATGGCAATGTGGCGTGGCTCAGTTAGAGACTTCTTGAGATGAACCACACGAGTTTATGGGATTGAAGGTGGATGAGGATCCACACGAGTTCGTCGAAGGGATCTTGAAGGCCACTCAGGTTATGGGAGTGACAAATGGGGAGTGTGTGAACTTGGCCTCTTACCCGGCTAAAGGAGTCGCTCATATTTGGTACAAGCGGTGGAAGGATGGCAGGGCGGCGGGAGTGGGCCCTATCATATAGGATAGGGAGTTCCACATGGCCTTTGTTGACAGGTTCTTCCCTAGGGAGATGAAATTGAAAGAAGTTGGTTGTTAACCTCAAGAAAGGAAGATGATAGTGCTTGAGTATTCTCTTGAGTTCACCCGAGTTGTTGAAATGCATACAGGTTGGCGATGGATCAGAGGACGCGGGGTGAGCTGATTTGTTCATGGCGTGGCCGGTTGTTTAGAAAAGGACTACAAGACTACTATGCTCCACCAGGATATGGACATTCCTCAGATTGTGTTGTATGCCCGGCGGATGGAGCGTCTCATGCGAGGAAAGGGGGAGGCAAAGGGCTCGGACAGATAGTCGTGGGATTTCATCAGAGGTCCGACGGTGGCTACCGTCCATAGATTCAGTAGAGGTCACTAGCCCCAGCACCCTCATCAACTAGTGTTCCATCAGGACCGGGGTGATCGAGGAAACGGAGTCTTCAGGGTCGGGATGCGAGGAGGCACCCAGTTAGAGTATACCTCTCTAGCCTGCGGGAAGTGCGGCAAGAGTCACACTGGGGAGTGCCTGCTCGGTTTGGATGTCTGCTTTGAGTGTGGTAGATCTGGGCACATGCAGGCATGTCCATATGCCAGACAAGGTGATGATAGGGGTCGAGCACAGACCACCAGGACAGCAGCAGCTCCAGCCCGTTCAGCACCATAGAGGCATCTACTAGTGGGGATGGCGGTCAGTGCCCAAATCGATTCTACGCCCTTGCCTCGGGCCAAGAAGCGAAAGAAACTTCTCGGACATGGTCACTAGTATGTTGCGTGTATTTCATATTGATGTTTATGCTTGTTAGACCCGGGAGCCACATTGTCTTTCATGACTCCTTACATTGCTATTTAGCCTTTGGAGTTAGTCCTGAGACCCTGTCAGAACTATTTTTCAGTTTCTACCCCCCGTTGGTGATTCGGTTATAGCTAGACGGGTATATAGAGGTGCCGTCCTTTGTTTGCATAAGGTTACCTCCCTTGAGACTTAGTAGAATTGGCCATGAATGATTTTTACATCATTTTGGGTATGGATTGGTTGTTTGCATGTTATGCTTCGATTAATTGTAAGACCCGTACCGTGGAGTTCCATTTTTCAGGTAGTCGGTTGTGGAATGGAAGGGTAGTTCGGCGGTGCTAGCGGGATGGTTTAATTTCTATATGAAGGCTAGGAAGATGATCTCTAAGGGGTGCATGTACCACCTAGTTAGGGTTAAGGATGTGGGGTCCGATACCCTGACTATTCAGTCAGTTCCGTTGGTGTGTGAATACCTGGAGGTGTTTCCTATGGATTTTCCAGTGTTCCCCCGGAAAGGGAAATTGATTTCGGTATTGATCTATTGCCGGATATGCAACCTATTTATATCCCTCATTATAGGATGGCTTCAGGCTAAAGGAATTGAAGGATCTATTGGACAAGGGCTTCATTAGACCGAGCCAGTCCCCATAGGGTGCGCCAGTTCTTTTTGAAAAGGGCGATTCCTTTCGTATGTGTATTGACTACAGGAACTTAAACAAGGTTACCGTCAAGAACAGGTACCCCTTACCAAGGATCGATGATTTGTTTGACCAGCTTCAAGGTGCCAAGTGCTTCTCAAGATTGACGTCGAGGTCGGGATATCACCGGCTCATAATTCGGGAGAGTGACATCCCGGCCGCTTCGGGGCGCGAGTATGGTCACTATGAATTTGTTGTTATGTCTTTTGGGCTAACCAATGCTCCTGCAACTTTTATGTACCTAATGAATAGGGTGTTCAAGCGATATTTGGATATGTTCGTGATCGTGTTCATCGACGACATTCTTATATACTCCCAAAGCAAGGAGGAGCATGCCACTCATTTGAGAATAGTGTTGCAAACCCTCAAGGATTGTCGGTTGTATGGTTTAGCAAGTGTGAATTTTGCTGAATTCGGTAACATTTTCTGGGTCACGTGGTATCAAGTGAAGGCATAAGGGTAGATTCCCAAAAGATAGAGGCGGTGAAGAATTGGCCTTGACCGGTGAATCCTTTAGAAATCCAGAGTTTCTTGGGCTTAGTAGGATATTACAGAAAGTTTGTGGAGGGTTTCTCATCTATTGCGGCACCTTTGACTAGATTAACTCAGGAAAAGGTGAAATTCCAATGGTCGGATGCTTGTGAGAAAAAGCTTCCAAGAGTTGAAAAATACTGACTCACTTCAGCACCGGTGTTGACATTACCTGTGAGGGTGTCGATGGCTTTGTTGTTTATTGTGATGCTTCAAGAGTCGAACTGGGATGTGTGTTGATGCAGCGTGGGAAGGTAATAGCATATTCCTCGAGATAGCTGAAGGTCCATGAAAAGAATTACCCTACCCATGATCTTGAGTTGTCTGCGGTGGTGTTTGCATTGAAGATATGGTGACATTACTTGTATGGGGTCCATGTGGATGTATTAACGGATCCGCAAAGAGTTTGCAATATGTATTCCGTCAGAAAGATCTAAATCTTCGGCAAGGAGGTGGTTGAAGTTGCCAAGGACTATGACGCAGGTGTCCTTTTCCCACCGAGCAAGGCTAATGTGGTTGCGGATGCGCTTAGTAGGCTCTCCATGGAAAGTGTGTCCCACGTGGGTGAGGGAAGGAAGGAGTTAGTGAAGGATGTCGACTTACTTGCAAGAGTGGGAGTTAGATTGATCGATGTGACCAGATGGCGGTGTTGTTATGCATGCTTGGTCGAAATCTCCCTTGGTAGTTGAGGTAAAATCCAGGAAAGATGAGGATCCAATATTGAGGAAGCTGAAGGAGGCGGTGAGGAGTCAGAAGGTGGAGCTCTTCTCCCAAAGGGGAGATGGTGTGCTACGATACCATGGTCGATTATGTGTTTCGGATGTTTGATAATTTGAGAGTTTGGATATTGTATAGGGCACATGGTACCATATATTCTATCCATCCAGGATCTATGAAAATGTATCGAGTTTGCGAGAAATCTATTGGTGGGATGGTATGAAGAAAGATATTACGGAGTTCTTAGCAAAGTGTCCAAACTATCAACAAGTGAAAATCGAACATCAAAGGCCGGGAGGCATACTTTAGTATATCAGCATCCCACTTGGAAGTGGGAAGAGATTAATATGGATTTTTGTTACGGGGCCTACCTCATACTGGAAGTCAATAATTATGGCTCCATTTGGGTGGTGGTGGACAGATTAACTAAGGTTGCACATTTCCTACCAGTCAAGACCACAGATTCAGCGGAAGATTATGCTAAGTTGTATATTCGGGAGTTAGTTCGACTTCATGGAGTGCCCTTGTCGATTATTTCAAACCAAGGTACTTAGTTTACTTCTCAATTCTGGCGTTCATTTCAAAAGGTACTTGAAACGCAAGTTAAGCTCAATATAGCCTTCCATCCTGAAAGCAGGCGACCGGCGAACGAACCATTCAGACCTTGAGGATATGTTGAGGGCATGTGTTATGGATTTAGAGTAGTTAGGATGATCATTTTCCACTGGATCGAGTTTTCTTATAATAAAAGTTACCTCTCCAGTATCCAGATGGAACCTTTCTAGGCTCTTTATGGGCGGAGGTGTAGATCTCCCATCGAGATGATTCGAGTTGGTGAGGCAACTATGAGAGGCCCAGATTTGGTTCATGAGGGCGATGCGAAGATCCAGTTGATCACGAGACTGGTTGAAAACTGCTCATAGTCGTCGAAATTGTATGTTGATGTGAGGAAGAAGAGATTTGGAGTTTGTGTGGACAGTCGGGTATTTCTAAAGAGTATCTCCCATGAAAGTCATGCGGTTCGGAAAGAGAGAGAGTGGCTTCGTCCCAGCTATATTGGTCCCTACCGGGTTGTGAGAAAGAGTTGGTAAGGTGGCGTATGAGCTGGACTTGCCATCGAATATCTTCAGTTCATCCCCTCTTTCATATTATTTGCTTTTGAAGAAGTGCTTCGGTGATCCGGCCTTGGTTGTTCGTGGGCAACATTGGAGTGAAGGGCGGCCTGGGTTATGAAGAAATTCCCATTGGAATCTTGGATCATCGGAGTTCGAGAGGGCGAGGAACAAAAGTAGCTCAGTTAAAGTATTATGGAGGAATCGGCATGTGGAGGGAGCTATGTGGGAAGCTGAAGAGGATATGATGTATAAACACCCACATTTGTTCTCTACCGGCTTAGTTTCGACTTGAGGTATCATTTTTTCCCTATGACCCTATTTAGTTTTCATGTTCAATTTATGTGTACAAGTTTCTTTTATGTGTAAGAATTCATATGTGAAGCATGAAATCAGTTCAGCTATGTGGTTTTTGAATTCATAGGTAGTCATTCCGTGAAAATTTCAATTAAAATTATCATTAATAGTTATGATAAATTGCATGTTTCTGTTTATGCTTATTTCCTACATTCCGAGTGAATGTTCCCAAGGGGAGATATTGTAATACCCCAGAAAGGCCTAAGAATAGACCTGCGAGTTTAAAATTGAAAAGTGCAAACAATTGGCAACAATATCATAGAACGGATGACCCTACGACTCGTTGTAGGATACCACGGATCTTCATATACAGTTGTGGTTTGGGAAGTTAGGGAAGCAGTGGTGACAACAGACGGTGTAACGACTCGTTGTCAGGAACGACGAATCGTTATTACTAGTCGTTAGAAGGACTGAACTTAGGCTGAGGAGGAAGAAACAGGCCATCCCACGATCCATGGCGAGAGACAATGACCCATTGTTTCAAGTCGTTGCTTGTTGGTTAAAGCTTCGGTGCATTCAATGAATGGAGACCACGACGTTGGATGCCACCAAGAATCATGGTGAGGCTTGTGGAAGAAGTCAGATTTGGTCAAAGGGCTGATGACAGTCGATTCAACAATTCGTGGTTTGTTGTAACAACTCGTCCTGTCGTGTCGTGGGAAGGATGCGAGACATTTCATGGGCGGTGGACCCGATGACTTCAAAACCACAGTCGTGGTATGATGCGACAACCCGTTGGGTCGGTCGTTGGTCTGTCAGGCCAGATTTCAGGAGAATTAATTTAAGGGCATTTCGGCCTTTACCTCATTTTTATCCCTAAACTACGTCATTTTGGTTATTTCTGAGTGTAATAAGAGGTTAAGTCCCTGTGCATGAACATTCTCATGCAAGGATTCTATAGAGTTTTGGGAGATTCAATGTCTTCTTCCCCCAAATTTTCTTAAAATTCTCGGTGGGTGTTCAAGAAACCTTAAGTTCATCCATTCCAGGTATGTAGGTTTTAAAATGGGTGGAATTATTCCTCACCCATGCCCAATTTTGAGTTAATTCATGAATTCTCCTACTCAAATTCCATGGGGTTTTACCCAAAGCATGTAAATATGATTTCTCTTATGGGTATGTTTTGATTGAGATTTTCTTATGGAAATATGCATGATGTGTAGGTTTTACTATTGTTTTCTTAAATTCATGTTTCAATCTTTTTAAATCTAAATTGCCCATTTATAGAAGTTCATAAAATTATGATTTATGATGAATATTCATTATTTTAAGTCTATTGCTTATGGAAATGCATGAATCCAAGTTACCCATGTTATGAGTATATTTTGAAATAAATGAGTATGATGAAGTATTGGGCAATGACCCATGATGAAGAATGATGTATGATTCTGAAATGAATTTCATGGTGTCGGTTATAATGTTGGCCAATATAAAGGGGCCTTGATTCTTGGATAAGCATGTTTTAAAGGGGATCAATGATGATAAATGTTATATCTTAGACATTGAATTTTATACATGGTGTTAATGATTTATGATGAGCCTATATGCATATTTTTGGGAGTGGTATCTAGCACCGAGCAGCCCGGCGTTCAAGGACCACACCGGTGTCTCATAACCATATTGCCACCATGGGTTTGTAAATGTTATGATGTATTATTAATAATCCACTCAAATGTTATATCTTGTCGTATGCACGACCCTCGCTGGCAAGCTACGGTCAGCTCTGCCCACTTGAGCGAGACAGTGGGGCATGATGAAAGGCTCTATTATGATGGTGTCGGCTATGATGAGTCCTCCCATTGTTCCAAATGTTCTATGCATTGTTATATTTTTGTTATTGGCTCAAGTTATATTATGGTAAAACTATTGAATTATGATAATGAACGATATGAAGGATTTGAAAGCCTTGAGCCTGTGATTATTATGAAGATTTTGATGTAAGCATGATGTCCTTCTCCTATGTCTATTTATGAGTTTTACTTTACTTTTAAATGTCTGTTTTACTTACCTTGCATACTCAGTATATTCCACGTACTAACCGCATACTTTCTATGTTGTATCATTTCATTATACAGTGTTCGGATCTCAGGCTCATCCCATATCCATAGTCCATCCCAGCTTTCGATATCCAACTTGTTGGTGAGCCCTCTCATTTCGAGGGCCCATTTGATAGACTTCCATGTTGTTTATGTTTCCATCTTTTGGTTGAGTTAGTTGGGGATGTTTTCCCATCAACCCATCTTATGTTTTAGAGGCTTTCGGACATGTATGTAGTATTCGGCTGTGTAGACGTTGGTATTTCTTGATACTATGTTAGTGATTTTGTTTTCGTTATATCTTTATGATTATCGTTACGCTTTACTTGGCGAGATTAGTTGTATGCATGATCCATGGGTCGACATGAGGTCCCTTGTCCCGTGTCTACAATCTGGGTGTACGCTTGGGTCGTGACAGGACTTCCTCCAAAAGATGGCCAAGCGATTGACCATGGCGGAGTTAAAGATTCAGGCCTTGATGGACAATGTAAAACCATGGGACAAGTCAGAGATAGTGGCAGCAACTCAGGCTCTGCATGCTCGCCTAGATAGTTTGAGAGTTGATTCAATGTGAGGATGGCGGAGCAGACTGATACCAGCAGTCTCCATGCAGGTGGGGGCTCTTCGGAGCTAAGTAGTTGAGTTCTCATCCGACAACCAACAATTATAGCGGCCCCACTCTTTCGGACCTAGATGTCGAGCCTGAGGAGATTTATTTGGCGGCATATTGGGTGTCGACTACAGCTATTACAAAGGGGAAGAAAAAGAGCTACTGAGGATGTTAGAGAGGAGAGACCGAAAAAGAGGAGGA
Source organism: Datura stramonium (assembly GCA_018107945.1). Classification (NCBI taxonomy): domain Eukaryota; kingdom Viridiplantae; phylum Streptophyta; class Magnoliopsida; order Solanales; family Solanaceae; genus Datura; species Datura stramonium. The sequence goes on along the minus strand of JACEIK010000132.1, from coordinate 542,004 downwards.
AGAAGGAGAGGAAAGGCGCAAGTGGACCGAGTAGAGAGCATGCGGACTCATGACACACATATGTCAAAATTTGCATGAGAAGAGCTAAAGGAGCAGGTAGCTCCACCATAGCTCACCCCAAGCTTTCAGTGGACTGACCCTTTGGGTGACCGCATTCAGCCCCTATAGTTACAAAGGCCATCAAAGCGGCCACACACGATTGCTTTGGGGGACCACTCCCCCTATTGACACTATTGGCAGCGCCGGCCACCACTAGCGCCACTATTACAGTGGAGATACCACCTCCGAAAGATGACAGGAGCTCCTAGTGCGCCACAGATATGTTCTCTTCCCTATGTTCTTATAGTTTATGCTTCGGGGATGAATCTTACTTTTCAAAAAATGGGAGGGGGTGTACTTGTAATTTTGGAATTTTGATTCGTACGAGGGTTTTTTCTTGCCGTGTTTCTTTTCCCTCAGGCATGCTATCTAGTAGAACTGACATGTGTAGGATTTTTATTTTCCTGGTTGGTCTTTGCATAGGCTAAGGATGGTTGGTTAGGATATGATCATAGGTCATTTTTGTTTAGCTCGCTTTTAGCCTATATTACCCTACCAAAGTTGCATGAATCCCTTGATCCCAAGTTTGAGCCTTAATAGACCATGTTTCTTTGATTTACAGATTAACCGTACCCATTTTGTTTTACAATGAACCTGTTTTGGCACTGGTCCTTCCTTGGATAGTGTGAACCTCAACATAAGTAAAATGCTTAAGTTGAAGGTGGATAGAGTAGGGGTGCATAAATGGTGGGAATGGGAGAAAAGGAAAGAAAGAAAAGAAATGGTGAAAATGAGGTGTGATGAGATGAAAAGAAAAGAGATGAAAATGCTGAGAATCTTGAAAAAGAAAACTCAAAAGAATATAAAAATGCTAAAAAGTTGAAAACTCACCGCACCCATGCAAAGTGTATAAAAGGGGTGAAAAGGGAAGAAAAAGGGAATGAAAGAATAAAGGGTGAAATAGGTGAATGGTGTAGCCAATGTATGTAATGCCAAGGAAGGGATAGTCACTTATAAAATCTTCCATCTTTATCATGTCTAGCCCTAAGCCTACATTACAAGCCATACCAAGTCCTATGATCCTAACTCGGCCATACGATAAACCAAAGTAGAAAATAAGGGCAAAAGCCTATGGTATCGACACATAATACTTGTAACTTCTTTGAAAGTGAGCGCCTTACTTGTATAGTCCCATGCTATGCTTGACATCCCATATCTGAGTGGAGACTTCATTTGTGTGAGGGTACATGGATTATGTTTCTTTTACCATTGGTCTATGTGAAAAACATTGGTGATGACTTGATTGCCTGTTGATAGCTAGATGACATGTCTTGATCCCTGTTTATGATGTTTTGAGGTTTCTTGTAATTCATTAGTTGTTGTTGTTCCGCGAGAAAGGGTCAGTAGAGTTTGTATAGAAAGTGCAAGTTCTGTTTGAGTATTGGCTATAATATCTTTAGTTTATTTTCTAGTTAAGCGTCGTGTTTATTCTTTTCTTTGCTGAGGACATGCAAAAAGTCTTAAGTTAGGGTGTTGGTGTGATGTGGATTTGTACTTTCGACGCTAAAAAGCTAAAATAGCATGGACTTAGGTATATTGCATGTGGATGTAAGGAACTTTTCCTTTTATTATAGGATAAATTGGTGTTGGAACTAAAAGATGCAAAAGATAGCCTGAAGTGTGCGTAAACAAATTGCAGTCAACAGTACGAGCCATAGAAAGGTCCTACGAGTCATACTGGTGGCCTGAAAAGTTGCAGAAGGCTAATGCTGAAGAGATGCAATATACGAGTCTCAGTATGAGTCATACCAAGCTTCCAATGCGAGTCATGGTGAGAAGTCATGAAAAGATTCAAAATATTTGCATAAGAAGTTTGACTCCTTCTATGGAAAGGAAGTACGAACTGTGGAATGAAGGTACGATTCGTACCATGGCATTCTGTGAACTTCTGAAATATTTCAAAGTCTCAGAGTCAGGCCACGGGGCTTAGTACCGTCGTAAGATGGAGGTCGACTGTGCCGAGATCAACACTTCGCCCAAAATCCACCGATAATGCAATATACAGGATGTTACGGACCATGAGGATCTCGCTACGGATCGTAGGTTGACCTCGTGACGTGGGTGAAACCGGATATGAAAATTCACCCTGTTAGCCTGAAGGATTCCTGTGTCTATATAATACATTTATGTTTTTTTCAGTAGATTTAATGAGAAGAGATCTTTATGAGAGACAATATAGGAGACAACATTAGACAATTGAGAGAAAAAGAAAATTGAGTTTATTTGAGTTGTGATCAACCTTTTCTTGAATTATTCTTGTTCTTGCTATTTGTTCTTCCAAGATTTTTGATGATTAATTAAAGGAAGTGTTTTCCTCATCCATACTTGTAAGTATTGCTTTATGTATTTAAATATGAACACAAATCACAACCTTACAACTAAAACCTCCATAGCTATAGAGGTTGTAAGGACCATGATGGATTAACAAGCTAGGGGTTTGCAAAAGTGATTCTAAGAGAAACCAATACAAGAAACACTTATATTGTATTCTCTTCATGCTTAAACGTTTCTTAACGGTGGACAACATTAAGACATGCTTAAAATTCTTACTTGCTTAGGTCTAGAGATAGAGATTAGGAAAGAGAATTACAATAGAGCCTTGATTTTGATGATCATTGTATTAACCCGAGTTGTGGTTGCGGGATAGTTAAATGCGGAACTTGAAGTGATAACGGAAGTTTGAAACCGCTCATGAAACTTGGTCGAGTGATTGAGTATATTCATTCAATAGGAACTGGTCGGTCGTTTGAATGAACCTAAGTTATCAGTTTTATAAGTAAGTATTGGTGATGATCACTAATGTATACCCAAAGAAGTTATGAACCATGGGGAACACAAACCCTAGTTATCCTTTAATATTGATTCAAAATCGGATTTCTGATAATTGTTTTTATTATTGATTTTATTTAGAACCCCCTAATTTTGAAGTAACTTCTACTCCACAAGTTCATAAGTACGTAACCTAGCTCTTCCATATCCCTTGTGGGATCGACCCCAACACTCTACTTGGACAGCGTCCGCTTCATACTTCGATAGAGGTGTGAATTACAGGCGTTATCAGTTCCCACTGTATTTACCTTTTTGTCTCCATCTCCCATTATATGCTTTATCAGCAAGTCCAATGATGTGCGCATGACCCAACTCTGATCGCGTTCTTCTTCTTTTCGTTGGTCTCCAGTCAAACCAACAACATATGTACTGACCACTACATCAGCCTCCCTCATATGCCAGGCCCTATTCGTCTTAGTCACCCAGACAAGGATAGTGGCAACTTGCTCCCAGAGTGTGACTCATCAATGCTCCTCTTGCCACCGTGTCCGCCGCAGCTTTGGTGCTATTATTCAAAGACCTATAAGATTTCCAACAAACTGTCATCTAGGATCAATTGTAGGTGTGGTGAATTTTCAACTTCTTTTTGAACCTTAATCAGGCAGGTTTCGTGAAGTGCCTCTGTCTTAATTTGTTGGAAGTTGTAGATCTCGTCTTTTAGCTGCAACGTGCGGAGGGGGAAGAATCTCCAAGAAGGACTTCTTGAGCTCCCTCAGTGGTCATACTTGGGCAACTCTGATAACCATAACGGCTTCCCTAATAGAGGAAGGGGAAGAGTCTGAATAAATATGGCATCCTGGATTACTCCGGCAACCTGTATACCTTGCATATTCCTATAGAAGTTCATCAAGTGTAGGTTGGCGTCATCCCTTCATGACCCTTCCAGACACCCTTTTCATATTTAGCAATTGAATTATGGTGCTCGTGATATCAAATTTGGCCCCAGCAGGTATTGGTAATTAACAATTGCTCTGAGTAGACCCAACTTCATCAATGGCTGGGTTCTCATCATCGAAGAACTAGGTATCAATAACCTTTTTTGCCCCTCACAGGTATTAGAGCCGGCATTCACTACTTCTCTAACATCATACGCATCCTGAAGTGCGGCTTGCCGAGCTAGATCGGCTTGACCCCAAGCTTCTTCAGCTATGCAGGCATCTCCTTTGATCCTGGTTCTCCATCTTGTATACTGCTCATTCAATTTTATGGATTCAATGGAATGAGGGACCTCCACTACTTCGAGTTCTTGGCATTCATTAGAAAACCTTTGTGTGTATCAAGAAAACAAAAAGAAAATGTAATTAATGAAATAACTACAAAAATTCAAATACAAGCTAATAATCTAGTCTTAGATTGTATTCCTAGCCCAGCGCCACTTTTTGATAATGCTCAAATCATACCTCCTACCGAAATATGAAGCGGATGTTGTCAATAAATAACCCACTAAGAGGGTTGGGGGTCGAACCCACAAGGGAATGGTAGAGCTAGACTAAAGCCGGTAAGTGAACTTGTTAGGTAGTTACTCCAAATTGGGGTTTCAAAATAGAACAATAATTAAAAGCACAATTAAAATTATGGATGAAATCAATATTTAAAGATAACTATGGTTTTGTGTTCCCCATGGGTTCCATAAGCTGCTGGGTGTAATACGTAATCATCACCAATGCTTACTTGTAGAGCTGATAACTAGAGAAATTATTAAACAATAATAATCTATTGAATGACTTTACTCAATCACCGCGACTACTAGGTCTTATGAGCGATTTCGCCTAAATGTTACCAATATGTCCCAAATTTAACTATCCTGTGACCTGACTCAAGTTAATACAATGATCATCAAGATCAAGGCTTTGTTGTAATTCTCTTTTCCTAATATCTACCTCTTTGACCTAAGCAAGTAAAGAATTCGGGCAAGTACTAATGTTGTACACCATTAATAAATGTTTAAGCATGAAGAAGGCACAAAACAAGTGTTTTGCATTGGTTTTGAATCACTCTTATGTAACCTAGCTTTTTAATTGACCATGGTTCCCACAACCCTAGCTATGACGGTTTTAGCCTCTCATAGTTGAAAGATTGTGATTTGTTTGCATAATTAAATACATAAATCAATACAATTAATCGTAGATGAGAGAAAAACTTCATTGATTAAATCTGGAATTTATCAAGAACAACTCACAAACTCAAGAAGAGGTTGATCACAAGTTAATCAACTCAATTCTCTGTTCTCTCGTGAAAAATTAACTATGTTTAATGTATTCTGATCGCCTCTTCCTCTCTCATGAAAATAAAACATAAAGCATATTTATACAAACATAAAAATCTTTTTCCTAAGCTAACAGGGTAAATCCTGCACACATTCTCGGTCGAACTCAAACTTCACATCCTTCTCCAAGAGATTGCACATTGGATTTTCTATTTTAGAAAAGTATTGAATGAACCTCCTGTAGAACCCGTCATGTCCTAAAAAACTATGCATCCTTTTTACAAAGACAGGTGGTGGTAGTTTTTCAATTGCCTCAATCTTAGCCCTATCGATCTCAATACCTGCCTTTGAAATTTTATGGCCTAGGAATATTCCTTCATGTACCATGAAATGGCACTTCTCCCATTTACGTACAAGATTGGTCTCCTCCATCTACCAAATACAGCATCCAAATGATTCAAGCAGTCATCAAAGATGCTCTCTTAAACTGAGAAGTCATCCATGAATACCTACACGAATTTCTCCACTGTGTATTTAAAAATGGCTAGAATGCATACTAAGTACGTAAAAATGGCTAGCATAAATCTCACGGAATGTTCCTGAAGAATTAGATAGTCCAAACGGCATCTGCCAGAATGCCATTTGCCAAGGGAAAGTAAAAGTAGTCTTCTCCTATTCATCCTGTGCGCTCATGATCTAATTGTAACTTGAAAACTCATCCAAAAAACAATAGTAATCATGTCCGGCTAACCTATCCAACATTTGATCCAAGAAAGGCAATGGAAAGTGGTCCTTCTGGTATTTGCATTAAGCTTCATTAGTTATACAAATCCTCCACCGTGACTATTCTCTTGGGTATTAATTCATCCCTCTCATTATGCACCACAGTGCATCCACCCTTTTCAGAACACTAAACTGGGCCCGCAATGACTGTCCGAAATCAGGTAGATAACGCCTGCTTCTAGTCACTTTATTATCTTCTTCTTCACTACCTCCTTCATGATTGGGTTGAGTCTCTGTGATGTTCAACAATCGGTCTACCTCCTCTTCCTAACATCTTATGTATGCAAAAGGAACTGCTTATTCCTTTTATATTAGCTATTATCCATCCAAGTTCCATCACTCGACGCCTTAAAACTTCGACAATGTCTGGCCCGAACATGGGCCCGGAGTGAGACCTCGGGACAAGTAGCCTCGAGACTCCAAGTCGACCCATGGCATTAACATACTTCTAACTCAATCAATAAAAATGGAGGATCCATATAATAAACATGGCAGAATTCTAAACATAACATATCATCAGAAAACATACACGAATCTGAAGCTGATTATACACTATGTCTGAAAAGCCTCTAATACTAATGAGTTGATGGGACAAGACCCCAACTAACTCTCTAAGTATGAAACTTTAAATATGTAACCATAGCGAATAGAAAGGGGCCCTCAACAGATGAGGACTCACCAGCCAGAGATTGAATGCTAACTCTGGAACTGGCTAGTGACGGGGTTGAGTCCGAAGATTGGATCTTGTATCATGAATGATACAGCATAAAAAGTTTGCGGTCAGTACTTGGAATTTACCATGTATGCAAGGTATGTAAAAATAGTCAGTTAAAATACATAAGAGTTCATAAGAGTAAGACAACATGTCACGACCCGAGCAGACGGATCGTAGACACGGGACAAAGGACCCCGAGGGCCCCAAATCAACCCATGGCATAAACATTCCACTAAATCATTCAATAAACGGAAGAAATCATCAACATCAACTCAACGAAGTCTAACTCAACCTTAACATCGAATAAGCATCGAAGCTAAGCACATACAAAGTACGAAAGCCTCTAATCCTGAGCAGTTGATGGGACAAGACCCCAGCAACTCCAGAACTACTGAAACTAAAAATACATAAGGAAACTGAATGTCTACCCCTCGAAGGATGAGGACTCACCAACCAAGCAGGTGTTAATTCTAACAACCGACTACAAGTGAAGTACGACAAGAGCCCAGGTCTGTATCATGAAACGATACATCATAGAAAGTATGCGGTCAGTACGTGGAATGTTACTGAGTATGCAAAATAAGTAAAAAAACTACTTAAGTAAAGTAAGTCATTTAAAACATTTCATAACATATCATAAGCTTTCGAATCTGAGAGGTAGTACTACATGCATTAATCCACGAAATCATAATCTTTTCATGATAAGACCATGCATAGCTTCATAACATCATAACTGACTCGAGTGACTCAAAGCTGAAATATGACATTTATAGAAAAGCTGAACAATGAGTCAAACCTGGATTTTAGTACATGCATGCTTAAAATGATAATCTTGAGTAATAAATATGCAAATCTAAATCTTATAGACATGGGGGCCTAGTCACTTAATAACATACCACGATAGAGTTACGTGGTCCCAGCTATCACTCAAGTGGGCAGAGCCACCAAAAGCCTTGTCAGGGCTAAGGAAGCTACATGACATCAATATCAAGCTCATGGGCCATTAGGGCCGGGGATAGCTCACAAGGGAGGTCCCAGCAATATAATAGTATCCAGCTATGTTGGCACTGGTTTTGGGGCATGAGGGTGATCAACCCTTAGCCTGCTCGGCGCTAGACTCTTCTCCCAAAACATGCAATGCTCTACATCGTATATAACGAAGCTCAACATCGTTTATTGACAGAGCTCAAAAATGGAATCATGAATAAACTCAACATCGTATGAAACGAAGCTCAATATTGTCATTCAACAAAGCTCAATAATGAAATCATGCATAGAACCAACATCGTATGAAAATGAAGATCAATAATAAATACATCCCAATTATGGATTCATGCATATGAGAAGCTTTATTTCGAAACATACCACAAGCTCAAATATAAGTGGGAGTATCTACTCCAAAACCATGTGGTAAGCTTACTTTAGAGATACTACATCGTCATACTTGATATAAGGTCCTTGCTCAAAACTTTATCATCCTTGGATCTACTCAACTCAATTTGAAAACAATATCATAATCATGGGTAGATTTAGGAACATGCTTTTCATTATATATTCATCATCATTCTCTTCTTTCATGAACTTCTCATCCATGGGCATTAAATCTCATAATTTAGAAAACAAAATTTTTGATTGAAAACAATTTAAATCTTACCAGCTTCACAATTCATCAATAAAACATAATCTAATCATACCCATGTATAGAAATTGAAGAATTATGCAATTGGGTAAAAATCTCATAACTTGATCATAGGAATTTCTCACACTTAGCTAGAGATTTGGGCATGGGTGAGGAAGAAAACACCCACTCACAACCTTACATACACGGAAGGATGATTCTAACACCCTCTAATTGCCCAGATGAGAATCCAATGGAAACCTCGAAAACTAGCCTTGAATCACCTCTTCCAACCTCTCAGCTTGCATGCATGTAATGAATGACTTTGAATAGCTTTTCCCCTCTTAAAACCCACTAAAACGAGCCTTAAACGACTAGGGCCTTAGGATGTAAGAATGATGGAAATACCCTTACTAATTACGCTGAAAAACTGCTCACTAGACCAAATAAAGGATGAACCAAATGGGTCGTTGGAGGATACCACAACCCATGGTATTTGTCCGTGCTATGCACTGCTGAGACTTGCTTTCGAAACTGGACAACACACGGACAGGACAGATCGTTCTTTGAGAGGCGAGGTCGTTACATCCGTCCGTTGTTTCTCTTTCAAAATGCTGAACTTTCTTACCTGAGCCTCACCATGACGTGATTGTTTGAATGAATTGTGGTCATGATCCGTCACATAAACTAGAAATTCTTGCACCCAAACAATGATCGATAACAATGAGTATTTTTTTATCTCTAGCAGATAGTTGGAAGGCCCGTTGTATCCCCTCATCTGAAGTCCACGACTTACCACAAGCTGCAAAGGCGGCCTGTTATATCCCACAACGGGTCGTCACATCACTCGTTTGTTTCCACTGCCACCAAAGCTTCTCATCTGAACGGCTACATACAACGACGCGTAGTTAGATACCACGAGTCGTTGGAGTAAGTCGTTTTGTGATAATTTCCCAGTTTCAAAAAATGTTAAACTTTTAGCTCCCGGATCTACTCCTAGAGTACTTTTCGGGGTATTATAACATGATCATAACATAAATATTATATTATAAACATAAGGCTCAAGGTTTTCAAAACATTCGTAAATCAATCATAATCTTAAGCATAAGATAAAAGCTTATTGAACATGACATGAGCCAATGTACATAATCATATTCATGCATAAATCATGAGAGCAGTGGGAGATTTTATAACCGACATACCCCATATGAGCACACATGGAGCCCGACCTGTAAAACCCTAGTCGGGAGGGTTTTCATCACCTTTCCAAGTATAACCATAAAATAGGCATGATATCACTCATGAAAGGCCTATTCGGGCAAAGGGATAGTCGCAAAGGAGGTCCTATCATGGCTACGTTTGCGCGTAGTTTTGAGAGTCGGGGTATGCTTGGACCTCGAGTATACTCAGTGTTAAATACTACTCCCAAAATATATATAGTGCTCATAGGATAATATACATGAGATTCATAGGCTAGAAAAAATTATGATAATCGTAAACATGCTTGAAATACGTGAATTAGCCAAGAAATAAGGCCGGTGAGTCGGCCAAAATCACTTAAATCCATAAATCATGAAACTCATGCACACTTGTAAAATATGAGTATACTTGATATCTTGTAAATCCATGATAGGTGTTCGAGAGAAATCATACCGTAAAGCATAAATCATAGTTAGATAATCTAGATCCAAGATCCTTAGAAAAATCATAATTTAATATTTCATAAAAACATATAATTGGATTTAAACTCAAATCTATCACTTTAATTTAAAATAATAATAAAATCTGTCCACAGATCATAATATATGATTTAATGAATGAGAGAGATTGACCCATCGATAGATCATATCGATTTTCACAAGAATTGACATAAACTTCATTGATCATGAAACTTGACCTTGAGAATTGGATTTCATGAAATTTAATTAGGGAATGAAAGTGAAAGGAACTATCATTCATAGCCTCACATACACGGGTATGTTGATTCTACTCACTTCCTTGATCACCCAATGGAAATTGAAGAAGAATTAAGGAAGAACCTTGAAGACTATTAGCAGTCACTCTCTAAACCCTCAAAATTGCATGCATGAATGACTTGATGCATCTTAATACACTCTATTTTTACCTTAAAATGACATAATTTGGAGTCTTAGGAACATAGAAATTATGGAAAAGCCGCTAATAAACTCATAGAGAAAAATAGGCTGTCAGTCACAACGAGGGATTGGACGAGTCATTGTCTAAGGCCGACTTCGTGGCCACCAGTCATTGGGTATATTGCCACAATTTTGAGGATCATAATGAGGGACACCATGAGCTCGTGGTGATGGCCCCATCACCAACACTGCCCATTCTCATCTTCCTTCACCTCATCATGACTGCGACTAACTCAACGAGTCATGGTGCTGACCACAACTCGTGGTCATGTCCGTGGTGACCCAAAACCAGAAATTCCAACTTAATTCTAACTCCTCAGCATGAGTCACTTAATGACTCGTGGTCATCTGACGGTCGGGTGGCTCGTCACGTGACCTAGTGCAGAAATTATTGTTTCTCTGTTTCAATTCCCCAGTCTGATCTTAGGATTTTCGGGGCATTACAGGCAACCTATCAACCTATTCATCAGACAACAAAGCGGATATTATCATAGATAGTGTTTATCATTTTCTTAGAAAAGTATATTTCAAGTGTCAAGTAAGGTTTTAATTCAAGAACTTGTGCTTTCTCAATGGATGGCTTCGACTTTTCCCAGTCAAATGTTTTCAAGTGTCTCAACGAACCCTCCCCTGCTAACATAGTTTGCTAGTGGCATCCAAGACTGCTAAGCATTTAATATTCTACGACATGCCTTGTTCTTTCTCATACACGGTGCTCTCCCAGTTGATCATCTGTTATAAATATTGTTCTAACGCCTTGATAGACATTTCCAGCTCTACTTCCGTAATGATCTTAATTTCCTCATAATGGGATGTCAATCTTTCTGCCCTTATCACATCAAAAAACTTCTCCTGACCATCCATAGTCATAGACATTATGCGACTTCACCTTTATGACAGCATCAGTGGTAGCTAAAAATATTCTCCCCAAAATAAGGAGAACTGTTGCATCTGCTTCATGTCTAAGTTATGAAGTCCACCATAAGGATAGAAAGTTCCCACCTTTATCAGAAATCCTCTATTCCATCGGGATAGGCAAGAGATGTTACGCAAGCTACAAAGTCACTATGGTAGAAAATGATTCTCCTAGACCCAACATTCTAAAGGGATGCAGGCATCAGATTAATGCTTGCATCCAAATCACATAGAGAGCCGAACCAACTTCCTTATTTCCAATTAACACTAGAAGGGTGAAGATCCTGGGGTCCTTGACTTTTGAGAATTTCATTTTGAACCAGTACTATACTCTTACGCGAGCCACGAGTTTCAAGCTCCATTAACCCTCTCTTGTTGGCCACAATTTTCTTCAAGTACTTACCATATTTTGGAACTTCCTGGAAAAGCTCCACTAATGGTAAGTTTTCATCTTAACTATTTTAGCATATCAAGAAATTTTTGGCGGTAAGTCCTCCTTCTACTTCTTAAATATTTGTGGAAATGGGGGCGGTGGTCTAGCTACTACAACTTTTGGTTGGGAGTTTCTTGGTTCACCGACCTCACTCTTGGACTTCACAACCTTCTCATCATCATCCTTCTTTTCTATGGGGATCAGCTCACCCAACTCTTTACTTCACTAGCATAAGAGATTACTCTCACATTTTCCTTTGGGTTCTTCTCGGTGTTACTTGGAAGTGCCCTTTTCAGTCTCTATTCATCTGTTGCGGCGCCAATTGCCCCATCAGCCTCTCAAACTTATGGATGGAATTCTGCATCTCATTATACCTGAGTTTTCTGCCATCCACTACTTCATTGTCTCCTCAAAAGAACTACTCGGCTTAAACCTTTGAGGCGTTTGATAAGTATTTTGGGGCCTTCTGGAAGTTCTGATTCCCCTCCCCATGAGGGATTGGCTGCATTCCGGTACCCCTGGTTACAGCCACTACCTGCAAAACCTCCACCATGACCTTGTTGTCCCACAAAATATATAGATTCGGGGTTAAGTGGACAACCTAAATATGCATGGCCTTCTCTACATGCTTCACATGATAGTGGTGGAGTACGAACTTGATGTACTGCTATACATGGCTTCCTACTTGTGTGGTTACAAGCTTTTTAATCGAAGTCACCAGCTGGCTAATGTCTGCTCTAATTGCGCTTACTATCTACCTCGACTTCCTTAGCCATCTTAGATGTTGTGAATCCTCTACCTGAGTCTTGATAATCCTGATTCCCCGATGATATGAGGTTCAAAAAATCCATCTATCTCATCATAGCTCTTGGACAAGATCTGTCCCTGTGTTGTAGCATCAAGCAGTATCTTGGATTCGGGCTTAAGACCCTTTATAAAAGTTGTGCCAATTATCTCCTTAGGCTACATGTGGTGTGGAAAATATCTCAAATAGCCCTTGTAACGTTCCCACGCACAGGCTAAGATTTCACCATCTTTCTGCACAAGCCTAGAGACCCTCCCTCTCAACTTCTTGGTTCTCCTTGAAGAAAAACATGTTGATGAATTTGTTGAAAAAGAGCCTCCCATGTGGGAATGGAACCTCTTGATTCATTTTGAAGCCACTCCTTGACTTCACCAATCGACGAGAATGGAAAGAATGTCGGTTTACATATCCATCTAACAAATTTTGGTAGTGGAAATTCTCACTCAGCTCTGTAAATGTCATCAGATTCCTGTAGGGGTCCTCGTGTGGCTTTCCCTTATATTCGCAAGTGTTTTGGACCAACCGCATGCTCCCTTCCTTCAACTTAAAGTTCCTAGTGATAGTCGGCTTGACGATTGCTTTAAAAGCATTCTCCAAGTTCGGCCTATGAGATTCAACACTAGAACCCTCTCCTGATTATTACAATGTGCCTGCTCGTTATTCTCCATGTTTAACCTTCGGAAGGTTCAATCAATTTCAAGATCAAGAGAAGCCAAAAGTAATTCTTGACTTCTCGTGCCAGCACATACACTGAGCACACAACCCTGTAAACTTCACAAAAAACAAGAACCAAATGTAAGATATAGATAGCATAATAAAATCCTAAACAAACAAATGATCAAACAATATTTAATCCCCGAGAATAACGCCAAAAACTTGATGTCACGCAAGCGCACATAGTCTTCAAGTAATATAGGATTGAAAGTACCGATTATTGATCCCTCGGAGATTTGTCAATTCAATCATTTAAATTTTAAATAATAAAACAAAAAATTAAAAAAATTAAAAAAATTAAAAAAATTAAAAAAATTAAAAAAATTTTTAAATATAAAATTTTTTATTTTTTTAAAGTTTTAAATATTTCAATAATTAAATTGTGCATAAAATCTGGGGAAATGGCACTTTTAGTTTCAGGTTGAGTTTAAGACGTGATTATACTGAAGGATTCTTCCTATGGTTTCTAGTTGCAGAAGTAACTGTCACATTTTCTTTTCACTCTCCTGAGCATCCAAAAACTATCTCATGAATCTTAATGCCTATATGCCTTGGTCGCAGGCTTAGCCAAACGATGGTTATTCCTACATGTATTTCAACTAAACAGGGTCGAAAGGTATATCCCTATCCTCAACAACTTCTATCCTCTCACTAGTGGGTTCAAGGGTCTTTGAATTCCTATTTTATATTTACCTTTAACCCTTTCGGTTCCCTTCCCCAAGTTTAATCGAAAGCCAATAGATTTACTCACAAGTTGATCATGCTAGTGAATAAGAGAGCTAAAATAAAGTAAATATAAACAACCATCAATGAAGAATAGAAACTAGTATAAACTCAGTCTACCAAACATCAACCATCCACCATGGCCAAAATCCTAGAGTATAAGTTTAGTCACTCCGAGACAAATGGAAAAACTTAATCATCGTCATTCAAAGTAAAATAAAGAATAAAAGAAACCTAGTGTAGAACTTGCCTCCTCTTCCAGAAATGAGAACTGTAGCGCCCTTACGAAATGATATACATAATGTAAAAGTGATCAAAAGATTCTTAACAAATTACCTTGAGGCTATATATATAGTTGATGACTCTTTTGTACTCCAATTCTTAGCTTAAAAATTAGCAATTTTTGCTCCAGAACATGCATGGTGCACCGCCCGCCTATAGCCTAAGTTAGGCTCAGTTTCCTCTAAAGTTTGGCTCCAGGCGCCCAGCCCATCCGTAGCACCGAGGTTAGCCAGAAATTTCAACACCTCTGGATTAAACAAGCACCACATACCTATAGTCCCTAGCGTTAGTCAAATTTCTTGGCTCTAGAACCTCTTTGGCGCTCATCCCCATCCATAGCACCAGAATTTTGGGAAATATCTCTATGTTTGGAATGCTCTGGGGCTCCGAGCCTCTCAACTAGCCAAGGTGTTGAATGAAACATCTCTAAAGTTTAGGACATGGCACTGGGCGCCATCCATAGCCCAAGTCCTTTTTCTCGGCTTCTCAAATCTTCACACCTTGAGCTAATTTGGGTCACTTTTCCATGGTTTTCCTACTCAAAACATATCAAATCATTTGTTAGCATACAAACACACAAACACGTGAATTTATGCATTTCATAAGGAGTATGAACTCAAAACAAAAAATATAAGCTAAAACAAGGAAAATGGGCATTGGAATAAGCCCCTGACATCGGGAGTTGAATCCACGGGAATGAAGATTGATAGCAACAAAAGTCATCTATCATATTAAATCAAATAGCATCATTGTATCAAAACTACGAAAATAAATATTAGGAGTAGTAAAATAAACTATTAATTCAAATTCGATCAACAAAAAAAAGGCAATAACTTTGAAGTAACAAAATGAGCAAAATCTTTTGGGGGTGTGTTGTGTGAGGCATTAGTAGGATTGGGGTTAACTAGTGAATCAAGCATTACTACGAACGTAAATAGTGGTGGACAAAGACGACACCCGATGTTTCTCAACTACTTAAATGTCTTTTGCCTCAGGTTTTCTCAAACCCCAAGGTCCCATACACATCAATCACTATTACTTGGGTAGAATGAAACTACCCTAGCCTTAATTATTTACTAGGTGTATGAAAATGAGTTTTTGACTATCTCTATCCCAACCCTACATAATCAACACCCAATTAATCACCATTATTTTCTCACCCATATTCTATTCCTCTTTTTCAAGCAACAATAGAATAAGTAAACACAATCCATACTTGCAATTATGGATATTTCTGTTATAATTTAGAGAAAATAATAGATTTATGCTAAATAAGTAATTCTAAGACTAAACTAGCAACACCAATCCAGTTTAGCCTCTATCATGCACACACCCTTAGCAAGGTGTATAGCTACTCGTAATGAATAATAGGAGATAAAACAAATAAAGGAATCACTATCATTTATCATTAACAAGAAACTTTTAGCTCAAGTTGTTCTTCAATGAAGGTTTTTACCTTAGAAAGATGAAGAAGATGAAGGAAAAGCTTTCCCTTCTCTCCCTCTTTTTATCTCTCTAAAATTACAAAAAAAAAACTATGGAATGGAATGTTCTACTCTTTACAAGCGGTGCACAAAAATAGGGTGAGATTGCTCCCTTTTTCTTGTGTTGAATGATTTACCCTTGATGATGGACTCACCTGCGTTGCTTTTGTATTACAAGTGTTGACACGCATTTCATAGTTCTTCAACTTCCAAACGGTGCTCTCATGTTTGGCACAACGTTTCCCGGTGTCCAACCTGTGAATCAGTGGTCCTCTTCCTCCAGCACCATACTTTTTGTTCAATTTCTTGCTTTCTATATTTCAATTGAATACCTGTAAAAATTAAAGAGAAAGAGCATAAAATCTTTCTAAATGACTTGAAAATCAAGCAAAAGCTCATTTTCAAATACTTAATGAGTTGGTAAATTACCCATTCAAACGGATGACTTTGAAACTACTTCGGTAACATAAGGAGTCATGAAAGATAATGTAGCCCCTAGATCTATCAATGCATACACATCAAGATGGAATGCTTGTACCATCCAGTAACCACATGGGGTGAGCACTCCTGCTCGTGTCAAGATGAAAGTGCATAGAACCTATTTTGATGTTGTCCACCACCTACATAGAAGAGGCACCCTGTTGAGATGGGCGAGCTGCTGAAGTAGTGGCTGGGGCATGACATCTACTATCACTCTACCTAGACAAAGGACAATCCCTGCGTATGTGTTCGAGCTTCCCACACCTAAAACAAACATCTAAGACAACCAAGCACTCTCTTGGGTAGTTCTTACCATATTTCCTACAAACTAGAAAAATGCGCTCTATTATCGGTGCTCCTCCTAGCCCCTAGAACCTGATGCCTTACTCCTCTGATCACCTCGAGGTCTAGATGGAATTCTATTTGATAATGGGGTTGGGGCTGATGAGCTCTAGTGGGACTGATTGCGATGTCCACCATCGTATCTCTGTTCAAATGCCCATAGCTCCTTATCCTAGCCCACTTGGCCTCTCTCTCCTTCTCCTTATTCTTTTCTTCCTCTATCTACTGGGCACATATGATTAGTTGGGAGATATCTATATCATTAATCATCATGGTAATCATGCACTTCGTGACCCATGAATCCTGCCCACCATTCACAAACTTGCTCATACGAGCCCTTGGATCAGCAACCATCTACGGGGCATACTTGAATGGTATGGTTAAACCTCAGGGCATACTCTAGCAGTTATGTCATTTTGCTTCAAGTTACAAACTCGGCTAACTTTGCTTCCCTCAACTCTCAAAGGAAGAACCTGTCCATGAAAGTCATAACAAACTCATCCCAGCCAACAGGGACTACACCAAGTTGTGGTGTCACTCCACCTTAACGGGTGGAGAGGCGGGTCATGGTGTCACTTCATGAATCATCAGGTCGACCGTTGGTTGGACAAGGCTGGAAGAAAATTAGAAATTTCTAGTGGTGGTGACAAGGGGAGACAATGAGTCATCAGAGGACCTAACGACTCGTCATGTCCCTCATGGTGACTTGTAGTGTCACTTTTCTAGGAGGAATCGGTAAGGGTATTTTTTTGTAATTTGTAAGCTCTAATCCTAAAGCTATACCATTTTAAGCTCTAAAAGAAGTGTATTAAAGGAATATCTTAACCTATTATAATTCATTCAAATCCCATGCATGCAAGTTTAGAAGTTCCCCTTTGAAGATCAAGCTTGAATCCCTCAAATTTTTCTCCAATTCTCTTGGGATTTCAAAGTCAAGTTGAGATTTATCTTACCCAGGTATGTAGGGTTATAAATGAGAGTTTCCTTTCAATTCCATGCCCAAATTTCTCTTCAAAGTTCATGAATTCCAGAGTTCAGATTCAAGTTTATGATCTTATGGGGTTCTAACCCAATTTTTATGAAATTCTCTATGATTTTTTTTAGTTTTTTTAATTTTTTCATATTTTTTAAGATTGTGCATTAATTTGGTTTTTTTTTTAGTTTGAATTTTGAAGTATTTTTAAAACATTATTTTAATTAGGCAAAGTTTCATGAAAAGTCAAGTTTATGATTCATGATTTCAAGTATGATGAGATATCTAGCATGAATGAATGTTTACAAATTACCCACGTATGAATCTATGATTTATTACTTATGAAGTCTATTCAAGTATGCATGATTTTAAGATTTGGACAAGCCCACAGTTAAGTATGTTTCATGATTTAGCCAAGGGTAATAAGATTAGCTTATCATATTTTTTTAGTCAAGACCCCCACTAGAGCTTATGATATGTTTTGGAGTCAAGACTCCCCATGTTCATATTTCATACTATGTGTAGAGTATGATTTCAGATTAGTGAAAAATGATGGGGAGCATTATGCATGTTTTGGGTAGTTTCTAGCACCGAATAGGCTAGGGGTTCGAATAAACCTCAAATCTCATAACTACGCACCAACGTAGGTATATTTTACATTAGGACCTCCCTTGAGAGTTTCCCTGCCCACCAGAGGGCCTTGACTTGATATAGATATCATGGTAGCGTCCTTAGCCTGAAAAGGTTTTGGATGGTTACGCCCACTAGAGTGTGATAGTTGGGGCATCACATTAAGATCTATCATAATGGTGTTTGTTATGACGAGTATCCCATTGTTCCTCATAATTTCAGTTATTCATGTTCATGACTTATGATATTATGTTTTACAGGAGTTTGACCCAATGATCGGTTACGAGCTTTTACTTATGATTTCAGCTATGACAAGTCATATGATTTCTATTTTAGCTTTGGGTCATTCTATTTAGATATGATATTCTGCTTATGACTATACATGTTTCAGATTCAAATTTCAGCATGTAGTCCTTACTCTCATGATCTTATGATTTATGTTTATATGCATGATTTTAGTTAACATTTACTCAGCAAGTTTTGCATACTCAGTACATTCCAAGTACTAATCGCATACTATATGTTGTATCATTTCATGAGATATGAGTCCAAACGATCAAACTCGGTTCCACCATTAGTCTAGCTCCTGCGGACAACTCAGTTTCCCCATTGTTAGTGAGTCCTCATCTTACGAGGACCTTCGAGTTTACTGTTGTTGAGTTATGTTATGTTTAGCTTCAAATTTTGGGAGCTAGTTGGGGATGTTGTCCTATCAGCTCATTAGGCAGTTTAGAGGCTTATTAGACAATATGTAGATTTTCAACTTTATCGAGTGTTGACTCTATTTATGATTGTTATGCTATTCAGGCTTCTACTTATTCATGTTCAGTATTGCTTCCTCTTGATGCATGCTCTTTAGTTGTTATGTTCGTGCCATGGATCGACTAGGAGTAATTCGTGGTTCTAGGTCCGTATCTCGATCTAGGGTCCCAACTCGGGTTGTGACAAAGCCTTACCAAGACAGAGAATGATCAAAATCTTAGATCTATATCATTGAGTCCTTCTTGGGATAACTTTGAGGAGTCAGCCAGGAAACAACGACATGATCTATCACGTTGGCTACGAGTGCAGGGCTTACGGGTTGTCTGAACCCTTTCACCCAACTTAGTGCTAAATAATCCTCCCAAAAACATTTTTGCTCATGTCCTTGTGCCTTCCTTAAGACAACTCAAAACATCATTATAAAGCACTTTTTTGTTATAGATATAATAGATGTTCAAAAATCTCTTTAGACATTTCACTCAAAAACATCATTTACAACATGAGAGACCTTATGCTCCAAACATCTCTTTGAAATACTTGTGAGCTCTATGCTCAAAGTCATCTCATGAGTTTCAAAAACAAGACTTTACTTAAGCTTTTGAAATTCTCAAAAACTACTTCCTTTCTCAAAATATCTTTATGCATACTCTATTTAAAATATTCTCAACTTTATGAAAATAATGCATATACTTCAGAACACAATACTTCAAAACAATACCTTTCAAAATCATGAAACTTTATGCGATTGGGTTCATGGGATAAGAGACATGAACCAGAATCACCACAATCAATAATCAATAATCAAGAGAGGATGATCCACAATTCAATAGAATAGGATACCAATCAATAATTAAGGACATCAATAATCAACTAAATATGAAGAATTCAACAATGGCAATTCAACATATATAGATAGGGAAGAAGATAATTCAAAAATAGGGTAAAATCACAACTTTGATCTCAATGAATTCTTGCATAGATGTAAGACATAAGGATGAATAGAAATGCTTGCTTAGGTTGGCCTTACATACCTGAAAAGTGGAACTTAAACGCTTGAAAGAACCTAGGTTGAAGAAAATGATTTTCTAGCTTCTTGATGAACTTTGATCCTTGATTCTACTTTTAATGAGAGTGAATGGGTGTTTAGACTATTAGAACCCTTAAATAACCTCTTTAGGAATCCTAAAATGTTCAGGTTTAGGTGATTAAAATATAAGAATTCACTAAATTACGCTTAGGAACCCATCTGTAATTTTTTTGACCCAGTAACGACGGCTAGTACCATGAGTCGTCATGTGTCACCACGACTCGTGGTGACGTCTCATGATCACTGAGGCTTCTTGGGAGCTTTCGATCTTCTGTCACGAGTAGATAGTGTAGTGGCACCTAGGCCTGACTCATGAGGTCCTTCTGTTACTACTGGAGATGATTTGATCCAATCTCTGTGTCACGCCCCCTCCTTGGGAGGCATGACTGGCACCTGGTGCCCTACTAGGACACAGACTGCTGGACTAGTTGAGCCTAAAGCGCCACGGTGCTGAGGCGGCTCTAACTCTAGATTCAAGAAAATGGCCGGGCTATATAACGGCTGTAAATACGGCCTCCGGCCGACTAGGCCTATAATACTGTAAGAAAAACAACAGCTACCCGAACAATGTTTGAATCAATAGGGAACCTATGTGGGCCGATAAGGCCACCATCTTCCCATCTAGTAATTTAGAATCAAGAAAACAAGTGTAAATTGCTACGTGACCAACAAGATCACCACTACCAACTGAATAGACCCCACGGCCATCATAAAAACTAATACATACACACGGCCTCACCACAATAGGTTCGGCTAACAACGGGAATATACAATTTGCATGCCTCTAAGAATCTTGATAAGATGGTCGTGACAGGGCCACAGCCTACCATATTGTACAACAAAAGAAAAGGAATAAACCTCTAGTTGTCTAGCTCTAGATGACAGGAGCTGATGACTCTGTGAGCTGGTGGGAATCACGAGGGGATCGGCTCCTCGTCTATGAGTACCTGCGGGCAAGTAATGCAGCGCCCCAAAGCGGGCATCATTTTGTTGGTACTGAGTATGCAAAGCAACAGGCGGAAAAGTAACTGAAGACAAGCAATTTAACTAATAGAACTGAAGTTGAAGGAAATAGACTGTAATTGACTGAAAGTACGAGTTTAAGACTCTCCTCAACTATCTTTTTGAAAGGAGTGAGTCGTGCACAGTGCTTATTGGCATTCTCTTGTCTATCTATTCTATAACATAACATGGCATAATATAGCACTTAACATAACATAACATAGCACGCATAAACCTTACCTGGCCCCGGCCAGAAGGTACAATAACACACCAATCTATACCCCTACCCTAGGTCGTCCATCTCCATAGTAACTATAAGCATCCTGTCGGTCCTGATTTATGCACTTGGTCATTGAGCCCCTGACTATAGTACACAGTTTGAGACTCGAAATCAACACCCAGGGCGTACCCGCTTGACGAGGGTGTATAAAAAGCCGACCAAGGCAAAATATAGAAACTGGCATCCCATCTTCGTCCCCTAGGGGTCGGCATGCCTCCGTAAGAGCGCGTATCCTCGCCCTGCGGCGGACGAGTCGTCGACTATTAACCACAGGGTTGTCATGGATGCTAGGTAATCCAACTCAAAACAATACAGTCAAAAACAATACAGTCAAGTCTCAACTGATAATACTAACTGCATACGATACATGCTGAAACTAATGATAGTAATGTGTATATATATAATACATGCTGAAACTTATAATGGTATATATATAATTTCTGTCATACTGTGTTGAATCTGAAACAAGATATAGTATTTCTGTTGAGAATCATGTTGTATAACTAAGTTTCATGGTAAACATGATTTACTATTTCTAACATGCTTTCTAAAATTCATATTAAGCTACTATTATATTTCTGAAATACTTTACGGGAACTTATATTGCTTTACTAAGTTTCAGCTGAACACGATAACATCCTGATGTACTTTACTAAATTACATACTGGGCATGATGTACTATTTCTGAAACTTTCTACTAGAATTTATACTAGTTTGCTCTACTGGAATTACTAACTTGTCGAAAGAAACTAGCTTCACATACCTCAATTGTCGACTTTCTGACCAACTGGCGTAGCTCGGCCAATATTTAGCTATTTCTCCCAATTATATTCATATTCACGAAGGAATAGAATTAATTCTATCAATATATAGAAAGAAAACCATACTTGGTTTATACCTACTACCTATTCTTCAACTTATCGAAGAACGGCCGAAAACTCGTTATTTCTCGGAGGTCCAGAAGAGAGAAATACTTACTTTAGTGCTGGGAGTGTATTAACACTAGTTTTGAGTAGTTCCAATTACTTTGACTCGGCGGATCGCCGCTTCGCTGGATGATTCTCGCGAAACTAACTCCTCGGGAATGTTCTCTGCAGCTTTATACTTCGGTATCCGAAGTTAATTTGAGTTTGGACCGCATTTGACGGCATAATCGGAAGAATTTCTACCTCAAACCCTCATCCCTTTTCTGTTCTGGTCGCTCACTGCTAAAAAGAAATGAAAATAATGAAATTAAAATGAAGTGGGGGCTTTATATACTTTGGCTCGGATAGCCCCTCCGTGGCACGTTGGCCATCGCGGAGGGACAGCCTCCGTGGCACATTGCCATCGCGGAGGGGGTCTGCCCGGCCTCCTCTTGTGACGCTTCAACGTGGCACTTGTCCGGTCTTCCCCCAGGCCTTTTTCTAGCATGTATGGCACCCTAAAACTCTTAACCAACATGCGAATAGGCCATCTAAATGTCAAGAATTTACGGGATGTAACACTCTGATTCTCACACCACAACTGAACCTAACGAGTTGTTATATGAAGTAATCAGTTGTGACTTTATTCGTTGGATATAGACTAGAAAACATGGCACTAATCACCACGGGTCATGTCACGATTCGTGATACCTCATCACGAGTCATGATGTGACTCATTTTGTGGGATTTTGTCAATTTTCTTCTTATTTCTATTTCAAGTCTAGAATCAAATCTTAGGGTCTTTTGAGGGTTGTTATAGTACCCTACAGGTGGGAATTTTGATCTGGTAGGCTTTGCAGAAGCAAATTATGTTGGATACATGATTGATTTAAAGAGTACATTCAGAATGCCACACTACTTTTGACCTTGCTTGGTGTCTTGGGCCACTAAGAAGAAAAATTATGTTGTCACACCCCAACCTATGGAAGCATGACTGGCACCTTGTATCGCACTTGATCGGGCACACCCTACCACAAAATCTAACTATAATAGGCTAGAACTATTGAGGTTCGGCATAACAACTATACCAAAATTAGAGAAAATGATAGCAAGAATAGAAACTGATCTACATACCAACCAATAGATATGCAATAGGCAGTCAAGGCCACCGAATAGGGACAATCTACGTAATATGGCCCACCTGGCCAACAACAACGACACTACACCCATAGCAGACGTCTATGAGCCTCTATGAATATAATAGAAATCAATTGTCCGGGATAGGGCCCTGAACTACCCATAACTCAAATATCTGGAACTCTGGAAGACTTGGAGCTTGTTGACTAAGCTGGAACTCCACTCAGTGACCAAGGAATCGATCTACCTATCGATCAGCACCTGCAGGTACGAATGCAGTGCCCCCAACTAGGGCATCAGTATGGATATATACCGAGTATGTAAGGAGAAAATGATAACAAGACTCAGATTTCAAATCAACAGTTATACCAGAAAACAATAGGAAGGAATGACAAATCAAGTAAGCAAATAGAACCTACCTGGCCCCCATAAGACTAGCAGGTCCAAAGTAATAATCAAATAAACAATCAAAATAATCAATTGGCACATAGCCACTATTATTCACCTATCACTACCCGTACCACACAGGGTTCATCTAAATCATCTTACCTGGCTCATCTCTAGGTCCTCTAGAAGTCACTGAATCATGTCTAGCATCCACAGTCATCAGACAACAGATAATACAAATCAACAACCATAATATAACATAACACAATATATATAGACGTATCAATTCACAATCCAACCTTGTTGGAGACATGCCTCACCTCCTTACAAGTCTAATGGCACGTACTAGCCGAGGTGGACCCGCAATACTCAATGGCCCCATACTCGCAGCACGATCACTAGTGCACTGGAAATATTCCACGGCCATACACTAGCTTCATAAAAAATTGTACAGGGCCCATGTATGCCAGAATTAATCCACAGTCAAACACCCACATGTACCATTCCAACACAAGCCCAACCATTCGGAGCCAGCTACTACCACCACTCTGGTCGGCTATGCCTCACACTCGACCCCTTACAAAAACACTTAACAGCCATTGGATATCGCTGAGCCCTCAGAGGCAATCATATCATCAAAAATTTATATTCAAATACAAACAAATATAAATATAGGAAGCCTAGATATCCCCAAAGTTCTATGCTCAAACCAACAGTTTCTAACCTGATTTCACAACACAATCTGACTCGCCAACGTACCCCTTGAGCAAACAAGTCTAAGCTCCACCCAAGCTAACCAATCATCTTACCTTTATTAACCAACCAGAAACTCAAAAAATGAATAGGAGTCAACCCACAATGCTTCAAGACAACCCCCAAAAACACAACAAACAACTAGCAAAAGACACAACAAATATGCCAAAAAGAGATACGGGAAGCCTTAACATACCTTGGATTCTGATGGGTCTCAAACCAAGCTCAACTCAAGCTATTATCACCAAGTACCTACTTCCTAAGAGCAGCTCCATGCCCTATAGATGCAGCTGAGAAATTCAACAAGAAAACAATACAAAATGATGCTCAAACAACTAGTTTCTCATGAATTCAATGCTAGAAATTCTAAAACAACAACCTACCGATGCTCACAAACTTATAATCAAACTAAGTAGCTAAGAATAGATGAAGGAGGAGGATTAACAAACTTAGGACCACGAGACAGCCACCAAAACTGCCAAACAACACCGCCAAAATGTAAGTTGCATGGAGAATTCCAACTTCCCGACATCAAAATCATATAGAAACATGCTTTATAGCCTTAGGAAAAATAAGAATACATAAAGGATAGATAGAAAGGGTTTTTGGTCGAGGGAGTTTCTATAAAATGGATTATGAAACAACCAAATCGATCAAACACTTATATATAGGCAGCTCATTGCCCTAGACGTGGGTTTGCGATGCGCCACCCATCGTGGAGGAGGAGGATCCGCAACACGCAGCCCTATGCGACCTGCCTCTGACCTCTCTCGCTCGCTCGCTCGGCTACTCATTCACCCATTCGTCCCCAGTCTTCCCTTGACATACAACATGTATCCCCAAAACTAGGCTCATACATCGAAAATTATCAACAAGACTGCTCTAAACGCACAGAGTGTAATATATTTCCCCCCTTAGAAACATTCTTCCTCAAATTCTAGATGACACGCTCAATTCAACTAAATACTATCACAATACGATATAGGCTCACATGATCACGGGACTCATGGGTCCACCACAGAACAACTATAGACATCACAACATTGCACTATACCAAGGCACGACACAACCACAATGAAAATTAAAATAAGAATCTTACCTGCCGCAACATTTAGCAACTAACCGACTATACTTTATCATATCGCTAGTATCCATGCATAAGTTAGCAAACTTGAGTCTAGAATCGACTTCTATGATAGCTGACATCTCGCACGATTTTGATATAGAAAGAAGGGTAACAATCTTAGATTTCCCATAGTATTTTGTTTATAGGTACGTTACACAATGAAAACATAAATATGACTCTACTAGACATGGCTCATAGACTCCCTAAGACACGAACTGCTTTGATACCTAGTCTGTACACCCCAACCTGGAGAGGCGTGACTGGTATCCTATGCCGCACTTGATCGGGCACACCCTGTCATAAAATATAACTATAATAGGGTAGAACTATCAAGGTGTGTAACAACTATACCAAAATTAGAGAAAATGATAGAAAGAATAGAAACTGATCTATAGACTAACCAACAGATATATAATAGGCCGTCAAGGCCACTAAATAGGGACAATCTATGGAATATAGCCCACCTAGCACACAATAATGACACTACACCTACAAAAGACGTCTACGAGCCTCTATGAATATAATAGAAAATAAAGGTCTGGAACAGAGCCCCAAACTACCCATAACTTAAGCATTTTAAACTCCATAAAACTTGGAGCTCGTCGACTCAGTTGGAACTCCACTCAGCAACCAAGGACTCGATCTACCTGCCAATCAACATCTACAGACATAAATGTAGCATCCTCAGGTAGGGCGTCAATATGCAATATACCGAGTATGTAAGGTGAAATAATAACAACACTCAGATTTTAAATCAACAGTTATACTAAACAACAGGAAAGAATGACAAATCAAGTAAGTCAATAGAACCTATCTATCCCCCGTAAGCCTGGTAAGTCCAAAGTAATAATCAAATATGATCAAAATAATCAGTCGGGACCTAGCCTCTACAATTTACCTATCGCCACCCATACCACATAGGGTTCATCTAAATCATATTACCTGGCTCATCTCTAGGTCCTCCGATTGTCACCAAATTATGTCTAGTATCTACACCTATCAAACAACAAACAATACAAAGCAACAACCACAGTAAAACACAATAAAATATATACAGACATATCAATTCACAATCCAACTGTAACACCCTAAAAGTCCCTAGGATCAGACCCTAGACCTAGAGTAGAAATCAGTAGGAAAATAGACTTCTTATCACAGAATGGAGCACTTAACGAACTGTTAAGTGGTGTACGAATAGTGAAGTGATCCGTAAGAACAATCCAAGATTTCAAGATTCTCCACTTAATGACTCACCTAAAAATTCATTAAGGAACTTGATGAGTCGTCAAGTGGAGTCCTTCTGAGCAGAAAACCAAGTTTTGAAACTTGACATTTTTTGTGAGGGTAAGAAAATGTTAAATTTAGCTCTAAAGGTAACGATAGGAAATAATGAGTCGTCAAGCATGGTAACGAGTCATCCTGTCTAGGAATTAGGAGAAGATCAGAAGGTGAGAAATTTAGTCTGGGCTAACAGATAGAACCACGAGTCGTCATATGGACTAACGACTCATGGAGTGGGTGGTCGTCACTAGTCGACAGATTTTAAGTGCGAGTTCCCAGGGGTATTTTCATAACTTATTATTCTTTTAACTCCTAAACCATGTCAATTTTGGTTTACTAAGATTGATATTTAAGTGTTTTCTTATCCTAAACTCTCATTCCTCTCAAAACACCATAGATTGAATATCAAACTCTCAAGGATTCTCAAGGAAACTAGGGTTCTTCTACTCCATTTCTCTTAGGTCTCAAGCTAAGGTAAGAAATCAGTAAATCCAGGTATGTGGGATCATCAACGGGGGATTTATTCCACCCTCATGCCCAAACCCCAATTTCATGAATTCAATTCTCCCCATATCTCTAATTATGATTTCATAAATTTCTAGGATTAGACCCTTTTTATGCAAAAACTCTATCATATCTCATGAAATTGATTCTCTCATGATTCTACATGTTTTATGATTATGATTACATCAATTTCTATGAAAAAAACTCATGATTTTCTATTTTTAAGTTAGCATGATTTACTCAATTATGTATGAATATCATCAATATCAAGTTAATGTATCATGGTTGAAATTTTAACATTTGTTTTCATGGTTAGTTCACGTATGTCAAGAAATTTATGGATTCATCATGTTTTTAAAATAGCCCATGTAAACCCCATGTTTCAAGTATGATTATGAGAACTATGTATGTTTGGAGAGTAGTACTTAACACTGAGTAGCCCGAGGTTCAGCGCACCCAGGTCTCAGAACTATGTGCCACCATAGGATAAGGGATTATTGCCAGTAGAGAGTGTCTCCCTTGCCCTTAGCTAAGGGGTCCTAGACACTTAAGAATATCTCTCTTAACTAATGGGATCATGATTGATATCACGCCTTTATGATTCTTACCCTTGGCAAGGTATGGACACCCTCCCAACCAATGGTATAGGTTGGGATCCATAATGCTCACTTTGAGTATGTCAATTATAAGAATCTCCCACAATTTTATTCATGTTCTACATTTCTTTATAATCATGTTTTATGCTGCCACGACTTATAGTATTTTTGGCCCATTAATCAGTTTATGAGTTTTACTTATGATTTCAAACATGTTAAGCTTTATGATATTGTTTTGAAAACCTTGGTTCATTATACTTCATTTATGATGAAAATCTCATTTTTATAACTATATCACAATTATGACTTTTTAGCATGTTGTCCTTACTTTCATGTTTTACTTATCCTCCATACTCAGTATATTCAAAGTACTAATCACATGCTTTTTGTGCTATATCATCTCATGATATAGGTTTGGGTGTTCAGTTTCATCTCTGCTGCTAGACATGCTCTTGCTCCAGATTCAATATCAACTTTTGGTGAGTCCTTATTATCTAACAACGTCAGTTTTGTTTTACATCTTCCTTTTATCATTTCCCGCGATTTGAACATTTCACCGGATCATTTAATATGTAGGAGCGACGAGCGGTGTGTACAAAGGGCAGGGACGTAGTCAACGCGTGTTAATGACTCACACTTACAAACTTAATAGAGCTAGTTGAGGGTCTGTCGCTTCATCCCATCTTATGTTTAGAGGCTTTTCAGACTATTATTTATAGATGTTCAGTAGTTTGACTTGTTGACTCTATTATACGTTTATGACACCTCATGCTTATCTCGTGTATCTTATATCTTATGTTTGCTTCTGCCTAGTTTGTATGCTTATGCTTATGTTATGCATGTACCATGGGTTAGCTTGGAGCCATTTGTGGTTCTAGGTCCCGTGTAGAATCCGAGGTCTATGCTCGGGTCATGAAACCAGCCTTGTCGGGGACACACCTCATAATCCTACAAGTTTAATGACACGTATTAGTCGAGGTGCACTAGCAATACTCATTCACCCCACACTCGCAGGAGGTCACTAGTGCACCAGAAACACTCAATGGACATATACTAGATTCACAAAAAACTATACAAAGCCCAAGTGCATCAAATGAATCCACAATCAAATTCCTGCAAGTGCCATCCCAACAGAAGCCCAACCATTTGGAGCCTGCTACCACCACTACTCTTGTCGGCTACACCTCAGTCTCGACCCCTTATTAGAAACACTCAATAGTCATTGGGTATCGTTGATCCCTCATAGTCAATCATATCATCAAACAGTCATATTCAACACATATATATACAACTATAGGCAGCCATAGACATCCCCAAAGTTCTACAATCATACCAACAATTTCTAACTTTATTTCACAACACGATTGTACTCGCCAACGTACCCCTTAAGCACACAAGTATAAGCTCCACCTGAGCTACCTAATAGTCTTACCTTTATTAACCAACCAGCAACTCAAAAGCATGAATAGGATTCAACCCACAATGCTTCAAGATAGCCACCAAGAACATGACAAATAACTAGCCAAAGATACAATGAAACCATGCCTTAAACTGATACAGAAACCCTTATCATACCTTGGATTATGATGGGTCTCAAACCAAGCTCCACTCAAGATATTATCACCAAGTATCTATTGCCTAAGAGCAGCTCCATGCCCCATTGACGCAGCTACGAAATTCAACAAGAAATGAATACAAATTGAAGTTCAAACAACTAGTTTCTCATGAATTTGATGCTAAAAAATCTAAAACAACAACCTACCGATGCTTACAAACTTATAATCAAACTAAATAGGTAAGAATCATGAAGGAGGAGTTTCAAACTTAGGACCATGAGACAACCACCAAAACTGCCAACAACACCGCTAAAATGCAAGTTGCACGGAGAATTCTAACTTACCGACATCAAAATCATATAGAAATATGTTTCTAGCCTTAGGATCAACAAGAATAGAGTCAGGGAGGGTTTCTGAAAAATGGATTATGAAACAACCAAACCGACCAAACAATTATATGTAGGCAGCCCACCTCCCTAGAGGGGGGTCCATGATGCACCACCCATCATGGACGAGGAGGGCCTGGCCAGCCTCCAACCTCTCTAGCCCGCTTGCTTGAAAACTCATTTTCTCATTCTTCCATGGTCTTCCCTTGATATACAATATATAACTACAATACTAGTCTCATACATCCAAAATTTATCAATGAGACCACTCTAAATGCTCAGGTGTAACATCTATAGCACTCTCCGCTACTAAAGCAGAGTACGTGGTAGCTGCCTTATGTTGGTCTCAACCGTCACTGTCCTTATTTAGTTAGACTTTCTCTCCTCTTCTTCTCATCATCTCCCTCGTTAATGACATCTAACCCAACCTGGTATGTCGTCTAGTATAAATAAGGTGTCTCATCCTTTCACCTTCATAAAATAAGGTTCAACCCCTCAATCCTCAATGGATCAAAACCCTCTCTCCATTATGTCACTGCTCAGTTACTTTGACAATGAGGATGCCTGCTCACCGATAATCTCTCCTCCTTCCCCCATCTCTTCAGTCGTACAGTTCACTCCCCCATCTACCTCTCCCATCTCTCCTACTCAAAATCCTTCCTCAAACTAAATTGCAAACCCTTTCTCTTCATTTGCTGACTTTGAAATCTCGGCTCCCACTTAAGGGGAATCAGCTCCTCCCAACACAGTCCCACATATCTAGTAATTCCTTTATGTTTAATTCGTAATCCTCTAATGATGTTCCGATCACCAACAAGCCCAGCGATGCCGCTATCTACAAACCCTTTGATACTCTTATTCCTTCTGAAATTCCATCTGTTGATAATGAGTTAACCCTCGATGCAAGGTTTGAAAAGCAAAAGAAATCCTATCCCACCCATCCCCCGAATAACGTCCAAATTCACTCCTCAAATAAGAGAGTGTACATGGTCGTATGTAATATAATTTACCCAACTAGGAGTCAGGGTCGAATCCACAAGAAATGGGGAGTGATTGCTACTAAAGTTTTAAATTAATCTAAACTAACTAGCATCATTGCCTCATAAATTATCAAGTAAATTTTTAGGGGAAAATAATATCACTATCGTATTCTAAAAGCAATATCAAAACAAGGTAATACGGATTGAAGAAACGACGAGAGAAAGTACTAGGGATATGCTATTGACGAGGCATCAATAGGATTGGGGTTAATTGTTAACTCTCAAGAACCAACTATGAGCACGAATAGCCATGGACAAGGTTGTACCCGATATCTTTCAACCACTTAGGTACATTCTACGTGGGTTCTTTCAAACCCCAAGGTCACATAACAAATTAATCATATTGGCTTGGAGAATAATTAAGTTATTTCTAACCTTAACCCTTGAATGAATTATGAAAATAGGTCTTGGCTATTTCTAGCCCAAACCCATACTCCACAACTCAATTCCACGCTATGCTTTCTCACCCATGTCCTGCTCCCCTTTTTCAAGAAAAACCAAGATAATCAAACACAATTTATGTTTGCAACCATAAATATTTCAATTGAAACTTAGAGAGAGCATTAGATTCATGCGCAATATGTGATTATAAGACTAAAATAATAACAACCAATCCATTCTAAACCCCTATCAAGTACACACCCCTAGCAATCAAATTAGCTACTCATGGATGAGGATAAGAAGATTCTATCAAAAAATATTTGTTAACATTCATCATTGAGTAGTAAAATTAAGCTTCAAAGTATGCTTCAATAGTGGGTTCTTACCCTAACAATTTGAAGAAGAAGACGAGCTTTCACTTCTCTATGGGTTTCTCTCTTTGCAAAAATTGATATTCAAAAAGTTCTCCCTTTCCTAATATCAAGGTTTGTATAATTTAGGGAAAATCTGCTCCTTTTTCTTGCACGAATTCCCATTTCTGCCCTTTGTAGCACGGGCCCACTTGAGACGCAGGTGCCCTTCCGCGAGACACAAGTCTCTCATAACTCTAGTTTAGATAATACTGGGTGTGTCCTGCGGATGTACCTACATTTCGTAGGTGCTCACCTGCGTTTTGCAGGTGCTCTTCAACTCTTGACCAGTGTGATCTTGTGCATCACCTGTATTTCGCAGGTGCTGAACTGAAAACCGCAGGTGTTCTTCCTCCAGCACTTTTCTTTTAAGTTCAATTCCTTTGCTTTCCCTATTTAAATTTAATACCTGAAAAATCAAAGAGAAAGGGCATAAAACCTTCCTAAATGAGTTCAAAACAAAACAAAAGCTCATGCTTAAAAGCTTAATGAGTTGGTAAATTACCAACTCATCAAACCCCCAAACTTGAACCATTGCTTGTCCTCAAGCAAGGCATTTCCTCACAACTAAGAAATTGACTTAAGCATTGCATGTGACAAGAGCTGCGCAGAAAGGACCCCTAAAATGTAGGACAACCCCAAAATTTCACACTGACTCAATACAAAAAAGAGACTCAAGCATGTTGCACACACACTTTAAGAGATGACCACAAACAATTGTCACATTGCACAAATATTTTCTTTCATTAAAAACAAGGGGCATAATTCATCAAAACAAGGTCAAGTAGCATCTCAAGTCATTGATAGTTTACATTCAAAGTTTGCGTTAAAGTTCACTACATACTTGTCTTAATCACACCTTTCAATTTAAAACACATTTAAGTATGTACTCTAAGGAAGCGATGAAACTCACACAAAGAGACAATCCCCTTCATTTATTATGCATTTCACACATAGAGATTATAGAAAAAAGCAGATACGCTCAATCTCACAAAGAAATTCAAGT
Organism: Datura stramonium; assembly: GCA_018107945.1. Lineage (NCBI taxonomy): Eukaryota > Viridiplantae > Streptophyta > Magnoliopsida > Solanales > Solanaceae > Datura > Datura stramonium. The sequence goes on along the minus strand of JACEIK010000132.1, from coordinate 509,218 downwards.
GCATATAAATTGATGCATAGGCTTTCCCTTCGTGTATCTTGCCACTAATGTAGAGTTGCTACACTCAAAATTACTAAGGACTTGGGGGTTATCATGAAGGTTAAGGGTAAAGGTAGGACAAATGCTTAGCTCTAGTGACTAGAACCTCCCTAATGCCTTTTGTGAACACTTTTGAACATCCCACTACCTTAATTAACTCATTCCACCTTATCTCTCCTTATTCGTCATTCTTATTTTTCATCAAGAATCACCCTTGTAACCCCTTTGGTTTCACAACTGACCATATTTAAGCAAGAGATAGCATCTTTCAAGAATTCTTTTTCCTCTAATGCTAGAGGTTTTTTTCAACCAACTACTTCATTCATTTCATTGCAATTTGGTACTACATCTTATAGAAACTCACATATTCTTCCCCTTTTCTGAAAACCCCCAAACTTAAGCTTTTGCCTCATTTCTACCTTATCTCTCCCCAATTTTGGGCTTCAAGCTTCATTTTTCATTCTTTCAATATTAGAAACTAGGGAATATGGGTGCCAAGAGAGGGATTACAAAAGGGTAATAGGCTTGTAATATGGTTTTCAAAGAAAAAGGTTCAAAGGCTCAAAATTGGCTAGAAAAGATAGATGCTCAAGGAGGTCATTTTGAGTGAAGTGACTATCCAAAGAAAGCCTAAGATCATGTTCTAAGTGCATCCACATCTAAAATTTTGCCTTGAGTCACACTTAGGGAAAATTCTACATAATTATGCATACACAAGAATTCAGCTAAATACTTTACCACACAAGGCATCACAAGCCAAGGAGTTTACATACTTTCAAAATCGCATAAAGATTATGACTTTAGATAAGCTAGCATGTGATTCAAAAATCCAATCAAGGAATGTCCAAATCATGACAAGAGAGTGCTCAATTTGCAATTTCAAGTGCCCCTTTTTCTCAAAATTCATTTTCAATGCCAAAATTTTTTGGTGATACCTCTTAAAACAAATGCTACAAAATAATCAAAAAGATACTAGACTTGGAACTTTTCCTTGAGAAAGTCGCCTGTCAATCTATCATAGGGAAATGCCATCCGGTTCGACAATAAAAGAAAAGAAATAAAATTTTGCTCCTTGGAAAAGAACCGTGGTAAAGAAAACCCTTGAAGTTTATTTCCATATATTATGAACAAAGTCGAATATGATACATGGGCCATTAAACATTTGGCAAAGTAGAATTGACCCATCAATAGAAACTGACATTATCAACAGAAGATTCTCCTTTTCAAAGCAAACTCGACAAGGGAAACAAAAGACAATAAATAGCCAACATAAGAAACCACACACCACACCCAAACCAATAGCTTAAATTGTCCCTAATGTACAAATTAATCACAAAAAGAGAAGGATGGCTCCCTGAGTGATTTAGCAAGGGGCACGCGGGTCCATGAGTAGGTTTCATCGGAGAAGTGCCACGAAGTAGTCTCAATAGGTGAAGGCATCAATAGATACAGTGGAGGTTCAAGTGGCTTGCCCGATGCAGTTAGTACCCAGTGATCCGAAAGAGTCTGGCTCTCATGATAAGAATACTTAGGGGGCCTCCACTATGGGTCACCCGGAGTGGCCACCTCATGAACAGTACGTATCCTAGGGAAGTGTGGTTTGTTGTGGTATACTTATTCATCTGACATCAGCTCAGATGGTCTACCATATCCCACATACCAATCATTCGATATACTTCTATTTTTTCTAGTTTTGCATTGTCAGAGGTCGGGATATTCAAATAGATACCTCCTAGTGATATTAATTACTTACGGCTATCCACTTCTTTCCTCATGGACACCACTTCATTTTCCAATACTTCAACTCTAGCACATAGACCTCAATTTGTCAACTACAGGTTTCATAGCCTATTTAATGGCTTCCTAAATCATGGGAGCGATAATTTTTTACCAATTTTAATAATTGAGCATTGTGAGCCCCGACCATTTATGCCATATTCAGGAGGCCTTTTGCCAGTGGTGAGTTATTCCTACCATCTCGTGGTGAAATAGATGCATTGCTAGATGATATAGTAGGTGGAAGAGTATTCTCCCCAATGTCAACTTGGGTCACTTAGAAGCTCGAGCATCCTTATCCCTTTTTGTAGCCAGATTGATCATGCCCTTGACTTTCCATGTCTTGTCAACTGATCGAAACAGAGGGCAATAGGCTCGGAGGCAGAGCAAACTGATTAGGATGGGGTAAGGCAAAGAGGTGGCCTTTTACCTAGCCTTCAGCTTGAATTCCTCCCTGATGATTTCCCCCACATTGATATTTCAGCGAGCCATGATGCATGCAATAATGATGGACTCCTCAATAAAAACATGCATTGTGTTTTTTGAGGGAATGATGCAGGCGCACACCAAGTCAAGCCAAATTCGTGCCTCAAATTTATGATCATGGCGATGAATTTCGCCTTTGAATTCTGCCCATTGTGATTGACCTTCAGCAATGATGTTGGACGCACTAGATCAGCCTAATAAATGGAATTGATGTCCTCTAGGCTGATATTGACTTTCTAACCTCTTACTAGCACGGAAGATAAGAACGAGACCATGTCTACACTCCCTCTGTACTTTAACAGGTCTTGTCATGCTCTATAGGAGGCATAAAATTCCCACACCAACTCTTGGAAGTAGGGGTCCAAAGGCATAGTGAACGTCTCCTAATCACGAATTTGGAATTAGTCATAGATGTCAGGGAAGTCTACCTGAAAAGAGTCAATCTCAAATTGATCCTCTACTGTAATGGATCATTTCTTCTTGAAGGAGATATAATAAGTTTCCATTTTCTCAAGCCCAAAGCGGAGTTGAGCAATTTTCTCGATTTCCTCTCCTCAGACTTCTAGGGATGAGCCAGCTGCCATAGGATCTTTTCCTCTATTTCGATGCCTGGATGATGACATTCTCCTGCATTACCAAGTGAGTTCCACAAATAAGCAAACTATTTTTGTGTTGTAAAGAAAAAGGTCACATCTATGCTAAGTTAAGGAAAGAAAACCAAAATGATCAGAGGTTGGGCAAACTGGCAGTACCTGTGCTTCACCTGCGTTTCGCAGGTCAAGACAAGTGGTTCACAGGTGTGGCGCAGTTTTGAGTAGAACTTCAGTAAACTTTATATTTCCCTCTTTGCACCTGTATTTTGCAGGAGCCAATCCGCGTCTCTCAGGTGCTTGGCAGTGGCCATACCAAAAGATTATACTCCATTTTCACCAACTTTTAACATATATGAGCATATCATATCTAACAGGTACACGTACTTCCCCCAAAGATTTATTAACCCCTAAACAACTACAAAGATCATTGGGACCACTCAACGCCTTCATTTAAGATAGACATTACCTCCTCTATCATTGGGAAACATAAAGTGCCCAGTCTAAACCAAATTAATCAACATAATTATCACATATATCTCAACTTATCCACATAGTAAAGGCTCCCACTTATCTTTGAGCTTGTGGTATATTTCGAAATAAAGCTTCTCATATGTATGAATTCACAATTGAGATGTATGTTATTATTGAGCTTCTTTTTCATACGATGTTGAGTCTATGCATGATTTCATTATTGAGCTTTGTCAACAGACAATGTTGAGCTTCATTTTCATACGATGTTGAGTTAAGAATGATTTCAGTGTTGAGCTTCATCAATAGACGATGTTGAGCTTCATTATACACAATGTAGAGCATTTCATGTTTTGGGAGAATAGTCTAGCACCGAGCGGGCTAAGGGTCGATCACCTTATGCCCCAGAACTACATGCCAATGTAGGTTGATACTATTGTATTATTGGGACCTCCCTTGTGAGCTATCCCCGGCCCAAATGTCCCATGAGCTTGATATCGATATCATGGAAGTGTCCTTAGCTCTGGCAAGGTTTTGGACAGCTCTACCCACTTGAGTGTGATAGTTGGGACCACATAAGCTCTATCGTGGTATGTCGGTTAAGTGACGAGTCTCCCATTGTCTATATGATTCATATTTGCATATTCATTACTCATGGTTATTATTTTATACATGCATGTTCTAAAAGCAAGGTTTGACTCATTATTCAGCTTTTCTTATAAATGTCATATTTCATCTTTGAGTCATTTGAGTCAGTTATGATGTTATAAAGCTATGCATTGTCATGTTATGAAAAGATTGTGATTTCAAAAAGAATGCATGCAAGCCCTCCTCTCAGATTTGAAAGCTTATGATATCATAGGAATGCTTTAAATGATTTACTTTACTTAAGCGATTTTACTTGTCTTGCATACTCGGTACATTCCACGTACTGACCGCATACTTTCTATGTTGTATTGTTTCATGATACAAGACCCGGCTCTCAGGTTCAGCCCTGCTCTTAGACAGTTCATCGGAGTTAGCGTCTTCTTATTGGTGAGTCCTCATCTTTTGAGGACAAGATTATCTATCTCTACCTTGTGTATTTCAGTTTCCCTTACATACTTTTAGCTTCAATATTGTTGAGTTAGTTGGGGTCTTGTCCCATCAACTCATCCAGATTAGAGGTTTTTCAGACTTATGTATGTATTCAGCTTCGGATGCTTATTCTAATGTTATATTGAGTTAGACTTTCGCTGAGTTTATTTTGTTGATTCTTCAGTTTATTGATTGATTTAGATGTATGCTTGTGTCATGGGTCGACTTGAGGTCTTTCGGGGTCCCTTGTCCCGTGTCTACGATCCGGGCCCCCATTCAAGGCGTTAAAAAAACCTATAGCTAACACAACAAAATTTGCATAAAACACCATTCTCAGCTTTTGACCCCTTTTTCATCCAAACTAAGTCAACTACTCACACATGTAGCTACAATTCATGACATACAGGGATCAAGATATGGCATCTAACTATCAGTAGAGAATTAAGCTATCACTAGTGCTATTTACATAACCATGTACCCACACAGCAAATGAAGTCTCCAAAACTCATAGATTTATAGAAATATGAAACTTGGGATTAATCGAGTAAGACTCTCACTCTCACAACAAAGTTTCAAATACTGCACATCGGACACCATAGGCTTGCCATTATTTTCTCTATTTTGGTTTTTCAAATAGTTAGTCTAGGATGACTATAGGACTTTTCTAGGCTTGTAATGTAGGCTTCGGGTAAGGTATAGTAGATATGGATATTAGTGACTAACCCTCCTTGGCGCTACACAACATGGCTTCACTTTACACTTTTTACCTCTTTCTTCTCCTTTCAGCTTTTTTTTTCTTTTTTTTCTCCCTTTTTCACCATTCAAATGCAATGTGTTGGTGTCGTGTATTTTTTTCATCCTCCTTCAACTCTTTTTTCTTTTCTTTCTTTTCATTTTTACATTTCAGCTCTTTTTTATTCATCATTTTTTTCCTTTTTACATACACCTTACTTTTCTTTCACTTTTTCTTTCTTTTCCACCTCGTCAAAGTCTATGCACCCCTACTATAGATACCCTCAACTTAGGCATTTTTTCTGAGTTGATGTTCACAATGTCTAAGAATGGACCAGGGCCAAGCAGGTTCATTATAAACATGGGAAAAGTGAATGGGTAATCAAAGAAAAATGGTCAGATTTTAGGCTCAAAATCGAGATCAAGGGATTCATTTTTATTTGGTTGGGTAATTTAAGCTAAAGCGGGGTAAAACAAAAATAGCCTGTTATTATTTCCTAACCAACTATTCTACAACCTATGTAAAGACCAACCGGACAAGCTCTAGATCTTTTACATAGTATTGAACTAGGTAAGCATCCCCACTCACTCACGGTACAGATTTGCATTAATTCTACCTATCTGGTTCATACACAGATAAGCTACAATTACACGCGCTAATATACTAAATGTCATACAAACATGCACAGAAGTCATGCATTACAGTTAACATACACAGGTAGACACCAAAAATATTTTTAAACAGGGTCCATTTTTCAACATTTCAAAACATGTGCATTTATTGGTTGTAAAGTATTCTAACTTCTACCTAAACAAAACACAAAAATAAAATCTTAAACATCGGTTCAACTAAATAGCATGTCTGAGGAAAAAGAAACATGGCAACAAAAACCCTCGGATGAAAGTCAAAACCCAAAAATAACAAGTACACCCTTTTTTTTAAAAAGCATGCTTTGTCCCCAAAGCATAAAATGTAAGAACAGGGAAAAGAGAATACCTGTGGCGATCCTGTCAGCTATTCAGACTTCACCGACCATTCATGGGTTGCCTCCCATGCAGCAGATAGCTTAACGT
>JACEIK010000132.1:410881-425170 GCA_018107945.1 Datura stramonium | reverse complement strand
ACTATTCTTAGTTGTCTCCAAACCAAAAATACCTGTAGAATATAAAGTAATGATTAAATGTTAATGTCAATGTCTCAAACAACTTTGCTCAGTAATGTAAAAAATATATGGAACCAATCTACTTATGTAAATACCATTTGCATATAGATATATAAAATGTAATGCAATCAATATAATATGAATAGTTTCTTCTCGTGCCGGCTTTTAAAAAAAATATTGACACTTAGCCTTATCTATCTTTTTCTTTCTGGTATAGATAGAAAGGGATACACATGATGAAAGAAAATAGAGAGAGAGAGAGAAAAAAAAGGTGAATAGTTGAGTAGCATTGCAATACATTTTATAGATAAAATCAGTGACTAAAACATTACCTTTCAAAAAAGTTGGTGGCATAGATTGTAACAAATCAATACAACCATTACCCCATGCTCATTTACTATATTCTTTCTATTCATGTAACCGATAAAATATAATCACCAAAAAGAAAAAAAATGAAAGCAATGCGGAAAATTCTATCCCATCCCTGTGAATCAGAACCTTCATTTCTATATAAAATGGTGGATGTACAAATCCACAATGGATAGTCCTTTCGCACGTTGCTTTTTACCACATTGTTTCAAAACGAATGTTTTACCATCATGGTTTCATCATCTGTAGAGGATTGTTGTTGCTCCACAACAGAATCAACAGGTGAAAGAACAGTAGAAAATGACCCAGATCTTGAAATTCTCAATACCATGGTGTCACATTCTATCGTGCACTGGATGATGGGAATCTCACATTTGGTTAGTGCTTCTTTCAATTTTTTTTTTGTGAATTTTTGTGTTTGTGCAATACTATAAGAATGAACCTTTTCCTGAATATCCAAAGACTAATGATATATATACCTCTCATGGTCCTTTATGATCTTCTCCTTATACCTATATTTAACAATTTCTTGATTTAGTTCAACTTCGTCTTAAAGAGAACACTGCTAGTTTCTTCTTGCATAGAACACCTCCAAAATTATCAAACTGTAAGTTCTACGCTTTCATAATTTGGATCAATAATAATTTTCTTCATTTAGCTTAACCGACAAGAATATTTTTTAACCATTCAATTGGAGATAAATAACCTAGCCACTAAAATGTATTGCGACAGACTTCCCATTTGAAAGAAGCTTCTATTTCATGTATCAACAAAGGGCCACAACATTATCAAGCATTAAATAATAATAGTCATTAACCTATAAAGTGAAAGTGAAATTAGACAATCGCAAGAATAATACACTTTTGAAACTACTTCCTAAAGCAGATTATTCTACATGACTCTGATCCTTCAAGAAAATTCAAGAAAATAAACTCAACTCTCAAAATTAATTTTAAAAAATGAAGAAAAGTAATAGAAGTTGATGTTCTCCAATAATCCTGATCATGAACAAGAAAATTTTAACTTGCCTTAGAAGAAATATCAATGTTTGGGTCTATTTGAACCCTTGGACGCCATACCTATTATTGTTATACTGCATTTTCTATTTTGTCGTATATTGAGAATACCCAAAAGGATAAATTCAATTTTAAATCTAAAATCTAGAAATCAATTCTCACAAAAAAATCTCCAGCGATATATCTCTAGCAATGTCAAAAAGCAAATGCATGAATACAACAACTAATAATATGAGTCTAACTCAAGCATAAAACATAATAACAAAAGAAAAAAATCCAAGACTAAATAAATATAAAGAGACCCAAATAAATAGAAGAACAATTCTAACCTTTTCGGCAAGATGATACCTGTAGAAACAAAGCCTACATAATTAACCTGACAGCACGAGCACGTTAATTTTTACGCTGGTGATATTGCAGCACTAACACCATTGTTGAACTCTCTGTGTCGATATGTGAGATATTGATGGAGAATTGAAAGGATGCTTATTATAAGCAATCTATGGGAATCAAGAATCAAAAGTCACTTTACCATTATCAACAATAGCTAACAACATTGTCAATTCACTATTTAGCATGGAAAAACATAACAGTTAGCACTAATTTTTTTTGCTTTATAGAACAATATCAAAGCAACTTCTAGTTCTCATACCATGTGAAACATAAAATTTGGGAACAAATGTGAGTTGAAGCTGAATCTCTACACACCCAAAAACATAACTTAGTATTGTAAAATATTGCTATGTTTGGTAAATATAAAAATATGCTTACATGCTTGGTAATATTTATATATTATATAGTTATGTATTGTGAAAATTTTCTTTTTATTAATGAGTTTATTTGCAACAAATTTGACTTTAGATTATTTTTCAAACATCACAGGAAAATTAAGTTAATTTGATTGAAAAAATTATCAAAATTCATTGCAATTTTACAACTCATATTGTTTGGACTTACTCAGTTATGTCTCTCATAACAGGAGAATTCTGCTGGAGTTTCAAGTGATCTCGAAGGAGGACACATTAGTTGATTTCATAATACTTGAACTGGCAGTAGGATGTCTTCTGCTTTATTCAACTTGTACTCGCGCTAAGAGGATCTCTTCTTCTTCTTCTTCTTTTTTTTAATCAAATTGCATCACTCTACATAATTAGTGTCATCTAGCTTTTTTGTTGGCATGCACTCTTTTTTGAAATTCTGATCAGTTTTATTATTTTTATTCAATATTTCAACAATATTATATGAAATATAAACTACACCTTCAATTTTTCCTTTCTTACTATTTGTTCCAAGGACAACATAAAAAAATCTAAGAAAAATCACTATTAACAATTCATACCTTTCAGTCCATATTGATGCATCAATGTAGGAAAACATTGAGACAATTCTAAGTTCTCCATTTAAATTATACCGAAATTGCAAAATTCAATTAGTAATACCCAACAATAAAAAGTTTCAATATCGCATGAGTTAATCCACAACGATAATCGAATAACAAAATTAACAAATATGGAAGAAAACCTAAAAGAATTCAATAAAAAATGATGAAGAAAATGAGGAAAAACGATAAGACTCTAGCTCAAAATTGTTGCAATGACCCGTCCGTCGTTACAGAGGAAAATAAGTCGAGAACGTCCTCTTTTGCCCAGGTTGTTTGGTGGGAAGGTGTTGAGTGAGTGTTAGTTAAAACTTTAGATTGAGGAGTGGTCTGTGTTCAGGGAATGGGAGCTACTAGTTATCAGGGAACCACTTTATCGTGGTAAAAACCACTGCAGCAAGACCATCACCACGATTGAAGGCCCGCTGTAATGGACCAGGATAGTAACAATTGAATCTGCTGTGGCAGCATCCTGAGGATTATAGAGAATCTGTTGCGGCAGAAATATGACAACTACAGTGGACGACGGAAATCAACAAGTGGATTTTAAGTGAAATTTCGGGGGGTTTACCCCATTATTCAATGCATGATCTATTAAGAAGTTAAGGGTGATTTTTCAAGGGCAGAGCGATTCTCCTTCCCCAAGTAAGAACTTCGGTCTATTTCCTCTACTTTTGATTCTCTAACCCCAGTGAATCGAAGGGGAGATCTCTAATGGTGAAATTCCTAGTTGAAGAACCCTAGTATGGTGAAACTAGGGCTGATTAATGAAGAACTAGAGGGTATTGGTCCCTAGGTATAGAAGGGAGTAATGAGAACCTCTTAGGGGATTGTGAATGACTGTGCTAAGGGTAGAGTAATCGAGACCCGCTAAAGTAAGACTATCAGCCTTAGTAAAATCATAATAAGGGGTGTGGAGTGAAAACTCCATAACCCGGGATAGAAATGATTGCTATGTGAATAGAACGGAATGAATTTCTTAGTGGGTAGCGAGAGAGACCGTGTTATTGGGTAGAATTGGGGGGCTTAAATGTACTAGACCCTTATTTGAAGAGTAAATAATAGATTACTATGTAATTGTTATTGTAGATTTCAAATGTTCTGAGGTGTTGAGGAAAGACGAGGTCTAGCAGAGTAGTCAATATTCTAATCCTTCAATTGAGGTAGCATACGATTTAGAAAAAGTTAGACTTTATATAATGATATGTACGTGTGTGGAATGATAATGCATTTTATTGGTTCCTGGACATTATTTGTTGTCATAACTCCCCTGTTGAACTCAATTACTGAATGAATCTGATATGACATCGTTGCTTATGTGATGTTGAATCAAATGTTTTAAATATAATACATGTTCTTTCCTATTGTCATGAAAGTGATCGATGAATTATTTAAATATTCAAGTTGAGGGAGGTAAGATGAGGCCTCCTAAAGGTCAAGTAAATTGACTTAGTGGTAAAATACTGAGTTATGAGAATAAAGTGGATAACATGTTTTGTCCTGAGATGAGTGGCTCGTGTCCGAGGGGAGCATACGAGCGAGAGATTATGATTGAGTGATTCGTGTCCGAGAAAAGCATCCTGATGAGTAGATGAGTGGGAGCAAGTATCATACCGGTATAGTACATGAATTTATAGAGTCCTCTGTAGGTCATGCTAGAAAGGGAAGGAATAAGACCCTCTGGCATGTATGTATAATGATGTGCAATTTTGATTTATTATGGTGACGTGACGTGACGGAGGCGTGTGCCGAGCACATCATCAATTGTTATGATACTTGATAGAATTCAAAGAATAAGATTGGTTCAGAAATGTGAGAACTTGAGAGAAGCTGAATTCTCTGTTGCATAGTTTAAGTGTTAGCATATTGACATGTTTATGATAATTTGAATTAATTGTTAAGTCACGTAAGAGTTCGTGATGAGTTGCAGAATCTGTTATGAGTAGTCCATTGAATATCACATATGGTTATGGTACATTGATTGTTGGATTTATAGTTGTGAACAACTTGTATGAATGTAATAAATTGAATGTTGGAAAAGAGTTAGGAGAGAATTGTAGGTGTACAGTTAAGTCGAGTTACTGCCAAGGCAGTATCGCTGCAGCAGTACCTTTACCGCTGTGGCGAGACCGTTGCAGCGGTCGAGTGATAGTTGCAGCAAGGCCCAATCCAGTGAGCATGCTAGCCGAACACCCTATATTGATTGATTCTTGAATGATTACTATTTATTTAATGAATTGGTGTTTTGGGTAGCTGCATGTTGTTATTTCACTATGTGTTATTATTTAAGGTCAGCTGATGATGCCTACCGGTACATTATGTCATACTTATACTACTCCTACACTTATTTTCCGAGTGCAAAACTCAATCCAGGGAGTTCATATTGACCCCACCTTTAGAGTGGCAGTGCGATATTTTGAAGGTGAGCAGACTCTGAGGTGTTGCCCGGTTCCAGCGACGGAGATGTCTTTTGTCCAAACATTATTTTGGTTTTGGATTTTCTTAATCACTCATCTTTAGATTTTGTTAGGTAGATGTCCATTTGTACAATAAATTTCAAGTTTTGGGAATGCTTTGGACCGTTTGATGTTATTTTCATTTCATTTAATTAAGCTTCTGATACTTATTATTTTGTTGCGATTTACTTAGACTTGTTGTGGAGATTGAAAATTAGCTGGGGATTCGTTGGTTCGCCCATCAGAGGAGATATTTTGGATGTTAATCACGACCACTAGGGTCGTGATAAAATTAGTATCAGAGCGCTAGGTTCGTTGATCTCATTGTACGAGGACGAGTCTAGTAGAGTCTCGTGGATCGGTTTGGAGACATCTGTTACTTTTCTTCGAGAGGCTACAGGACTTTAGAAAACTCTCTTCTTTATTTCCTTTTCGTGCTATTACTTGATTTTAATTGGTAACTGATAATCGATATTGGTATTTAACAATTCTTTACTTCTTTCTCTCACAGATGATGAGAACATGTGCAGGTGGAATCAGATAAGAAGCACCCGAGCTAGCAATAGCAGCCACAGTTCACGGTAGAGGACGGGCTGAGGTCGTCATTAAAGGCCTGCTGCTGCTAGAGGAGGGTCCGTGCTCCTGCTCCTGCTCGGGAAAGGTCAGCATCTCCAGTGCCTCCAGTAGTTCTGGAAAGAGTGGTAGTGGAGGTGGAGGTCTCCATACAGGGAGAGGCTACAACCGCTCCGGCATCCTCTGAGGTTCTGGCTCAGGTCCTAAATCTTTTGAGTAGTCTCGTGGGTAATAGAGAAGTACCGAAGACTCCATTAGGGCAGTAGTCAGAGGATACAACATGCAGCTGCTGTGGCTCCACTTATAAATGATATTTTTGAGATAGTGATATTCTCGAAGCCAGTGATAACTGGGGAGGAGCATGACTTATTCTGTAGGTTTATGAAGGTGAAGCCTCCCACCCTCTACAACATTGAGGTTGAGGATGTCTATGAGTTCATTATCGACTGCCATTAGAGGCTCTATGAAATAGGGGCAGTGGAGAAGAATGGGGTGGAATTTATCACCTTTCAGCTGAAGGGAGATGCTAAGCTCTGATGGAAAGAATTTATGGAGTGCAGACTGGCGGGGTCACCGTCACTGGCCTGGACTCAATTCTACTCCATCTTCCTGGAGAAGTATGTGCCTCGTACCCTATGAGATCGGAGGCGAGACGAGTTCACCACCATCGATCAAGGGACCTCTTCAGTTGCAGCCTATGAGGCTCAATTTCACTCGTTGTCTAGGTATGCCCTGCCCTTATTACCCACTGAGGAAGAGAGAATCAGGCGGTTTGTTAAGAGCCTGAATGTGGGCCTTCAACTGTCAACCCTCTAGATTGTCTCTACAGGTAACACCTTCTAGGAAGTGGTAGAGTTTGTGAATGTAGAAGGGGTGAAGTAGGATGGTTATAAAAGGAACATCGAGAAGAAGGCTTGGAAGGTGGGTACTTTTAGTGGTTCCATTGCTAGGACTCCGATACTCCAGGGGCACTCGGGGCACCCTGTTCAGTCAGCTATACAAATTTTAGTTGGGGGTCCTCCAGGGACCATTCAGCGACCTTTAGGTGCAGTTGGGCATGCTTAGATAGTTTGCTCAAATTTTGGGGCTCGTCTTATTTCCTCCGTTTTGGCTTAGAAGCCAATGATTGATAAGGTGTGTCATGAGTGTGGGGAGTTTGGCCATATCTATAAATGGTGTCCCAAGTTTGGTAAGTGCGGGTAGATTATTCCACACCTAGCTCCTCGAGCTCTGGCCTCTTCCGGGAGAGGAGGAAATGCGTTCAGAAGGAATCTCCCACAGCTCAGGCAGGTTAGTCGGTCAGCAGTTAGAGGGTGCACCCAGTCGGATAGAGGAGGTGTTCAGGCAAGAAGGGGTGGTACTCATATGGAAGAGGGGTTACACAACCCAACAAAGGCGGGTCTCAGGTAGGTAATTAGGCCAAGTTCTATTCATTTCTTGGTTGACCCGAGGCAGAGGCTTCAAACACCGTTATTACAGGTATGATTCTTGTATATGACAAAATATCTGCCACTTTATTTGATCCTGGTTCTACCTTTTTCTATGTGTCTGCTTATTTTTCTGTGGGATTGGACCTTGCTTGTGATGTTCTTGATATTCCAATTCATATGTCTACTTATTTGGGAGATTCTGTGGTTGTGAATAGGGTTTGATGTGCTTATTCGGTAGACTTTATGGGTTGTGATACGTTGGTAGATTTGGTGATCTTAGACATGGTAGACTTTGAAGTGATTTTGGGAATGAGCTGGTTGTCTCCTTACCATGCCATTCTGATTTTTCATGCTAAGACAGTCACCATAGCGATGCTAGGGTTGTCTAGGTTGGAGTAGAAAGGGAATTGTAGTCCTTCTCCTAAGAAGCTCATCTCTTATATTCGTGCCCGAAAATTAATAGGGCGAGGGTATTCAGCATACCTAGCCCACATTTGGGATACTAGTTCAGAGGGACCCTTCATAGAGTCGATCCCGATAGTTTGTGAGTTTCTAGAGGTATTTCCCACAAATTTGCCTAGCCTGGCATGCCGCCGGACCGAGATATTGACCTATGCATAGATTTAGAGCTAGAGACCCGACCCATTTCTATACCGCCATATAGAACAGTTGCAAGAGTTACTTAGTAAAGGATTTATCAGGCCTAGTGTCTCTCCGTGGGGTGTCCCGGTGTTGTTTGTGAAAAAGAAGGATGGTAGCATACACATGTGCATTGATTACCATCAGCTGAATAAGGTAGCCATTTAAAATAAATACCCTCTTTCCCGAATAGATGACCTATTTGATCAGTTACAGAGGGCAGCAGTGTTCTCAAAGATTTACTTAAGGCCGGGCTATCATCAGCTGAATATTCATGCTAAGAATATTCCAAAGGCATCTTTTCGGACTATGTATTGACATTATGAGTTCTTACTCATGTCATTTGGACTCACTAATACTCCAGTAGCATTCATGAGCTTGATGAAAGGTATCTTTAAACCCTATTTATATTCCTTTATAATTGTTTTCATTGACAATATTTTGGTGTACTCCAAGACTAAGCAGGAAATGAGAATCATCTGAGGATTGTGATGGGGCTGCTGAAGGAGAAACAACTATATGCCAAGTTCACTAAATGTGAATTTTGGCTGGAGTCGTATCATTTTTTGGGCATGTAGTCTCCAAGAAAGGGATTAAGGTGGATCCACAGAAGGTGGAAGCGGTTAGAAATTGGGCTAGGCTGACTACAGTGACAGAGGTATAGAGTTTTATGGGGCTAGCCAACTATTACCATCGATTTGTGAAGGGATTTCCAGCCATTGCCTCGGTGTTGACAAAGCTAACCCAAAAAGACATGCCCTTCAGTGGTCCGAGGAATATGAAGAGAGTTTTCAGAAGCTTAAGACATTTCTAACCACGACACCTATTTTGGCACTACTGGTAGAAGGTAAAGATTTTGTAGTCTATTATGATGCCTCACAACCTGGGTTGGGTGCTGTGTTAATGCAGGAAGGACAGGTCATTGCGTATACTTAGAGACAATTGAAGATGTATGAGAAGAGCTATCCCACACATGACCTGGAGTTGGTAGCTGTAGTATTCGCCCTAAAAATCTAGAGGCATTACTTGTATGGGGCCCATTATGAGGGTTCACAGACCATCACAACTTGCAGTATGTGTTCTCCCAGAAGGATCTTAATCTGAGGCCACAGAGATGGATGGAACTGCTTAAGGACTATGACATTATAATTCTGTATCACCAGGATGGTAAATGTGGTGGCAGATGCTTTGAGCCAAAAAGCAGTAAGCATGGGTAGTCTGGCTTGTTTGGAAGCTACCCGATGCTCGATTGCTAGAGAAGTTCAGACACTAGCGAATAGACTGATGAGACTCACATTGGTAAAGACAAGAGGAATATTAGCCAGTGTGGAGTCCAAGTTGTCCTTACTAGAGAAGGTGAAGTCCAGGCACTTTGAGGATGCAAGACTGAGTAAGATTTGTGACCAGATATTATGAGGGGAAGCAAAGGAAGCGACAGTAGATGGCGAAGGGACTTTGAGGATAAAGGGGTGTGTATGTGTTCGCCGGTTTGGAGAGCGGATCAAAACTATCCTATTAGAATCTCACAACTTCAGGCACTCTATCCATCCTGGAGTTACTAAAATGTATCATGACTTGAAGCGACACCAGAATGAAAAGGGACATTGTTGAACATGTCGCTTAGTGCCTAAACTGTCAGCAAGTGAAATATAAGCATCAAAAGCCTGGGGGAGTACTCCAGATGATGCCTATCAAAGAGTAAAAATGGGAGCGAATAGCGATGGTCTTCTTCGTTGGCCTTCTGTAGATGTTGGGGAAGTTTGACTCCATTTGGGTCATTGTAGACTGACTAAGTTTGTCCACTTCTTATCTGTTCAAGTGACTTACAATGCTGAGAGACTGGTCAAATTATATATGAAAGAGGTGATTCGGTTGCACGGGGTGCTAGTTTTGATCATCTCAGATAGGGGTACACAGTTCACCTCCCACTTTTGGAGGACCTTGTAGGCTGAGCTGGGTACCCGGTTGGACTTGAGCATAACCTTCCACCCGCAGACAGATAGGCAGTTAGAGAGGATAATTCAGGTATTAGAAGACATGCTTTGAGCCTGTGTGATTGAATTTTTGGTGGCCATTGGGATAAGTTTTTACCTCTGGAAGAATTTGCTTACAATAATAGCAATCACTTGAGCATTGGCATGGCGCCATTCGAAGCTCTATATAGGAGAAAATGCAGTTCTCCAATCGGTTGGTTCGATGCATTTGAGGTGAGATCTTGGGGTATTGACTTGCTTAAGGAGTCCTTGGAGAAGGTTAGGGTGATTCAAGAGCAACTGGTGGCTGCTCAAAGAAAATGGAAACAATATGCAGACAAAAAGATGAGGGATATAAAGTTCATGGTGGGAGAGCAAGTTTTGCTCAAGATTTCTCCCATAAAGGGAGTTATGAGGTTTGGAAAACGGGGACAACCTAGCTTGAGGTACATTGGCAATTCGAGGTTCTTCGTCATGTGGGGGAGGTAGCTTATGAGCTGGCTTTGCCTCCAGAGCTGTCAGGAGTATATCCGAAATTTCATGTCTCTATGCTGAAGAAATACCATGGGGATGGGTCGTACATAATCCGGTGGGATTCAGTGCACCTTGACGAGAACCTATCTTATAAGGAGGAGCTAATGGCTATATTAGATTGGTAGGTTCGCAAGTTGTGAATGAAAGAGATAGCAATGGTAAAGGTCCAGTAGAAGAATCATTCCCTAGAGGAAGCTAATGAACGGTGAATTTACGAGTTTCTTAGCCATATTTTGCCCATACTTTACTATATTTTGAGAACAAATTGTATGTATTTTCGTGTGTTTTATGATGTATTTATGAAAAAGAGATAACACACATAATTAGATGCTTTCAGGTATAAAAGTAATGAATTTTGGCATAATTGTGGCTTAAAAGTGCAAGAATGGCAAAACTGGGTTGACGAGACGAATATATAGAAGTTGGCAGCGCACAGGCATAGCTGTGCTATGGCCTGCACGCTGCACAGGCATTTCGGCGCAACCATAGGTGCACCGCACAGACAATTCAGTGCAACCAGAGGGGTGTTGCATAGGCATTTCAGTTCTATGGGTAGGGCAAGGCACAGGCAAGTTGAGGCGTCCAGAAAAGTCAAATTCAAATTCTACTAGGAATAGAAGATGCAAAATCCAATTCAAATCCAAGAAGGAATACCGAAGGCTTAATCTACTATTATAAATACCCTATCATAACACGTTTTTAGGTGTCGAATTCCAGTCTCATTATTGTGAATGTCATCCAAAACATAGGGAGAATTTGTTTAGTTGACAATTGTTGGAATTTCATCAAGTTCTTGTGATTCAATATAGTCTTAGAGATTTGCTACTTAATTATTTATTATTGTAAGTATTTCATTATGACTTCTTTTACATCTTCTATTTGTTTTCTCATAAATATGAGTGGCTAAATCTCTTAGGCTAGGGTTGTGAGAACCATGATGGATTAACGAATGTAGGCATAATAAAATAGTGATTCTTAAATGGTGAAATGAGTGGATTGTTATTCTCTTCATTTTAATTAAGTTTTAGTGGTTGCAAATGTTGAAACAAGTTCGTATCTTTAACTTGCCCAACCAAGGAGGTTTAAGTTAGGAAAAGAGAGCAGCAATAGTAATTTGAGATTAACAATTCTCATCTAATTAACTTAAGCTCTAACCGAGGATAGTTAAAGTCAAGACTTGTTGCAAAGCTAGAATATACACACTTTTGAAACCGAGAGGAGATAGGCGGAAAACATCTATTGTCTATTGGCGCACTTAACACATGCACTTTGAGACTGAGAAGAGATAATTGTAGTCTTTAAGTCGAGAAGCATTAAATGTACTAAATAAAAGTCTTACACAAAATTCACCAGGATATATCACTAGTAAAGGTCTACTAAGTTATGAAGTCATGGGGAATACAGTCCTAGTTTAGTCTTAACAATTTGATAAACAACTCAATAACTGTTATTATTATTTTCTTTTTATTTTTTATTTGCAAACCCCCCTTTCGAATTATTCATTACAAGTTAGCTTATTTTCATTATTAACTTATTGTTTCTACCTATTCCCTGTGGGATCGATCCCAACCTTTGTTGGGTTACTAGATTTGATAGCGACCGGTTTATACTTCAATTGCGAGGTGTAATTTAGGCGTGATCAAGTTTTGGCTCCATTGCCGAGGAATCCGATTTTGAAATAAGTTAATTGGTGTATAAACTTGGTTTGTAGTCTTTATTTCCTACTTGTATCACTGTATATATATTTTTTTCTCTTCTTTCTTGTTTTTGTTTTTGTTTTTGTTTTGTTTTATATTTATTTTAGTTAGTTTTTATTTTTACTATGGAATAATGGAATGAAGAGGGGTTTGGTGGTTGCAATCCATATCTTGATGACCCATGTCCATATTATGGAGGACCCTATTTTTGGCAAGATTATAAATATGCCCCATAAGAGAGATGTGTGCACCTTCTCACTTCTATGATGGGTATAATTTCACTTTATGTGGTGGTTAAGGTGGACATTAGGGTGATTGTCCAATTATTTCTCTTAATGACCCAGTTGTTATAACGAAAATTTTAGTTGTGCTTTTGAGTTTGACAGGGACGATGACATGGTATGTGAAGGACAAAGCACTGCAATTGAACGCATGGAATCCATGCTCCAAGCTTTGTTGGAGCGGGAGTCTAACTTGGAGAAGGATGACTCCTCAATGCCCATAGAATTGTCTATTTCTCAATAAGAGATCTCGAGCTCAATGATGAGCCAAAATATCTTTATGACCACAATGAAAATTGTGGAATTGAAGAAGAGCAACAATTTGAAGAAGAAATCTCTAGCTATCAAAAAGAAGAAGTTGAGGATATATTGAGAAGCATAATTGGGAAGAGTGAACAATGGGGTCGAGTCTTGACTAATTGGTAGGAAAAAGTATAACATGATGATGAGGAAGATATCCAAAACATAGATTTTTCCATGAAAGAATTTTTTCAAGAATTATAAAGTTCCCATCATGAATCAAAACTTGACCAAGTGGAAATTTTAAGCGATGATTGCCAACCAACCAACCCAACAATAATGCAAGATGTCGAAATTGAAAAAGTGACACTAGAGTGGCAAAGAGAAGCCGATCAAAGAATTTTTGAGGACTCTAATGCACTTGAGAGTAAGGATGTCAAAAATGAGGCATGCTTGAAAATGGAGCTACTTAGACCACATTCCAATCATTTTTCAATATTGTACTATGAAAATTGAGGCAACCGAGTCTATGGAGGATTTTTGGAGAAGAAGGACAAAGTTTCTTCATTCTAAAGTTTGTCATGCCAAAAAGGCAAAAGCACATCCCTCCTTTAAGGGCCAAGAGCTGCAAGATGTGCTATCTATTACTTGGTGCCTCTATCTTTCCACCACCATCCCTTGAGAAGAGTAGAAAATTGAAAAAGAAGTTAGGAGTTCAATTCATAAGTTAAAAATGGAAAGAAAAGTGGTGAAATTGATGACGTCATGCCGCTACGTTAAATCAAGTGTTGCTTGGGAGGCAACCTAAGGTAATTTAATTTTTTAATTTTTAGAGTTGATGTGTTTGTTCAGGTGTGCAAGAATTAAGTCTTAAACCACAATTTTCAAGCATGAATATTGGAAATGGGGTGCGAAAAAAGTCGGTTCTATAGAGCACGAAGTGCCGCCATCTGGCGCACGGAATGGCACGACGCAACAAGTTTCCACCTCCTTGAGGTGCACGGCACGGCTGGCCTCCACTGCACTGAGCGGTTGGAACATAAGCATCCCCATGATGATGAGGACTAGAGGCCCAGGAAGTTCTTCTTTTACTATTTTACTTTATGCATTATTATTTTAGTACCGAAGACAATGCTACCGATTAAGTGTGGTGTGGGAGAAGTAAACTTCATTACCATGCATGCTTTAATTGCTTGATTTTGTACATAATAGGTGTAGTTTTTTTTGGATTTATGACTTATCTCGCATACTTGGGTTGTTTGTAGTAGTTTTATTTTGTTTTGGGTTTTATCAATTTTTGTTTTCGGTACTCTTCTGGTGGCTACTCCTTTAGAACATAGTAAAGGGTCTAGTTTTTATTTTTAGTCATAGAGTCATGAATTTTTGTGATGATGGATGGATGACGACCGTCTTAAGTAAAAATTAGTCATTACGAAAAGTAAGAACTTGAGACCTCATGGATGCTAGGTACTTCACTTTAGGTATCATTGAAACATTGGGAGATTGATATTGGGCATAATTAAGTGTCCAAGTGCTATTTTATAACTTAGTTTAGTCATGTTTATCTATTTATACACTTACATTCTCATGTGATTTTATGTAAATTTGAGTATGCACTAACCAACATGATTAGTCTTTGTATTGTAGGTGTAAAATGCATATGA
>JACEIK010000132.1:377092-401082 GCA_018107945.1 Datura stramonium | reverse complement strand
TAGCCACTATTACTGTCCAGAATAGTACCTACCCGTCCCTTAGCTTACATTACAACCCGATAAGTCCTACTTGATCTTACGTTCAAACATTCCTAAATTAGTTGAGTAATACACTAAAGGCAAGCTTATGGGTCAATACATGATGCATGTGAATTCTTTGTGAGAGTGAGTTGAATTCTTATTCATATACCCCTACATATTATAATTGGAAAACTTGCAAGTGAAAAATGGGTATCTCTCTTGTTGTGAGGGCACATATTTGAGAAAAGATAGAATTCATGTTAGAATTCTTGATTGGCTAATGTGCATGAGTTTTTTGTGGTTGTAGAGTCGATTCTTGAGGCTAGGAAGTCTTAACATAGTTATATTTTAGTTTAAGGGTTAAATCTTGCATGCTCTATTTTTAACGTGATATCTAAAACAATCTTTGTAGCCGTAGCTTGACTTGTCTTGCTCAATTAGCTATGTGTGAGTCTTCATGTGTAGGAGATGTAAAAGGGTTGTTCGAGGACGAAGAAGGCTTTAAGTTTGGGGTAGTGATCTTTGGCATAATTAAGTGCCCAAGTGCTATTTTATAACTTAGTTTAGTCATGTTTGTCTATTTATACACTTACATTCTCATGTGATTTTATGTAAATTTGAGTATTAGTCATGTTTGTCTATTTATACACTTACATTCTCATGTGATTTTATGTAAATTTGAGTATGCACTAACCAACATGATTAGTCTTTGTATTGTAGGTGTAAAATGCATATGAGGGACTAAATAATGATGGGTGAAGTGAAGAAATGGAGTTGCAAGCGAATTGCAAAAGTTGGCAAGAAAGCATGACATGGCAGGGCTGGCCGCGCGAGGCAGCGTGCCACTTTGTGCGTGTGCCGCGCTCAAAGACCGCGTGCCATGCCAAGGCTATGCACGAGATGAGGTCAATTCCGTGGCGCCTACGCGCGCCGTCGTGCCATGCTAGGCACTACCGTGCGCCAAAGCCTTGTCTCATAGATATCGCACAAGGGCACCCGTGCCACGTTGGCTATCGCACCATGCTCCTCGGCCAAGTATTATTTCAATTCAATTCCAAAGGAGCTTCACGCGTTACTCCGTGGCACTAAGAAAATTGGTGCTCTCACCTCCATTCCACAGAGCCATTCCATGACCGGCCAAAATTTGTAAATTCTCTATTTACTATAAATTAAACCCTTAGCTTCTAAAA
This sequence comes from Datura stramonium, assembly GCA_018107945.1. Classification (NCBI taxonomy): domain Eukaryota; kingdom Viridiplantae; phylum Streptophyta; class Magnoliopsida; order Solanales; family Solanaceae; genus Datura; species Datura stramonium. The sequence continues at coordinate 399,871 of JACEIK010000132.1, read as the reverse complement.
TCATTTGTCACGAAATATTTTCTGAAACCCGTAGAGGAGCGAAGGGAGAAGTAAAGAACTCACCTAGGGTTCACCAATTTTACATTCTCTTTTACCTATTCTTGTAAGTACACTACTTTAAACATGCTTTGAGTATTTGTACGAATATGAGTGGTTAAAACCCTTCCTCTAGGTTGAGGCCACGTGATATGATTGTAATTGTAACACTGCTTTGGTTTGAGTTGTTAATTGTTGTTTTGTCTGCATTCTTTTCATTATTGCTGTTTTAATGCTCGATCACCATGAAACAAAATGCGTTAAGCTTAAAGTCGTTATAACCCGTAAGTAAATAACACAAAAGAAACGTAGGGAGAAAGTTCTTATCTTTAGATATGATTCGCAGTGGTTGGATTGAAAATATACCCAATTTTCCTTGCTTGCTGCTAAAATGGGATGAGAGCAAGACACCGACTTAGAATTAATACTCCACCACTCGTAGAAGTAGTTGTGAAGCTAAGTTGTATCAAATGATTAGAGGTATGAAAGTCTCTAATCAAGAGCATAAACCCCGTAAACCACATCCATGTAGTTGAATTTCCCACGAATTAGGTTATCACATCCCCGCTCAACGATGTAGTTAAGAGGCTAGTTTGTCATGATTAGAGGCTCAAAAGGTCATGAACATCGTATTTCTCAACTATGTGGAGACAACAATTGATAATATCATACTAAACCATTACAAAATGTAGCATTGCATGATTATTCGGCCTTAGCTCTAGTTGCTTCTTATATTGTTTTCAGATTATTTTGTGACCACCCTGAAATTTAATTATAATTTGCCGAAAACTTCTATAATCAACACTTGTGAAGGTTAATCTCACACTTGAACTTTATAATTTTCTGAATTGGTCCAGTCCCTGTGGGTTCAACATCCGGCTCTTTAAAAGGGCCACTGTATTACTTGTACGACCGCGTACGCTTGCGAGTGCGCTGGAGCGCAACAGAGATTCACTCAAAAATGCATAAAAAGGTAGAAATATTTAGTATTTTGGAACTTGAATCTTGTGCTTAAAACAGTCGGTTTAATTATGTTATACATGCAATATGGATATATGTATTTATGTAATCTTGATTGCCATTATTGAATCATTTGTGCCATTGTGAGAGTGAGGAATTGTAGTACACTCCATGCTTGCAATTTGATGTCTAGAACGTACCCGGTATGTGTGCAAAATAAAATAAGGATGTTGAATGTAGTAAGTGATACAAGCGTTTCTTTGGTAGCCTATTTATATTCAATTTTTACCTACCTTGATGTAATTATCCTAGTTAGCCATTTTGAGCCTTAGCCTATTCTTTTGATAACCATATTATAAGCTTAAATCTCTTTTTATTCTATTTACTTGTATTTAATCCAAATGACTCCTAAAACACTTTAATGAAAGATTTTTTATGAAAGGAGAATAAGTGGAGAACTGAAAAGAGAAAAAGCCAAAAGTGTGAAAATTAAAGGAAAAGAAAAGGGTGAAAAAATTTGCTAAACAAGGATAATGATGTTAGTGGGAAAGAAAAAGAAGAAAAAGCTTGGAAACTTTTTTGTTGAATAAAAAGAAAAAAATTGTGAATGATCTTAATGTTGAAAAATCGCCACTAGTCACCTAAAGTTGAAAAAATTAAAAAATAAAAGGAGGTATAAGGAGAAAAATAGGAGATTGAGGGAAGTGCTACAAAAATTCAAAGTATTGTGAAGTATTAAAGTGCTTAGGGAGCTTAGTCACTATCTTTGTCAAATAGTTCCTACCCGTCCCTTAGCCTACATTACAACCAAGTTATGTCCTAGTTGAACCTTGATTCGATGTTCTATATTAGTGGAGTATTACACTAAGGGAAAGCCTATGGGTCGTCTTTTGCATGAATGATTGAGTTCTTTGGGAGAGTGAGTGGAAATTATTTATGTATGCCCATGTTTATATTGATATATATATATCCTGAGTGTGTGAAGGGGAATAATGGTAAGACTTTGGTATATCTTAATTTCTAAATTACATATGACTCATGTTGGCCCAAATATATCTTGTTGAGTTAGTTCTAGAAGCTAAGTGATTTCAAACTTTTACATTTTAATGTTGAACCTATATGCATGTGAATGAATTGTTTGAACTTTATTAATTTGTTTAAATGATCCAAAGTGTAAGTAGACGTATTAATAGGGTGAATTTTGTGAATTAATTTGAGAAGTGAAATAGTAGATTGTTCGAGGATGAACAACAGTTTAAGTGTGGGGTGGTGATGAATGGTGAATTTATGTATTTAGCAATATATTGCCTATACTTCACTATGTTTTGAGAACATATTGTGTGTGTTTGCATGTGTTTTATAATATATTTATGAAAAAGAGCTAACACATATGATTAGATCCTTTTAGGTATAAAAGTGATGAATCTGGGCATATTTGTGGCTTAAAAGTGCAAGAATTGGAAAACGGGGTTGACGAGATGAATATATAGAAGTTGGAAGTCCGCACAGGCATTTCGGCACAATCAGAGGCACGCCGTACAGGCATTTTGTCATGACCCGAACGGAGGCCCGGATCGCAACACGGGAAAATAAGCCTCGAGAGACCCTAAGTCGACCCATTGCATAAGAATACATCTAACTTGATCAATGAACATGAATAATTAATAATATAATCATAGCAGAAGTCTAACTTAAACATAGCATCAGAATGCACAATCTGAAGATAAATACAACCATATGTCTGAAAAGTCTCTAAACATGACGAGTTATTGGGACAAGCCCCCAACTAACTCAACAAGCTGAAAACTGAAAATACATGAAGAAAATCAGAATAGTCTGGTCCTCGCGAGATGAGGACTCACCAATAACACAAGGGCTAACTTTGATAAGCTGACTACAAATAGGGTTGAACTTGAGAACCGGATCCTGTATCATGAGACGATACAACATAGAGTATGCGGTCAGTATGTAAAATGTACCGAGTATGCAGGGTAATAAAATCGCTTAAGTAAGTAAAATCATTTAAAGACAATGCATAATGTAAAATATAAACATTAAGAATCTGAGAGTAGGACTTGCATGCATTCTTTCTGAAATCATGATCTCATCATAACATAACATATCATCCTAACATATCATATCATAATCGATTGACTCAAAGCTGAAATCTAGTATTTATAAGTAAGGCTGAACATTGAGTCAAACCAGCTTTAGAACATTCTTACATATGTAAATCTCATGAGTAATGAACATGCATAACTGAAATCATGAGGAACAATAGGAGACCCGTCTTTTAACCGACATACCACGATAGAGCTTACGTGGTCCCAACTATCACACTCAAGTGGGTAGAGTCGTCCAAAGTGTTTCCAGAGATAGAGACAATACCATGATATCGATATAAAACTTGGGCCCAATAGGGCAGGGGATAACTCACAAGGGAGGTCCCAAAGTCATAATGTATAAACCTTATGTTGGCGCGTAGTTCTGAGGCATAGGGTGATCGACCCTTAGCCTGCACGACGCTAGACACTACTCCTAAAAACATGCATAAAAAATCTGCATCATTTTTCAACGAAGCTCAACATCGTGTATTGACGAAGCTCATAAATCAAATACATCTCAAAGAGGAATCATGCATATGAGAAGCTTTAACTCAAACCATACCACAAACTGAAAGATAATTGAAAGTCTTCGCTCCAAAACCATGTGGTAAGCTTAATTTCAGGAAATTATCAATCATACTTAGACATGTGGGCATTGCCCAACGCTTTATCATACTTTGAAATACTCAATTCATATCGAAAACATGATTACAAGCATATGTAGCTTAAAAACATGCTTTTTATCGTAATATCTCATCATCATCATAGATTCATCACAAATCTCATCTTTCATAAACTTCTCATCCATGGGCTTTTTAATTCTTAAAACTAGAAACATGAGTTTTAATTGAAAACATTATAAAACTTGCCCATGCTTCATAATTCAATGGTAGAAACATAATTAAATCATACGCATGTAAAGAATTAGGAACTTTATGCATTGGGTTAAAACCCCATCGATTAGACATAGAACATTCATGATTTAGAGAGAGATTAGGCATGGGTGTGAAAGAAATCACCCATTCATAACCCTACATACCTGTTGGTAGCTAATTCTTACACTTCTTTAGTAGCCCAAGAAGAAATTAAAGGGAAATTGAAGAATGCTAGGCTTGATCACCCTCTCTAGTCTTCTACTTTGCATGCATGAAGAAATAAGGCCTAAAATGAACTTAACCCCTTTAAAAGTCACTATTCATAACTCAAAACGACATAGTTTAGGCATTGGAATATTAAGAATTACGGAAAACCCTTACTAAATTCGCAGAAAATAACTGCCAGATGGTCCCATGGGGGGCCTAACAACTCGTTACCCTGGACCACGACTCGTGAAGTCATTTTTGAAGTACACTGCTCAACAGGTCTCCTAGTCTCATAACGGATGACCTAACGACTCGTTTCCTGGTGACCACGACTCGTGGTCACCATCCGTGACATGCACTACCTTAGTTCAACAAAATCATTCCCTGCTTAGTCACGACTCACCCCACAAATCGTGGGGACTGACCACGACTCGTCGGGTCGTCCCGTTGAGTGCATTGCCTCCCTTCCTCTCTTTTCTTACTCACCCACCCCATGTCTGACCTAACGACTCGTGAACTGAATCTTATCATCACTGCTTCACCAACCTCAGACCATCCAATGGGCGACCTACACCTTCGCCCATAGAGAGCCTCAAACGGTGCCATCTGGATACTGGAATGATAACTGTTATTGTATGCAAACTCGATAAGAGGCAAATGCTCATCCCAACTACCTTTGTAGTCAATCGCGCATGCCCTCAACATGTCCTCGAGAGTCTAGATTGTCCGCTCCGCTTGGCTATCCGTTTACGGGTGAAATTTTGTGTTGAGCTTAACTTGTGTACCAAACCCTTTTTGAAATGACCTCTAAAACTGAGAGGTAAACTGAGTACCTCTATTTGAAATGATGGACAAGGGCACTCCATGCAATCGAACTAGCTCTTGGATATATAGTTTGGCAGAATCCTCCACCGAATCCGTGGTTTTGACCGATAGAAAATGAGCGGCCTTGGTCAATCTGTCTACCACAATCCAAATGGAGTCATATTATCGACGAGTATGGGGTAAACCTGTGATAAAGTCCATATTAATCTCTTCCCACTTCCAAGTAGAAATGCTGATATCCTGAAGTACACCTCCTAATCTCTGGTACTCGACCTTTACTTGCTGACAGTTCGGACACTTTGCTATGAATTCTGCGATATCCTTCTTCATGCCATTCCACCAATAAATTTCCTGTAGTCCACAGTACATCTTGGTGGCACCTGGGTGGATAGAATACATAGATCCATGAGCCTCGTGCAGCATCCGGTTCCTCAAATCATCAACATTTGGAACATATAGGTGACCCTGGTATCGAAGCACAACATCTCCCCCCTTGGGGAAATCTCTACTTTCTGATTTTGAATGACTTCCTTTAGCTTTACTAAAATTGAGTCCTCATCTTGCCTAGCTTTTACACCAGTCACCAAGGACGATTCTGATCCGTCCTGAACAACAACACCACAATCGGCCGAGTCAACCAACCTAACTCCCAACCTTGCGAGTTGATGCACATCCTTCACCAACTCCTTCTTCCCTTCATACACATGAGCCACACTCTCCATGGAGAGTCTACTAAGTGCGTCCACTACTACGTTGGCCTTACCCGGATGGGAAAGGACACTCATATCGTAGTCCTTTAGTAGCTCCAACCACCTCTTTGCTGAAGATTGAAATCCTACTGAATAAACACATATTGTAAGCTCTTATTGTCCGTAAACACATCCACATGGACCCCATACAAGTAATGTTGCCATATCTTCAACACGAACACAACCGCGGCCAATATAAAATCATGGGTCGGGTATTTCTTCTCATGAATTTTCAACTGTCTAGAGGTATATGCTATAACCTTCCCATGCTGCATCAGCACACACCCAAGTCTGATCCTTGAAGACTCACAATACACCACAAACCCATCAGTACCCTCCGGTAGAGTTAACACCTGTGCTGAAGTAAGTCGAGTCTTCAACTCTTCGAAGGTCTTCTCACAAGCCTCCGTCTATTGGAATTTCACCTTCTTCTGGGTCAATTTGGTCAAAGGTGCTGCAATCGATAAGAAACCTTCCATGAACCTTCTATAGTAGCCATCTAAACCCAAAAAGCTCTAAATATTTGAAGGATTCACCGGTCTAGGCCAATTCTTCACCGCTTCTATTTTCTGAGAATCCACCTTTATACCCTCACTTGATACCACATGGCCCAAAAATGCTACAATGTTCAACCAAAACTCGCACTTGCTGAATTTAGCATATAATTGGCATTCCTTGAGAGTCTGTAGCACCACCCTCAAATGAGTGGCGTGCTCCTCCTCGCTCCGAGAGTATATCAAGATGTCATCAATGAACAAAATCACAAACATATCCAAGTATGGTTTGAACACCCTGTTCATCAGGTCCATAAAAGCTGTAGGAGCATTCGTTAGTCCAAAAGACATAACAACAAACTAATAATGACCATACCGTGTCCTGAAGGCTGTCTTCAGGATATCACAATCCCGAACTCTGAGCTGATTGCACTCGGACCGGAGATCTATCTTCGAGAAACACTTGGCACCCTGAAGCTGGTCAAATAAATCATCAATCCTGGGAAAAGGATACCTGTTCTTTATGGTGACTTTGTTCAATTACCGATAATAAATATACATCCAAAGAGAACCATCTTTTTTTCAGACAAAGAGAACTAGTGCACCCCATGGGGACTTGCTCGATCTAATAAAACTCGTATCTAACAAGTCCTTCAACTGCTCTTTCAACTCTTTTAGCTCGGCTGGAGCCATTCTGTAGGGAGGAATAGATATAGGCTGTGTGTTAGGAAGAAGGTCAATACCGAGATCAATTTCCCACTCGGGAGGGATTCCTGGTAAATCATCTGGGAAGACTTATGGATACTCACGAACTACTGGAGCTGGCTGCATGGTAGGGGTCTCAGATTCAACATCCTTAACTTTAACTAGATGGTATACACAACCTTTAGTAATCATCTTTCTGGCCTTAAGGTAGGAAATGAAATGATCTACAGGTACAACTGAACTTCCCTTCCATTCTAAGACTGGCTCACCCGGAAATATGAACTTTACTACCCGAGTTCTATAATTAACTGAGGCATAACATGCAAATAGCCAATCCATGCTGAGGATAACATCAAAATCGGTCATGGAAAACTCTATCAAATCTGCTGAGGTGACTTTCTGAAGGACTGAGACTAGGAAACTTCTATACACCCGTCTAGCTATAACTGAGTCACCTACTTGAGTAGAAACTGAGAAGGATTCTGACAAGACTCCGGGACTAACTCTGAAGTTACTGAACACATAAGGTGTCACAAAAGATAGGGTAGCCCTCGGATCTAGCAAAGCATAAATATCAAGATGGAAAAGTCATAACGTACCAGTGACTACATCTGAGGAGACCTCTTGCTCCTGGCGGGATGCTAAGGCATAGAATCTGTTCTGGTGTTGACCGCCACCTGTGCTAGTGGATGCCCCCTGATATGCTGAGCGTACGGGTGGGGCTGTAGAACTAGAAGCTGCGCCTCAGCCCCCATCCTGATCCTGTCTTGCAGCTAGGTAATCTCTAAGCATGTGTCCGGGCTTCCCACACCAGAAACAAGCACCTGTACTTGCTAAGCACTGGCCTGTGTGCCCCCGACCACATCTGTGACAAATTGAGACACTAGAATCTGCGGGTCTGCTGCTCTAACCCCTAGAGCCTGATGTTAGCCCCCTTTGATCGTGCCTCGGTCTGGATGGCACACTCAATGCTGAGGATGCTAGGGCTGATGATCTCTGGTGGGTCTGCTGTCGGTGCCCACCTCTTGACCTCGGCTGTGAGAATCTGTGGTAATCAGTCCTAGCCCTCTTGGCCTCTCTCTCTCTTAGATGTGCCGCCTCCATCTGCTGGGGAGTACAAGATTATCTGAGGGAAGTCCATGTCCTAGTGAAGCATAGAGATCCTACAGTCCTTATCCAAATGGCCCGCTACACCATGGACGAATCTACTCACCCGCGCCCTTCGATCAGCCACTAACTCTGGGGCGTACTTCGATAGGTGAGTGAACTCAAGCATATATTCTTGAACCGTCATCCTCCCTTGCTTCAAATTTATGAACTCAACTGCCTTCAGCTCCCTCATCTCACTAGGGAATAACCGATCCAAGAATGCAACATCGAACTCTTCCCAAGTGACCGCGCCTGCCCCAACGACCCTGCTACCTTTCCATTGGCAAAACCAGATATGCACGACCCCTTTCAACTGGTACGAGGCCAAATCCGCGCACTCCACTCCATTCACCCCATGATTTGGGTGATCTTCACCAATCTCATCTAGGAACTCATGCGAGTCCTCATCTACTTTTGACCCGAGGAACTGTGGCGGGTTCATTCTCAGGCTATCTCTGACTCGAGCCACCACTACGTTGCCATTTTTTGAAACATGCGCAATGGCCTGCTGATTTACCTGAGTGGTCAAGGCCTGCACAAGCATCTGAATAGCAGCCCGAAACTCAGCATGGGCAACTGGCTCCGGTGCCTGGGGCTTCTGAACTGGTGGAACTTGCAGGTGCCTATTTCCATTACCATCTTTATGGACTTCTCCATTCCCATTCCTTCTACTATTCATTCTTCGGGGAGCCATGATTTTACAATCGCGAATAGCATGAATTAGAAGGATAGGGAGACATTTCAACGCACGACATAGATCATGAAAGAAGGGAACATCTTCCTAAACGTCTCATAGCCTCTTCGTCATAAGTGTGGCGCACTTCACACCCATGAAAAAGACCATACTTAACGCAGCTTTCAGACACCGTAGGACACTTCAAACCTATGGCTCTAATACCAAGTTTGTCATGACCCGAACGGAGGCCTGAATTGCAACACGGGATAAGGAGCCCCGAGAGACCCCAAGTCGACCCATGGCATAAGCATGCATTTAACTCGATCAATGAACATGAATAATAAACAATATAATCATAGTGGAAGTCTAACATAAACATAACATCAGAATACATAATCTGAAGCTGAATACAACTATATGTCTGAAGCCTCTAAACATGACGAGTTGTTGGGACAAGCCCCCAACTAACTCAACAAGCTGAAAACTAAAAATACATGAAGAAAATTAGAATTGTCTGGTCCTCGGGAGATTTGGACTCACCAATAACGCAAGGGCTAACTCTGATAAGCTGACTATGAACGGGGCTGCACCTGAGAACTAGATCCTGTATCATGAGATGATACATCATAGAGTATGCGGTCAGTACGTGAAATGTATCGAGTATGTAGGGTAAGTAAAACCACATGAGTAAGTAAAATCATTTAAAGACAATGCATAATGTAAAACATAAACATTAAAAATCTAAGAGTAGGGCTTGCATGCATTCTTTCTGAAATCATGATCTCATCATAACATAACACAACATCATAACATATCATATCATAATCAATTAACTCAAAGCTGAAATCTAATATTTATAAGTAAGGATGAGCATTGAGTCAAACCTGCTTTAGAACATGCTTACATATGTAAATCTCATGAGTAATGAACATGCATAACTTAAATCATGAGGAACAATGGGAGACCGTCTATTAACCGACATACCACGATAGAGCTTATGTGGTAACAACTATCACACTCAAGTGGGAAGAGCCGTCCAAAGCCTTGCCAAGGCTAGGGACGATACCATGATATCAATATCAAGCTTGTGGCCCAATAGGGAAAGGTATAGCTCACAAGGGAGGTCCCAAAGTCATAATGTATAAACCTTATGTTGGCGCGTAGTTCTGAGGCATAGGGTGATCGACCCTTAGCCTGCTCGGTGCTAGACACTAGTCCCAAAAACATGCATATGCTCTACATCATTTTTCAATGAAGCTCAACATCGTCTATTGACAAAGCTCATAAATCAAATACATCTCAAAGAGGTATCATGCATATGAGAAGTTTTAACTCAAACCATACCACAAGCTGAAAGATAATTGGGAGTCTTCACTCCAAAACCATATGGTAAGCTTAATTTCGAGAAATCATCAATCATACTTAAACATGTGGGCATTGCCCAAAGATTTATCATACTTTGAAATACTCAATTCATGTCGAAAACATGATTATAAACATGGGTAGCTTGTAAACATTCTTTTCATTGTAATATCTCATCATCATCATACATTCATCACAAATCTCATCTTTCATGAACTTCTCATCCATGGGCTTTTTAATTCTTAAAACTAGAAACATGAGTTTTAATTGAAAATATTATAAAACTCGCCCATGCTTCATAATTCAATGGTAGAAACATAATTAAATCATACCCATGTAAAGAATTAGGAACTTCATGCATTGGGTTAAAACCCTATCGATTAGACATAGAACATTCATGATTTAGAGAGGGATTGGGTACGGGTTTGAAAGAAATCACCCATTCATAACCCTACATACCTGTTGGTAGCTGATTCTTACACTTCTTTATTAGCCCAAGAAGAAATTGAAGGGAAATTGAAGAATGCTAGGATTGATCACCCTCTCTAGTCTTTTACCTTGCCTGCATAAAGAAATAAGACCTAAAATGAACTTAACCCCTTTAAAAGTCACTATTCATAACTCAAAATTATGTAGTTAGGCTTTAAGATCTTTGGAATTACGAAAAAGCCCTTACTAAATTCGTCTAGAATAACTGCCAGATGGTCCCAACGGAGGACATAACGACTCGTTACCCTGGACCACGACTCGTGGAGTCGTCTGTGAAGTACACTGCTCAACAGGTCTCCTGGGCTCATAACGGAAGACCTAACAACTCGTAGCCTGGTGGCCACGACTTGTGTTCACCATCCATGGCGTGCACTGCCTTAGTTCAACAAAATCATTCCCTTCTTGGTCACGACTCACCCCATGAATTCTGGGGACTAACCACGACTCGTGGGGTCCTCCCATCGAGTGCACTGCCTCCCTTCCTCTCTTATCTTACTCACCCACCCCATGACTGACCTAACAACTCGTGGGGCCTGACCATGAGTCGTGGTCATGCCCGTGGGGTCTCACTTCTTAAGTTTCAAATTCATTACCTAGGCCTCCCTATGAGTCACATCACGACTCATGTCTCCTCTCACTGGTCTCCTCACGACTCATTCTGTGTCTAGTGCCAGATTTTAGATTTTTCTCTGTTTCAACTTCCGGGTCTGATCTTTGAGCTTCCGAGGCATAACACATTTCAACGCAACTAAGGGAATGCCACACAGTTATTTCGGTGCTATGGGAGGTGCAATGCACAGGCAAATTGGGGCGTCCAGAAAAGTTAAATCCTAATTCTACTAGGAACAGAAGATGCAAAACCCAATTTAAATTCAAGAAGGAACAATGAAGGCTTAATTTACTATTATAAATACCCTCTCATAACATGGTTTTAGGTTTCTAAGTCCAAGTCCCATTATTGTGGACTTCATCCAACACATAGGGAGAATTTGTTTAGTTGACAATTGTTAGAATTTTATCAAGTTCTTGTGATTCAATATAGTCTTAGAGATTTTCTACTCAATTATTTATTCTTGTAAGTATTTTATTATGATTTCTTGCACATCTTCTATTCTTTTCTCATAAATATGAGCGACTAAATCTCTTAGGCTAGGGTTGTGGGAACCATGATGGATTAACGGATTTAGACATTATAAAATAGTGATTCTTGAATGATGAATTGAGTGGATTGTTATTCTATTTGTTTTAATTAAGTTTTAGCAATTACAAACATTGAAACATGCATGTATCTTCAACTTGTCCGACCAAGGAGGTTCAAGTTAGGAAAAGAGAGTAACAATGACAGTTTGAGATTAACAATTCTCATCTAATTAACTTGAGCTCTAACCGAAGATAGTTAAAGTCAAGACTTGTTGCAAAGATAGAATATACACATTTTTGAGACTGAGAGGAGATGGGTGGAAAGCATCTATTATCTATTGGCGCACTTAACACGTGCACTTTGAGATCGAGAGGAGATAAGTGTAGTCTTTAAGTCAAAAAATATTAGATATACTAAATAAAAGTCTTGCACAACATTCACCAGGATAGATCACTAACAAAAGTCTACTAACTTATGAAGTCATGGGGAACACAATCCTAGTTTAGTCTTAGCAATTTTATAACAACTCAGCAGCTGTTAGTATTGTTTTCTTTTTATTTTTTTATTTGCAAACCCCCCTTCGAAGTATTTATTACAAGTTAGCTTATTTTCATCATTAACATATTATTTCTACCTATTCCTTGTGGAATCGGCCCCAGCCTTTGTTGGGTTACTATATTTGACAGCGACCGCTTTATACTTCAATTGCAAGGTATAATTTAGGCGTGATTAGAAGCCATTTAGGAGATGAAGGACGACATGTGGGACATATACCCCTAATAGTTTATAGAATCGGTATGTCTCCTTTCTTGCTTTTGTAGGCCATTCGAGAATGAATGATATTTTAATTGGTATCTGATGTAATGACCCATCCATTTTTATGGAGGAAAATAAGTCCGAAACACCCTTTTTTGCCTAGGTAATTGGTAGAAAGGTGTTGGGTGAGCGTTAGTTAAAACTTGAGATTGAGGAATAATCTGTGTGCAGGGAATGAGAGCTACTGGTTACTGGGGGACCACTGCAGCGTGGGAAAAATTATTACAGCGAGACTGTCACCACGATCGAAGGCCCACCACAACTGATCAGGATAGTAACCGTTGGATCCACTGTGGCGGCGTCCCAAGTGCTATAGTGGGTTTGTTGCGGTAGTAATATAACCGCTGCAGCGGATGGAAGGAATCAGTAAGTGGGTTTTAAGTGGGATTTCAAGGGTTTACCCCATTATTCAAAGCATGAAATGTTAAGAAATTAAGGGCTATTTTACAAGGGTAGAGCGATCTCCTTCCCCAAGGTAAGAACTTTGGTATATTCCCTCTACTTTTGATTCCCTAACCCCAATGAATCAAAGGGAGGAACCTCTAATGGTGAAATTTCTAGTTAAAGAACCCTAGAATGGTGAAACTAGGGCTGATTTATAAAGAACTATAGAGTGTTGTTCCTTAGGTCTAGAAGGAAGTAATGAGAACCTCTTAGGGGATTGTGAATGATTGTGTATAAGGGTAGGGTAATGGAGACCCACATGTCGGTAAAGTAAGACTATTAGCGCTAGTAAAATCCTAATGAGGGATGAGGAGTGTAAACTTCATGATACGAGATAGGATTGATTGCTATATGAATAGAACATAATGAATTTCTTAGTAGATATCAAGAGAGAGTATGTTACCAGGTAGAATTGGGGGGCTTAAATATCCTAGACCCTTATTTGAAGAGTAAATAATAGATTACTCTGTAATTGTTGTTATAGATTTTGAACGTTTTGAGGCATTGAGGAAAGGCAAGGCTCCAACGGAGTCATGGACATTCTAATCCTCCAATTGAGATAGGTTATGATTTAGAAGGAGTTAGACTTTATATAATGACATGTATATATGTGAAATGATAATGTGTTGTATTGGTCCCCAGATATTATTTGTGTTAATAATTTCCCTGTTGAATTCAATTGCTGAATGAATATGATATGATGTCACTACTTATGTGATGTGGAATCGAATGTTTGAAATGTCTTACATGTTCTTTCGTATTTTCATGAAAATGATTGATGAATTGTTTAAATGTTCAAGTTGAAGGAGGTAAGATGAGGCCTCCTAAAGGTCAAGTAAATTGACTTAGTGGTAAAATACTAAGTTATGAGAATAAAGTGGATAACATGTTTTGTCCTGAGATAAGTGAGTAGTGCCCAAAGGGAAAGTACGGACGAGCTTTTATAATTGAGTGGTTCATGTCTGAAAGGAGCATCTGGACGAGTAGATGAGTGGGAGCGGGTACCATCCAGTATAGTACATGAATTTCTAGAGTCCCCTACAGGTCATGACTGGAAGGGCAGAAATAAAACCCTCTGGCATATGTGTACAATGATGTTTAATTTTGAGTGATTATGGTGAGGTGATAGAGGCATGTGCCCGACACATCACCAATTATTACGATACTTGATAGAATTCAAAGAATAAGATTGGTTCGGAAACATGATATCTTGAGTGAAGCTGAATTCTTTGTTGTATAATTCTTTGTTGTATAGTTTAAGTGCTAGCATGTTGATGTGTTTATGATGGTTTGACATTAATTCTTAAGTCACGTAAGAGATCATGATGAGTTGCAGGATCAGTTATGAGTAGTCCATTATATATCACATGTGGTTATGGTACATTGATTATTGAATTTATAGCTATGAACAACTTGTATGAATGTGTCACGACCCGAACATAGGCCCAGATCGAGACAAGGGATAAAGAACCCCAAGAGGCTCTAAGTCGACCCATGGTATAAACATGATGTCTAAAATAAACGTAATCAAGTGGAAGTATGAAAATATCATAACATCTGAATATATAAACACAAGGATGAAACTGAATACATGTTATATCTGGAAAGCCTCTACTACTGACGAGTTGATAGGACAACACCGCAACTAACTCACTATAGTCTGAAACTGAAAATACTCAATACAACTGATAAACGGACTTCGGAAGATAAGGACTCACCAACCGAGACTGGAAGATGCTAATACTGAGAGTCTGCCTACTGGCAGGACTGAGCTTGAATATCTGAGCTTGTATCATGAAACTATGCAATATGGAGTATGCAGTCAGTACATAAAATGCACCAAGTATGTAACGTAAATAAAAAAAATCATAAATCATGCATATCATAACAACATAATCAAGATAAGATTCTGAGAGTAAGGCTTGCATGCTATTTTCTAAAATCGTGATCTGAACATAACTGAATCGAATAACCCAAAGCTAAAAAACTGATAATCATAAGTAAAACTGAACATTGGGTCAAACCTGTTGAAAACATAATATCATGATTGATGAACATGCATACCTGAAATCATGAGGAACAATGGGAGACTCGTCATATAACCGACATTACCACGATAGATCTTAAGTGGTCCCGACTATTACACTCAAGTGGGCAGAGCCGTCCAAAGCCTTGCCAGGGCTAAGGACGCTACCATGATATCGATATCAAGTTGAGGGCCCCTTGGGTTAGGGGAAGCTCAAAAGGGAGGTCCCGAATAATCTGAACATACCTATATTGGCACGTAGTTCTGAGGCATAGGGTTGATTGACCCTTAGCCTACTCGGTGCTAGACACTACTCCCAAAATTATGTATATGCTCTCCATCATTTTTCAATGAAGCCGAACTATTGTCTAGTGATGAAGCTGACTCATAATAGACATGCATAAATCTAAAATCGTAACGTGAGGAGCCTTGGGCTCAAACCATACCCCATGAGCTGAATTTAGTAGGATTCTAGACTCCAAAATCTATTTGGTAAGCTAATAACATGAAATTTAGATAAATCATGAAACATACTTGATCATATGAGCTTGCCCAATACTTAAACATGCTTGACATAGACTTGACCATTCGGAAACATGAACATGGACATGGGTAATTCGAAATCATACTTTCATCATATACATATTATCATACTTGATTACATTTATCATAGATCTCAACTTTCATGAACTTTCATGGATGAACATTATAATTTGTAAAACTTAAATACATAATTTGTAATTGAAAACGTTGTAAAATATTCCCATTAATCATAATTCAACACTAGAAACATGCTTAGATCATACCCATGATTGATACTTAGAAAATTCACATGTTGGGTTAAAACCCCATAGATTTATCAATTAGAATTTCATGAATTGAAGAAGGATTGGGCATGGGTATGGATGAATACACCCATTCATAACCTTATATACCTGGAAGAATATGATTTCACCAACCCTCTTGAAAGCCCAATGGATTTTGGGGAAGAACTTGATGAATCCTAAGCTTGATAACCCTTAGAACCCTCTAGGTTGCATGCATGGAAGAGGATGAGTTTTGAATGAGTTTAACCCTCTTAAAACATCTTTTTCTGAGCTTAAAATGACGTAGTATAGGACTTAGGGGCTTAAAAGTTACGGATTTACCCTTACTAAAATCGCAGGAAATTAGCCACTATTTGAAGAAAAGACCAACACAACGAGTCGTCCCTTGTTCCCACGACCCGTTACTTCGCTCGTTGTTTCATCCCTGATTTTTGTCTTAGGTCTTCTACCACGATCGGAAAGGATAAGTCGTTTCAACCTCCAACGACTCATCGATTCCAGCCATCGTCTCCACTGCTCATATCCTAGAAATCCTCCCAACGGACACTTACAATGACTTATTTCGAACAATGAGTCATCCCATGAATCTTGCCGGCCTTCTTTGACCAAGAAAACCTTCACAACGACCCACTTACAATGACCTGTTACATCAAACAATGGGGCGTTCCTAGACCTATTACTCCTAAGTCCAATTCTGCAGCTTCTCACCACGGGCACATCCAATGGGTCGTTAGACCCACCAACGACCCATACAACGAGTCGTTAGACCCACCAACGACCCATACAACGAGTCGTTCTGAGTAGAAAACTCATATTTCCTGCTGCTTTTTATTTCATCTCCTGAGTATAGGCTTAGACACTTCCGCGGTATTACAATATCTCCCCCTTGGTTACTTTCATCCTCGAATGTGGGTGAACATACTTAAAAGATGAGAAATGCAACTACCATGCCAAATATTGAAAATTTAAGCTGAAAACTGACGGTGTAACTATCTCTGGACTAAACTACATGACTAAACTGAATTCATGGATCATACAAATATACATTGACATGGAAGAAACTGGGGCACCTGATCTAAACATGAAACTGAATAGAGTACTAGGGAGGAAACTGATACCTCAAGCTGAAGCTGAGCCGGGAGGAAATAAATACGGGTATTTAGCCATTATATTTGCTTCGAATTCCTGCGTAGCTGCCTCAACATGTTGGTTCCTCCACAAAACCTTAACTGAGGCTATTTCTTTGTTTCTTAGCTTTCGAACCTAACGATCAAGTATTTTCACCAGAACTTCCTCATATATGAGGCTATCCTTCACATCTACGCTCTCCTTCAGAACACGGGTCACCCAAACAGTTCTTTAAGAGCGATACATAAAATGCTGGATGAACTGAAGAAAATTCTGAGGGAAACTCCACCTCATAAGCTACCTTGCCAACCCGTCTCACAAGCCGGTACGGACCAACATAGCGAGGCTTGAGTTTTCCTTTCTTTCCGAACCTCATCACTCCCTTCATGGGAGACACCTTTAGAAACACCCAATCATCAACATCAAACTCAAGTTCTCTTCTTCTCCCATCTGCATAGGACTTTGGGTGACTCTGAGCTGTCTTCAATCAATCCCTTATAAGATGAACCTTCTCCATAGCCTCATGAACCGAATCTGGACCTATTACTATAGCTTCACCGACCTCAAACCAACCAATAGGTGATCTACACCTTCGCCCATAAAGAGTCTCAAACGGAGCCATCTGATTGCTAGAATGGTAGCTGTCATTATATGCAAACTCAATGAGAAGAAAATGATCATCCCAACTACCCTTGAAATCAATCACACATGCTCTCAACATATTTTCGATAGTCTGAATGGTCCGCTCGGCCTGACCATCTGTCTGTGGGTGAAAGGCTATGTTAAGCTTGACCTGAGTACCAAGTCCCTTCTGAAACAATCTCCAAAACTAGGAGGTAAACTGAGTACCTCTATTTGATATGATGGACAATGAAACTCCATGAAACTAAACTAACTCCCGAATGTACAACTTGGAATAATCCTCTGTTGGATCAGTAATTTTGATCGGTAGGAAATGAGCTGCCTTAGTCAACCTGTCTACAACCATCCAAATAGAATCATACTATCGATGAATGCAAGGAAACCCTGTAATAAAGTCCATATTGATCTCCTCCCACTTCCAAGTAGGGATACTAATGTCTTGAAGCACACCTCCGGGTCTTTGATATTCCACTTTCACCTGTTGACAATTCGGACACTTGGCCACAAATTCTGCTATATCCTTCTTCATGCCACTATACTAATAAACTTTCCGTAGGTCACGGTACATCTTGGTTGCACCTGGATGTATAGAGTTTCTGGAAGCATGAGCCTCGTGCAACATCTGATCTCTCAAATCATCAACACCCAAATTACACAAGTGACCATGATATCGAAGCACACCATCTCCCCCTTTGGAGAAAACCTCCACCTTCTGATTCTGAATGACTTCCTTCAAATTTACCAAAATAGGATCCTCGTCCTACCTAGCTTTAACTTCAGTCACTAAGGATGATTCTGACCCATTCTAAACAATGACCCCACAATCTATAGAGTCAACAAGATGGACTCCTAGCCGTGCAAGTTGATCTACATCCTTCACTAATTCCTTCCTTTCCTTGTCTACATGGAACACACTCTCCATAGAAAGCGTGCTAAGAGCGTCTGCCACCATATTAGCCTTACAAGGATGATAGAGGACATTCATATCATAATCTTTAAGAAGCTCCAACCACCTCCTATGACGTAGATTTAGATCCTTCTGGGTAAACACGTACTATATTCTTTTGTGGTTCGTAAACACATCTACATGGATCTCGTACAGATAGTCTCTAAATCTTCAAGGCAAATACTACCGCCGCCAACTTGAGGTCATGAGTTGGGTAATTTTTTTCATGGGCCTTCAGTTTCCTGGAAGCATAGGCTATAACTTTATCGTGCCGCATCAATACACAACCAAGTCCAATCCTTGAAGCATCACAATATACCACAAATGCATCGGTATCCTCAGGTAGGGTCAACACAGGTGCCGAGGTGAGTCGAGTCTCCAACTCTTGGAAGCTCTTTTCACAGGCCTCTGACCATTGAAACTTCACTTTCTTATGGGTCAATTTAGTCAATGGGGATGCAATGGATGAAAAACCTTCAAGAAATCTCCGATATTAACCAGCTAAACCCAAAAAACTCCTGATATCTAAAGGACTAACTGGTCTAGGCCAATTCTTCATCGCTTTTATCTTTTGAGAGTCCACCTATACGCCCTCACTTGACACCAAATGACCTAAAAAGCCACTGAGTTCAACCAAAACTCACATTTGCTGAATTTAACATACAATTGGCGATCCTTAAGAGTCTGTAGCACCACCCTCAAATGAGTGGCATGCTCCTCTTTGCTACGAGAGTATATAAGGATGTCATCTATGAACACGATCATGAACATATCCAAGTATGGAACACCATGTTCATCAAATCCATAAAAGATGCAGGAACATTCGTTAGTCCAAAAGACATAACTACAAACTCATAGTGACCATACCGAATCCTAAAGGCTGTCTTCGGAATGTCACTTTCCCGAACCCTGAGTTGATGGTATCCGGATCTGAGGTTATCTTTGAAGAGCACTTAGCACCCTAAAGCTGGTTAAACAAATCATCAATCCTGGGGAGAGGATATCTATTTTTGATTGTAACTTTGTTCAATTGCCGATAATCAATGCACATATGAAGAGAACCGTCCTTCTTGCGGACAAAGAAAACTGGAGCACCCCATGGAGATTTGCTAGGTTTGATGAAACCCCTATATAGAAGATCCTTCAACTGCTCCTTCAACTCCTTTAGCTCAGCTAGAGCCATTCTGTAAGGAGAAATAGATATAGTCTGCGTATCAGAAAGAAGGTCAATACTAAAATTGATCTCCCGCTCAAAAGGGATTCCAGTAAATCATCTGGAAATACTTTTGGATATTCACACACTAAAAGAACTGACGAGATAGTCAGGGTTTTGGATGTAACATCCTTAACCCTAACTAGATTGTACACACAACCTTTAGAAATCATCTTTCTAGCCTTAAGGTAGGAAATGAAGAGACCTACAGGCACAACTGAACTACCCTTCCACTCTAGGAGTGGCTCACCCGGAAATCTGAACTCTACTACGTGGGTTCTACAATTGACTGAGGCATAACATGCATGTAGCCAATCAATGCTGAAGATAACATCAAAATTGGTCATGGATAACTCTACTAAATCTGCTGAGGTGACTTTCTAAAGGACTGTGATAGGGTAATTTCTATATACCCATCGAGCTATAACTGAACCACCGAATGGAGTAGAGATTGAGAAGGGTTCTGATAGGATTTCGGGACTGACTCCGAAACTACTAGCAACATAGGGTGTCACAAAAGATAAAGTATCCCCTGGATCTAACAATGCATATACATCAAGGTGGAATACTCATAACATACCAGTCACTACATCTGGGGAGACCTTCTGCTCCTGATGAGATGCTATGGCATAGAATCTATTTTGGCACTGACCATCACCCACACTAGTAGATGCCCCTTGATGAGCTGGCTATGCTGGTGGAGCTGCTGAACAAGAGGTTGAGGCTCGGCTCCTGTCTGGCTGCTGGGCAATCTCTAAGCATGTGTCCGGGCTTCTCGCATCCAAAACAAGCACCTGAACCTGCTAAGCACTGACCGGTGTGTCTCCGGCTACACCTTCTACACTCTGGAATGTTGAACTCTACGAGTTTTCTACCCTGACCTCTAGAGCCTAATCCTCATCCCCACTGGTCATGCCTGGATTTGGATGGCACACTCATTGCTGATGGAACTAGGGCTGAAGATTTCTGGTGAGATTGCTGGTGGTGCCTACTAGGTGTCTACTGGGAGAATCCGAAGCTATCAGTCCTGGCCCTCTTGACCTCTCTCTCCCGCTCATTCACCTGTACCACCTCCATCTTCTGTATAGAACTATCACGCCCCGAGTCTATACCCTGGACGAGACACAATACTTAGGATCACAAGTAGCCCCAAAGTCAACCCATGGCCTATCATAACACTAGCTATGAGTAAAACATAGCGGAAGCCTTAAATATTGAAATCATTTAAGAAAAACTAATATAATAGTAAGTTCATACATCTGAAAGAACAACAATACCGATTATCTAAAATTTATGTCTGAAAGCCATTTACTAAGGATGAGTTGTTGGGACAAGCCCCCAGCTAACGCTAAAATCCAACAGAAGAAAACAAAACTGAATAAAATAATCTTCGTCCTCGAAAGATGAGGACTCACCAAATAGGACAGCTGAAGTTTTTTGAGAGCGATTGGCTAGCGAGGCTGAGACTGAGATCTAGCAGCTATATTATAAAATGATACAACATAAAAGTATGCGTCAGTACTTTGAATGTACTATGTAAGTGAGAAAAACCATACATAAGAAATAAAAAGTGCTGAACTGAAGAGACATGCAATGACCAACTGAAGCCACTGAACTGAATAACTAAAATAACTGAGAAGGTCTTAAAGACCCCGCCTGATGGTCAAGGACATGCTCTGAATCTAAGATACTGGTCTATAAGACTATACTGAACTCATAACTATACTGAGTAATCTGAAACTGTTCTGAACTGAGCTAAGATGAGACTGAGCTGAATTGGACTAAACTGATACCTAATTGACTAGTGGGAGAGTCTATAATCGACATATAAGCACGTGAGGTAAACATGGAATCCAATGTATACACCCCATCGGTAGGACCCAATATACCTTGCCAAGGTATAGAGGCATGAATTGGGTGATCATAAGAGTTTGGGGCCATGAGGCCAATAAAACTATAACCTACGGTGGCAACGTAGTTATTGGAACCTGGGTGCATTGGAATCTCGGTCTGCTCGGTGCTAAGTCCAACTCCCACTAGATGGTCCTAGACTGAATACTAAGATGATAGCTCAAAAATGGGGCCCAATACTACTTAGGGATACATATCTAAGAACATCCTGCGAGTCTTATCAGACTGAATTCTAGAATTGGGTTCTAAGAATGGTCAGAGCTACTTATCTAGAAGCGTCGTAACCGTCTAAAGAACAAGTTGTAATCTAAAGTTGAGGTATAAAGGCTAGATAGATATCCTTATTTAAAAGTGTCACGACCGCCTAGTGGACCACTAAAACTAAGTTCTGAATCTGATTCTCATAACTGGGAGTTCTGAATCTGATTCTCATAACTGGGAGGTACTACCGACACCTCAGGAATTTCTATAGTTAAGTTGATCAACTGGCATTTCTAACCGATGCTGAGTATGCTAACATTTTGACTAAAACTGAGCTAACAATAATATGATTGAGTTTCAATGCTACTAACAACATGGGAGTTCTCAACACTGATAAAATCCACCAAAATTTTGATATTCAAACACTATTGCAAGATTCAAGACTTTCTACGTTTAAGAACTAGGACTAAATTTCACTTCACAAGAACAAACATCATTTTAGTCACAAACTAGGGGAAAATATCTATAATTAACATGATATAATATTCCACATGAATTAAATTAAGCATGACTGAGAATTTCTTAACATTCGACAATCTGCGGGGCTAGAACTGATAAAGAAAATACGGAGAATTTTGGGGACACAAGGGAAGAACTATTCCCTTGTTGAAGTCCCACATACCTGGTGAGGAAGCCTAAAGAATTTCCTTGAGAAAATGAGGAGGAATAGATTGCCCTAGTTCTTGCTCTGAAACATCCTAAGAGAATTAATGACCACGACTCGTGGTCACAATCGTCAAGTGCACTGACAAAATCTCATACTGGTCATCACGAAGGACACCACAAGTCGTG
>JACEIK010000132.1:158848-262879 GCA_018107945.1 Datura stramonium | reverse complement strand
TATTTCAGATAGAGGTACCTAGTTCACCTCACATTTATGGAAACACACATAAATTAAGATACTTGGGTTGCCTCCCCAGATGCGTCTAATTTAACGTTGCAGCATGACGCAGGTGATTCGGTTACTCAGACTTCACCAAACTACCACATAGGTTTCCTCCCAAAAGATGCCTGATTTAATGTCGTGGCACGATGCAAGTATCTTGACTACTTAGAATTCGTCAATAAACTCGAACTCATCCTCAATTTCTAATACAACCCTAAACTCATTAGGCTGCTTCATTAGCCTACAGACCTTGAAGGTGACCTCCTCCTTATTCAGCCTGAACTTCAATTGGCCCACCTCAACATCCACTACCGCTCTTCCAATAGCAAGGAATGGTTGCCTCAAGATAATGGGGACCTCAAAATTGACTTTGCAATCTAGGATCATGAAATCAGCGGGGAAGATAAATCTTTCCACCTTTACTAGCACATTAAAAAGGATCCCTACCGACTTCTTAACTGTGTGATCCACCATTAGTAGCCGCATTGTAGTCGGTGCGGGGGCTCCCAAGACCAGATGTTTGAACACAGCTAATGGCATCAAGTTAATGCTAGCACCTAGGTCACATAATGCCTTTGCAAACTCAAAAT
Organism: Datura stramonium; assembly: GCA_018107945.1. Classification (NCBI taxonomy): domain Eukaryota; kingdom Viridiplantae; phylum Streptophyta; class Magnoliopsida; order Solanales; family Solanaceae; genus Datura; species Datura stramonium. Next base: position 262,244 of record JACEIK010000132.1, on the reverse strand, counting down.
CACCAATTTTGCACGGAATGGTGAAGGCACCTGGATCTTTCCTTTTCTAATCAAGGACTCGTGAGGTTATGGCACTGCAATGATGCAAGTTACCTACAGACTCATAGCTCATGGACCTCTGTCTAGTCACTAGGTGCTTCATAAACTTGACATACCCGGGCATCTGTTCCAATACTTCGACTAATGAAATGTTCACAGACAACTGTTTCAACGTTGACAAGAACTTCTGGAATTTCCCTTTTTCCACCTTCTTCTTCATCCTTTGAGGGAATGGTGGTGGTGGACAAGGGATTGGTTTGTAAATCTAAGTTACCCCTTCTTCCTTCCCTTCATCAACCTTAGACCCCTTTGCATCACCTGGAGACTTAGTCAACTCAAGATCACCTATAATGTCTTGTTCAGCAATCTCATCCTCCTCATTCAGCTCGATCTCCTTCTGTCTCTCCATCTTAACTATAACCAGTAAGGGCGGGTCAATCGTGGTCTTCCTACTCCCAGTCATCACAACCATATAGTGACTGTTATTTTTCATATTTTGAACTGTATTGCTAGGAAGTGTACCCTTCTGCCTTTGGTTCAGGGATGCCGACATCTGCCCTAGTTGCTGCTCAATCTGCTTGATCGCTATGTCATGCAATTCAACTTTTTTAGCTCATGCCAGATATGTCTCCCCGAATGTCATTTATTTGCTCATCTATGAATTTAGCCTTCTTAAGAAGCTCAGTCATCATGCTCTCCAACTTTGAGGGTCCAACATCGATCTCACGAGCGCTGAGAGGAAGATAAACACTAGCTCGATCGTTGTTGTAGCCATCATTCTTTCTCCATTCACCTTCTCGCTCACGATCTCTGCTCCTATCCTTGTATCCATTCCCATTTTAGTTGTCTCTATGCTGGTTTTGACCTTGATTTTCAAAACCTTGGCACCAAGTGTCCTATCTAGGTCCTTGGGCATTGGCCCAAAACCCGCCACCTGGTTGTCCAAAAAGTTCACCTCCTCATCGAAATCAAACTGTTCAAACCCTGGCTCCTGACCCTGATCTCCCATTGCATTCACGGTTTGGGCTCCAGAGCCCATAATATTTTTCGTGAGCAGGTCTAAAGATACCCTTATGTAAGCCAACTCCTGATCACACTCCTCCTCTTTTCTACATTGGTCCGCAGTTATCTCGATATCATATGTACCTGCAGCTACTTCATCTTCCCTTGTGTGCCAGGATCTATTGGTTTTGGTCACTTAGTCTAGTATAACAGTTGCTTGCTCCCATGAGTGACTCATCAGAGCTCCTCCTGCCACTATATCTACTACAACTTTCGTGCTATTGTTCAAAGACCTGTAAAATATTTTCAACAAACTGTCATCAGGAAATTTATGGTTCGGGCACTTTGTTAGCTTCTTTTTAAACCTCATCCATGTCTCATGTAGTGCCTCTGTCTTCAACTGTCAGAAATTATAAATCTCATACTTTAGCTGAAGCATCCTGGAAGGTGGGAAGAACCTTTCTAAGAAGGCTTGTTATAGCTCCCTTCAGTTGGTAATAGAGTCATTGGGAAACTCTGATAACCATAAAGTGTCCTTTCTAGACAGAGAGAATGGGAAGAGCCTCAACCTGATAGCATCCTGACTCATACCTGTCAACTTGTATGCCTTGCGAATCCCTACAAAGTTCATCATGTGGAGATTCGAATTGTCAGCTGCATGACCACTAAACACCCCATTCATATTAAGTAATTGGATCATGGTTCTAGTGATATCAAACTTTGCCCCAGCAGGCAAAGGTGGTGGCACAATGGCTCCAATTGACCTAGCTTCATCAATATCCAGGTCCTCATCATCATCAAATTGAGGAGCATATCTATGGCCTCTGCTACCCCGACTGTGTTGGTCAGCATTGTCCACCCCTCCTTGGGGATCATATACTCCGTGAAGAGAAGCTTGCTGTGCTAACTTTACCTGACGAGCCTCGGCGGCTAGTATGGCTTGCATTTGTTTGGGGTTTTTTATTATGCTCCATCTTTCGCAGGCTCCTTTCAAGCTCTAGATCAAGTGGCATCAAGGGGTTTCCGCTTTCCCGAGTACTTGGAATTCACCAAGTGGCAACCAGTGGGTTTCAAAAATAGAAGAAAAATGTAAATGAGGAAATAACGATTAAAAGTTAAACACAAGCAATTAATCTAATCCTAAGTTATATTCCCCAACAGACACCATTTTTGATAATGCTCAAATCACACCCCTGTAAAAGTATGACACAGATGTTGTCAATAAAGAACCTAACTAGGTTAGAGTCGATCCCACAGGGAATATGGTCAGAATATTGAATAATGTAAGTATTTATTATTTTAGCGTAGTTATCACCTAATTGGGGGTTTCAATGCAAGAATTAAGTAAGAGTATTGTAAATTGATGTTTTTGTCAAGTTTATGCAATTAACTAGGAAAGTGTTCCCCATGGATTCATAACAACTTTGGGTTATTACACTAGTGATCTATCCCCATACATAGCCTGCAAACTGATAACATAGGTTCATCCAAATGACTGGTTCGTCCCTATTGGATTACTATACTCAATTACATATTAGGTCTCTTGAGCGTTTTCACGTTAACCGTTATCAACTATTCTAAATTAACTATCCTGCGACCGCAAATCAAGTTATTCAATGAATTATAAAGTTCAAGGCTTTGTTATTCTTCAATTTTTGTAATCTCTACCTCTCTAGGTTTAAGAAAGTAGAGAATTCGGGCAAGTTCTAATGTTGCATGATCTTGGGTAGAATTATATGCCCAAGTGATACTCAAATGCTTCATTTCGTCTTGTTTATCCATCATTATTTGTGCATTCTCATGTGATTTGTAGTTAAAATGTGAATTTTTCTCATGTGATTTGTAGTTAAAATGTGAATTTGTACTAACCAACATGATTAGTGTTGTTTGGTACCTAAAAATGTAATTTTAGGAAGCTAAGATGCATGTTGGTAGAAATCGGGAATGAATTCCAGTTTGAGCAGTGAAAAGGTCAAGGGAAAGAAGAAATATGAGGGGCTCCACGCATGGAGCCGTGTCACGCTGCCATCGTGGAGGCATTCTCGCCTCGCTGATTTAAGTTGGCAATTTCCAAAGGAAGGTCCGCGTTGCCTCCGTGATACGGAGGCAATGCCACGCAATACAAGCCGTGGCACATTGGTTATATTTACCTGGAACATCAAATTCCATTAAGGGTTCGCGACGGCGCCGTGGCACGTTGGCCTCAAGCCTCGCGTTGCATGCCGTGGCACCGAGGAGTAAATGCCGAGGGACCCGATTCCAGAGAGGGTCCATGTGTTAAGCTCCGTGTGTCACGGAGGCAGTGCTCGCAATGCACTCCTGACATGTTGCTTGTTATTCCGAGAAAAATTCCCACCAAGATAAATAGCACACTTAGGTTCATTTTTTAATTATTCTCGACTTAGTTGAGCAATGACGTGGGTTACAAAGTGCGCTGAGGGCCTAAAATCCTAGGTTCTTCTCATCTCTTTCTCCTTTATTTCAATTGTTTGTATGATTTATACTCATTTGATGATGTTTAATCCACAAATGAGTGGCTAAATTCACTTCTTGATGAGGTTAAGAATAATTGTAGTGGAATGTAATTGTTGATCATTTTGGGTTTTCATCTTTTCTTCAATGGTTGTCTTATCAATTTCTTGTTCTTACCGCATTAATGTCAATAATGTTAATGTATATCTAAAAATCCAATTTTATCTTGAAAAGGTTGTGAATTGTGGATATGATCTCTTCTAGTTTGGAAAAATTGAGAATTGATTTTAATTCTTTAGAATGGAAATATATCTGAAAGTCGTATTAGTCAATTAAGGAATCGGTTTTGTATGGTTAGAACATGAATTTCTTTATCACGGTAAAGTAGGTTGAAGGTTCATGATTTTTAAGTTGGGTAGAATACGAAAGTTTCTATTCATAGGCAATAATTCTTGACTAGCAACCGAAGGAAAGATTAACCGACTACCGGAGCAAATTACTTCCCCGTATTTCTGCTTAACCTCAGCCTGCTCATTACTATAGTTCTCGTACTCACTTTATAATTTTATCTTAAAATTCTAAAATAACAAATAAATCATACCAAACAAATTAAAATAGAAAAGTTAAAAATGAAAATTTTTAAAGTTAGAGTTCATTAGCACTTAAGTCGATTATTACCTTGGTTCACCCTCATGGGATCGATACTTGGCTTACTTTATCCATTTTACTACTTGTTCGACTACGTGCACTTGCGTGTAGTTGCTAGAAGCACTGAGCAAGTTTTTGACGTTGCCTGGGACTCGAAAATTGGTAAAATTGTTTTCTTTTAGTGTTAGTCTACAATTTCTTATTAGTGTTGACAACTTGATCAGCCTCGTCTTTTGCAGATATTGAATTCGTTGAATGTAAAGGGCAAAGAGACAAGTGGTGCTTGTGGATTCATACTTAGAGCCGGGAAAAGACAATTCCATCACAAAGGAGAAAAGTTCTAGAGAAAAGCCAAGGGCTACTCTCGACAAACAATCCCGGAGCAACCACATCCACCACATGTATGCGTGTTAGCTCCGAGGAAATGGTAGCCGGGCTTCGCCTGCCAAGTGGCAATCCCACATGCTAACAACGCGCATCAAGCATTCGCAAACCTCGACCAGGAGGGAGGTTCGGCGCTGAAACGTAATATGGTGCAATTGCTGCACACCTCACGCAAGTAATTCACAGGTCTCCCCGACGAGGATCCACAACAACATCTCAAAAACTTTTGGAGATAAGTGACACCTCATCCCGCCGGGAGTGTCATCCGATTACGTAAGGCTTACATCGTTCCCATTTTCACTCTTGGGAGAAGCAAAAGAGGTGGACCACTTGGGATGATCTCGCAAGAAAATTTTGATACGGTTCTTTCTATCCGGTAAAACAAGAAGATTCTGAAGTCGATTCTTAAGTTTAAAACAAAGAGAGGGGGAGAATCAGATCAAGCTCGGGGAAAGATTCAAATCTATGTTGCTGGGATTGTCCTCACTATCACCAAATTCAATGATGTGTCGGTGCATACTTTCATAGAGGGTTTAAAACCCCACACAAAATTTTGCTAGACTCAAGCACTGGGACAAGCATTAGAAAAGACTCCCATGAGAGCCGTGTACTTTGCAAATCGTATTTCAGCAGGGAACCAGCAAATGCGGACTCTTCTGTATGAGGAACAAGCAAAGTGGTAGGAGTCTTGGAAGTGGATGGTTTTACAGCTATCGCCGCAATGTATATCGCTAAGTATGTAATCAAACTCCAACACCCACTTCAGTAACTTGAGCATGAATCAATCTCAAGCCCCGCTTAATGTAGTGCAACAAATTTGGTGTGAAGTACAGAGTAATGAACACTCACTCGAGTGTTGTGGTAAAACTCGATTCAGTTGAACTTTGTTGGTAATGTACAAAGAATTAACTACCAACAAACATGGCAACAACTACAACTCTAATTGGAGGAATCATCCGAATTTCTCCTGGGTAGTAACAAACATCAAGGGCAAAGAAGCCCGAGTCGAGGGCGCAGAGAAATCAAGGAGGGCAAGAGAACTATCACCTTAATACGTAAGCAACAATGACCTCTCCACCACCAACCCCCACCATTGAGGAAATGTTTAATACAATGATAGCTAACCAAGCTCACTGCAGGCTGACTATGTGAAATTGGCAACAAATGTAAAAACAATCGTTAGCTACAAGGTGTTGGAGTACCGCTTGGGCAACTACCGAGCTCAAAACACTGTGCCGAGAGAAGGACTAATGAAAGTGACACTGACCAATCCCAAGCAAGTAAATGCAAGTGGACTACAAGGAGTGGGTTACAACTCATGGAGGTGGAACCAGAAAGACTACTCAATAGTCGTGGAGTAGTGGAGGAAGAGAGGGAACACGATGATGAGAGGGGGAAGAAGAAGGAAGTCAATCAGAAAGACCACCACCGTTCCTCAAAGATTAAAGAAACACAAGGAGGAAGCATGTTTCAAAAGTTCATGGAGGTACTTAAACAAGTACACATTAACTTACCTCTTTGTTGATGTTTTTGCAGTGGAGGCCGAATTATGCAAAGTATATCAAGGACATATGTGGCGTAACAAAAGAAGGTTGATCTGAGTACGCCGTTGGCGCTACTTGGAGTGCACTTCCCTGATACGTACTATTGCCCACAAAGCTCAAGGACCTTGGAGCTAATAATTCAAATTACAATAAAAGTATTTTGAGCTCGCGACTTATGCAGGATTTGGGAGCGAGCATTAATCCTGATGTCGACATCTTATTCGCTAGTTGGGCTCGGGCGCCCCAGACTAACCACAAAGATCTTGCGCTTAGCGGATCGTTTCTTTGTCCGCACTGCATGGCATTGTGGGAGGACATGCTGGTGAAAGATGGCCCTTTATCTTCCCGGTAGATTTTGTTGTGCTGGATTTTTGAGCAGGACGCTGAAGTCCCATTTATTTTGGGATGTCCTTTCGCAACCGAAAGCTTTGATTGATGTACTGGGCAGGCGGCCTAACCATGCGGGCGCATGACAAGATGGAGGTATTTGATGTATATAAGGCCATGAAGCTTCCGTCCATACATGAGGAGCTTAAAGAATCAAAGGTGCTTGATTAAGCAGAAATTCTTCAGATTGTGGAATCTCGAGATCCATTAGAAAGAGCATTGATGAGCTCCGATCATTTTGGAGATAGAGATATTTATGAGATGGTGCAATGCTAAATGAACCACAAAGGTATCCCAGGAAGCAGACTTTCAGCCTCTAATTAGGTCCCCGAACCATTGCCGAAACCATCTATTGAGGAAGCACCAAAGATGTCATTGAAAACATTGCCTCCTCATTTAAAATATGTCTTTTTTGGGGAAGATGATGACTTTTCCACCATCATCTCCGCAGAATTGACGGAGGCACAGAAAAGGAAGTATCGGGGTCCTCGTAAGAAGGAAGAAAGCAATGGGCTGGAAAATGTCGATAGTCTGTGTGGTATCAATCCAAATTTTTGCACACAAAGAATTTTCATGGAGACAGAGCAAAGCCAACCTGCTCAAATTTCGTGAAGGTTGAATTCGGTGATGAAGGATTGGAGTTAGGAACAAGTAATAAGTGGCTTGATGCAGGTGTGGTCTATCCTATTTCGAACAACGACTGGTCACTGCTCAATGTGTCCCAAAAGGAGGGATGACCGTGGTCACCAATGAAAAAATGAGTCGATCCCCACACGAACCATCACAGTTTCATGATTTGCATGGACTATAGAAAGCTCAATGAAGCCCCAAGGAAAGATCACTATCCTATCCCATTCATTGATAAGATATTGACGATTGGTCGGGACAAGAATATTAGCCTTTGATGGGTACTTCCGGCTATAACCAAATAGCCAAAGCACCGGAGGACCGAGAAGACTACTTTCACATGTCCCATGAAACATATGCTTAGGCATGCCATTTGGATTATGCAATGCACCCGCCACATTCCAAAAATGCATGATAGCGATCTTTCAAGACATGGTGGAGGATTTCATCGAGGTATTTATGATGATTTTTCTGCTTTCTGCACTGCTGCTACTTGTTTCCATAACCTTGATAGGGTGCTAGCTTGCCGTGGAAGAATCCAACTTTGTACTCAACCTGAGAAAATGTCATTTCTAGTCAAGGAGGGTATCGTCCTTGTCCATAAAGTGTCTTGCAAGGGGTTGGAGGTCGATTGTGCTAAGATCGAGGTTATTGAGAAGCTACCACCACATGTGTCGGTGAAGGGTGTTCTCAGTTTCTGCATGCAAAAATGGTTCTACAGACGTGAGCCCATCAAAAACTTCTCCAAAATTTCTAGACCATTAAGTGTAGATTGCCAGAAAAAGAGGTGAAGTTTGAGTTTGATGATGAGTGTGTCAAAAGATTCGAGGAGTTGAAGCAGGAAATTGATAGAAGCACCCATCCTTATTTCTCCTGATTGGGAACAACCATTTGAACCGATGTGTGATGCAAGCGATGTGGTCATGGGAGTCAGATACAGCGCCGAGAATAGAATCTCATTCTATCCATTATGCAAGCAAACACGAACACTATCCAAAGTAATTATACAAATACGTAAAAGGAGATGCTAGCATTGGTGTTTGCGTTTGATAAATTCATGTCCTATTTGGTGGGTTCGAGAGTAGTGGTGTATACCGATCATGCAGCGATTCTATCCGTTTAACAAGAAGGAGTGCAAAGCCCAGCCGATCCGATGGATCTTGTTGTTGCAAGAGTTCGACCTAGAAATTAAGTGACGTAAAGGGAGCGAGAATCAAGTGCTAGATCACCTATCGCGATTGGAAATTCTGGCCACATGTGAAGGAAGGTGACAACATCAAAGAGGAGTTCCCTGGGATGAGTTAGTACTCTGGCAATAGGGGAAGTTGAGATCCCCTAAGATGCATTAGTGAATTTGCTAGTGAGTGGAGTCTCGCTCACCGGAGGCTACGACTTAGCAGAGAAAAGTTGAGGCATGATTACCGGTATTTTATTTGGGATGAGCCGTACTTGTTTAAACAGGACCGGATAAGTGTTTATGAGAAGATGCATCCCGGAGCCGTATTGTGTAGGTTTTGAGGAGTTGTCACTCTTCATTGTAGGCAGGGTACCACGGAGGCGAGCGAACAACGCATAAGGTGCTACAATGTTTCTTTTGGCCTACACCGTTCGTAGACTCTATGGCATACGTCAAATTGTGCGATAGATGTCCACGACATGCACAATTGGTAGGAGGCAAGAGATGCCGCAACACATATTAGAAGTGGAGATCTTTGATGTAATGGGCATAGATTTCATGGGCCCGTTCCCACCGTCATTTGGTGATTGTTACATCTTGGTGGCCATTGATTATGGTCAAAGTGGCTGAAGCAATAGCTTGCCCCGTGAATGACAACAAGGTAGTAACAAATTTGTGAAGAAACAATTTTCACTGTGTTCTAGGACACCCCGAGCCATTATCGTTGACGGAGGGGCTCATTTTGTCAACGCAGTGCTTAAGAAGTTGCTAGCTAAGTATAGGGTGGGTGCGCCACTGCTGTGGCAACAACATATCATCCCAAACTAATGGGCAAGTGGAGGTGTCGAACGTGAGAAGTAAAGCAGATTCTCCGTAAAATAATGAATGCACAACGTAGTGATTGGTCACAAAACTCGACGATGCGTTGTGGGCATATAGAACTCCACAAGACACCGATTGGAACTTCTCCATACCGATTGGTTCATGGAAAATGTGTCATCCGCCGGTGGAGCTAGAACACCGAGCTTTTTGGGCTGTGAGGAAATTGAATATGGACTTAGAGCTAGCGGGCAAAAGAGGCCGATGCAACCCAAGAAACTTGATGAGTTTCGTTGGCATGCTTATGAAAGTGCCAAGTGCTACAAAGAGAAAACAAAGAGGTGGCATGATAAGCATATGGTGCATCAGACAGCCGGGGCAGAAAGTTTTGCTTTTTCAATCTGGATTGAAGCTGCTTTCTTGGGTAATTGTGGTCCAAATGGTCGGGCCGTTTGGAGGTGAGAATGAATTCCCCACTGCAAGAGCGCGTAAGATCAAGCTGCCACTTCTTTGTCAATGGGCACGTTGTAAGCCTTAATGGGTGAGAACGTTGCCCTGGAGAAGAAGTCCATCACTCTAGAGGATGATTGAGCTTCAATAATGCCGAGCCGTGATGGTAAACTGAGTAATCGCAGACGGAGGCAACCCGTGAAATTGTTGTAATAGATGAGTAGAATTAGTTAAAAAGAAAAAAGAAAGAAAAAACAAAAAATAAAAATAAAACAAAATTGTGTTTGTGTTTGAAACATTTGAATTCTAACCAATTTCTGTTGTGATGAATTTCAGGTGGAACGGAGGGCAAAATGCAAAGGATCGCAAAGGAAAAATCGAGGCGAGAAAAAAAGTGTGACGGGGCTGAGTCACGAGTTGGCTCCGTGGTCACTGCAGGAGGGCCTCCGCGTTACCCTCCGTGACACGTTGAAGCCAATTCTGGAATTTTTACAAATTTCAGAACACGACGCATTGGAAAGTCTGTGTCAGGAGGGGGTGCTCCGCGTACCCTCCGTGACACGTTGAGGTGTAATGCGCGTCGGTCACACCAGTCACTGCAACCCGCCAAAAAAAACCTATTTTAAACACCAAAATCGCCTCAATTTTTCCATTTCCCACTCCTCCGCGACAAACCCTAAAAACCTCCTCCCAACGTGACACGGACCTAGGATCGAAATTTCTTCAACTTTTCTTCAATTTCACCTGGACAATCCAGATGTTCTTGAACTTAACCTCAATTTTTGCTTAAATTTTCGATTTTTGAGCATGAGAGGTGAGTAAACCTGGGCTCCTAAGTATAAATTGCTTGAATTCATTGGCTATTGTTGATTGATGTTCATAGTATTGTTGTGAGTATATGAACCGATAAATGCATATTTGATTGAATTTTTGCGAAATTGGAGCTAGTTGGAATTTGAATAGGAAGAAACTAAATGTGGTTGAAATGTGAAAATTTTGGGTTGTTCATGTTGGGTGAGGTGAATTATGTTGTGAATATAGATGAATAGGCTAAATAAACAAGGGATTTTCGGGAAAATGAAATTGGTGAATTGCATAGGTTGTTGTTGTTGAGAAAATTTTTGGCTATGCTACGTGATGTAACGGGAATCGACAGATATTGTGATTAGCCGTACGAAGCCCGAGTAGTGCCATAGTAAGTATTCCATCGACTTATCTGAATGCACGAGGCATGTTGGTTGATAAAAATTGGGGAAAGCATGATTGTCTTGCCGAATTGTTTAATTGTATAAAGACTAAGTGGGGGTGGCCTAACTCAACCCAACCTTAGTTGAAGCTAATTTTGATTTGAATTAACATTGGGACTGCCTGCTTGATTTGACAGAACGAGCCCCAGCAAAAATGCAAGACAAAGGAATGGGCGCATCTATATCGGGCGCGGTAGAAAAAGGATTAGACCAACAAAGAAGCCTAAGAAGACCAATGTTCGCGTGCCAATGCCAGCTAATACGGAACCCGATGGGTGATTGACGAAGGGAAGAAATGGTACACAAAGCACAAAGAAACTAAATACTTCCCCGAGGAGCACATTGCAAGGGAGCCGTTGGCACAAGAATTCCCTAGAATCGTACAATCGGATTGACACCGGGCCGAACTTCATCTTCGAAGAGCCCAAGGAATGCAATCTCCATTTGATTTGGGAGTTCTACGCCAATTGGAACCTGACACCGCAGTCACACAAATAAGATAAGGGGCAGGTTGTCACCTTTGAGCCCCGTCACCTTAATGCCATCTTGGGGTGCGGGGACGCGTACGCCCATGTAATTCCGGCAAAGCCTGAACATAACTCCACCTTATGCGGATATCGACGCACTCGTGTGGAGCTCGCTGACCGCACGGTGGGAGCAGCACAGAGGGGCTACCATTAGACACCGCCCTACCAATGAACAAAGTTTGTGATTTGGCTTAAAATTGTGTGTTCCCGCCGATCCTGGCACATGACGTATGTCACCCGAGATAGAGGTGTTTGGTTTATGCCCCGATGAAAGGGCCGGAGATAAATGTTGGGGCGGTGATCATCTCCGCCATGAAGAGAGCCATTTTGCATCAAGGGCACAGTACGGTTTGGTGGGTTGCTCACCACGTTCCTGAGGGGACTTGATATCGAGGAAGAGGTCCTCGACTACATCCCGCAATGGATAGGCGTGCCTTGGATGTCACCAAAACCAAGGCACCCGACACTACTCACAGGCGAGTTCTCAGATTGGCCGAGAGACATGCTCGGGATGATCAGCACATGGACCGCATATGTTCGGGATACGATGCCGCAGCTTGCGCATAGGCGGGAGGTACAACATCAAGATGAGCCGTGCGCCGACTTGGATTACCCCTTTCATTAAAAATGCCTCTGGCCTCTAGCGCCGAGTAGGGCTAGCTTTTTGTGGAGCCTATAGATGACGATGTCCCCACCGATGAGGAGACACAATCAGAGGACTCAGATTATTGAGTCGGATGAAGAAGGCTAGTTTATCTCGATATGGGGGACGAGGCACGGCACTGATGAAGAAATTGGAATATCACTTCGATTGATCGTGGAGTTTCACCACCTACTTTTGTGCTATGTTGAATTATGTGAACACCGGGGAAAGTGTTCGGTTCTAAGTGTGGGTGGAGTAGTTAGGTGCCGCTTGTTTTGTTGTTGTTTATGTTCCTCATGTCTTCAGGTTGTTGTGCCTCGTGAAAATGTGACCCCGTGATTTTGTGCGTATGTTTGTATTATAATTCTGTTGTAAATGAATGGTAAGTCAGTTGTGTGCCTGTGGTTGAGTTGTTGTTAGCTGGTTGTATAAATATTTTTATTTCTATCGAAATTATAGATATTTTTAAAATTTTTGTTGAATTAATTTTATGATTGGGTTTCTCGGCGTTTGTTTTTGGTGCTTAATGTAGAATAGTCCCATTGAACTCGAAGTCGTAAATAGTGACCGCTCCCTATGATGGATGGATGACGACTGGTCTTAAGGGAAATGTAGTCGATAGGAGTAGTTTTTTCTTTCTTTTATTTTTCTTTTGTTTGTTTGTATCCCAAACGTGTCGCTACTTTATGGTTTGGAATTCTTGTTGCATGTTGTACATGATATTTAGAATGCAAAGGTGATTCGTATGAAAGCACATGCAACCGTGTAAACATGTTGAGATACCTAGGCCATAGAGTTCGATGCGGTGATAGAGGCTTAATGTTGAATTCTTGTAAATTAGCCGATTGGAAGAGTCCGTGGAATACGTCTCGTAGTTGAGCATGTGCGATGAGGTGAGGGTGAGGTTTCCATTATTCCATGCTATTGTGAAGGCTCTAGAACTTGCTCGGTTTAACGAAAACGAAATAAAGAGGTGTATTGTAGGAAAGGATATAGGCATTTCTTTTGATTTAACCGAAAGTTTTTCCATTATCATACCTACCCTGAATGTGCATCCTAGTTATCCCATTGAGCCTTTAGCCTATTTTTCTTTCCTTGAAAAGGTACAAACCGAGCTTAACCCTTTATTTTCATTTCCGTGAATTTGATCCAAAACTCTTAAGCGCTCAAGAAAATAATACTTCCACAGTGTCAAGGAGTGAGAAGTGGGAAAAGAAAGGTGTTTGGTGGTGAAAGTAAAGAAAAGGTCAAAGGTGCACTTGAAATTAAATAAAATAAAGATGTATAACTAATCTTTGTTATTAATTCGAGTGTGCTTAAAGAAATGGGAACAAAAATAAAGAAAGACTTCAAGAATGGGAGGATGAAGGAAGAAACAATGCCCATAATGATGGTGGATGGAGAAAGCGCTAAGGAAGCTAGTTGCTATTATTGGTTAGCCCAACATTTACTAGTTCCTTAGCTTACATTACAACCTCGTTAGTCCTACGTGATCTTACATCACGCGGCCTTATATTAGTGAGTAATACACTAGAGGCAAGCCTAAGGTTCATGACATGATGCATGAATTCTTTGGGAGAGAGAGAGAGAAATCATGTTCATATACCCCTACACGAATGCTTTGGAAATCATATGATTGAAAAGGGGAAATTTCTTGTGTTGTGAGGGCACATGCTTGACGAGAGTTGAATTTGTGTCGGATGTCTTGATCAGCTGATTCGCATGAGTTTGCCGAGATCGAGAGTTAATTCTTGAGTCTAGGAGGTCTTAATGTGGTGAATGTCATTGTATTGATGAGACTGTGTATGTTTTCTTGATGATTTGCTATATTAAATAATTCCAGATAACCGTAGCTTGAATTGTCGAGCTAAAAGTAGCTATGTGGGTGTCAATGGCATGAGATGTGAGAGTATTGTTCGAGGACGAACAAGGTTTTAAGTGTGGGGTAAGTGATCTTGGGCAGAATTATATGCCCGCGATACCAAATGCTTCATTTCGTCTTGTTTATCCATCGTTATTTGTATTCTCATGTGATTTGGTAGTTAAATGTGAATTTATACTAACCAACATGATTAGTGTTGCTTTGCAGGTAAAATGTAATTTTAGGAAGCTAAGATGCATGTTGGTAGAAATCGGGAATGGACTCGGAAGCGAGCAGTGGAAAAGGTCAAGGAAAGCAAAGAATGAGAGAGGTTCCACATGAGCTGCCATCGCGGAGGCATTTCGCTCGGCTGATTTGTTGGCAATTTCAAGAAGGTCCGCGCTGCTCTCCGTGACACGGAGGCAATGCCATGCGATACAAGCCGTGTAGCATGTTGGTTATATTTACTTGGAACATCACCCTCAATAAGGGTTCGCGACGGCGCGGTGGCACGTTGGCTGTTTCTCGTGTTGCATGCCGTGGCATGCCGAGGAGTAATGCTAAGGGACCTGATTCCGTAGGGTCCGGGCAAGCAGGCTCCGTGTCACGGAGGCAGTGTGATCAGGGGCATATTTATATGCCCAATTGATACTCAGATGCATCGCTTTTGCCTTGTTTATCCAACAATGTGTGTACATTCTCATGAAAATTCTATGGAAGTGTGATTTTATACTAACCAACATGATTAGCGTTGTTTTGCAGAAAACATACTTTGATGTTGATACATGTTGGGAGAAATCTGGAGATGGACTGGAACGAGCAAGGAAGCAGGTGGAGAAGCAAGGAATTCAAGGGCCTGCGATGGAGCCGTGACACGCCGTCATCGCGGATGCATTCGTCCTGGGAGATATAAAATGCAAGTAATTCCAGGGTCCGCGACTGCCGTGGCACGGGAATTAAGTTCCCCGCATCTGACATTCCAGTGAGGGTCTGCGGGCTGGGCACCGCGGCACGCTGGGCATGCTCCGTGTTGCATGCCGTGTCACGTTGGGAGTAATTACCCGGGCGGCCAACTTCCGTAAAGCTCAAGCAGACTGCAGGTCACTCCAGGCAAAGGTTCGCAATGCACTCCGTGACACGTTGCTTGTTATTTCGGGAAAAATTATCCCTAGTATAAATAGAACACTTAGGTTCATTTTTAATTATTCCTGACTTGGTGGAGTGAAGAACGTGGGTGACAGGCAGTTGTGAGGACGAAAATTTTAGGGCTTTTCTATCCCTTTCTTCTTTCTTTCAATTGTTTGCATGATTTCCATTCATTTAACGATGTTCAATCCACAAATGAGTGGCTAAATCCTTCGCTGAAAGTTATGAACTATTGTATTGAAATGTAATTATTGATTATCTGGTTGTTTCATCTTTCTTCCATGGTTGTTCTATTTAATTCTTGTTCTTACCGTGACACATTCCCGCCAATGTTAATGTAAATCCAAAAGTCCGTGCTTCACCCGAGAGGGCAACCGGAGCTTGTGAATTAATGATATGATCTTTTCTTAGTTTGGGAAAATTGGGAATTGCTTTACCTTCGGGATAGAAATATACCTGAAAGTCGTATTAGTCAAGTGGAATCGGTTTTGTATGAAGCTAGAACATGAATTTCTTTCTTATCACGTAAATGTAGGTGGAAGGTTCATGATTCTGTTGGGTTAAATACGAGAGTTTTAACCATAGGCATAACTTCCGACTAGCAACCGGGGAAAAGATAAAACCATGTATATTGATAATTAATTTCTTTACATGTCTGTTTTAGCCTCAGCATGCTCACATTCATAGTTCACACCACCCAGCAAATATTCTACTTTAGTATAAAAATAGTTTGCAAAATATAAAAACTTTCTTTACACCGTTGTCTTCATTGTAGAGTTATAGTAAATTAACACTAAAGGTTTTACCCCGTAGTCCAAATTCCTGTGGGTTCGACATTCCGGTTCTCTATAAGAGCCACTATATTACTGTACAACCCGTACACTTATGGCTCATCAAGTTTTTGCCGCTGTCGGACAGGAAATTGGTGAAATTTAATTTTTCTTAAAAGTGTTAGTCCGCTATTTCGTATTTTATTGTAGAAAACTTGGTCTTAGCTCCGTATTTTGCAGAGCAATGAGACTCTCGTTGAACACTGGCAAGAGACAAAGGTTTGTTGGATCCATCTCTAAGAGCCGGAAAGACAATTCAATCGCCAACGGAGAGAAGCTCTAGGAAACCACACTTGCTCTGCATAAACCATTATGGAGCAACCACGTATCCACCACTTGTAGCAGTGATAAGGTTCGAGAAATGGCAAACCCAAAGCCGGTTCGCAAGGTGGCAATCCCACATGCTAGTAATGTTACATCTAGCATTCGCAAACCTGAGCCAGGAGGGAGGTCTGAGCTTAAACAGAACATGGTGCAATTGCTGCACACAAGCCGGCGCTTCATGTGTCTCCTCACGAGGATCCACAACAACATCTTCAAAATTTTTTGAGATAAGTGACACTACATCCCAGCCGAGTGTCACCGTACTATGTCGTTTATTAATCGCTCCCATTTTCACTTTTTTGGGAGTAGGCTAAGAGGTGGCTGGCTGAGCCACCAAACTCTATAACCACATGGGATGATCTTGCAAAGAGCCTCTGATCCGATCTTTCCTTCCGATAAACAAGAAGACTTGTAGTCAAATTCTAAGTTTCAAACAAAAGAGAAGGAGAGAATCAGACTGCTTGGGAGAGATTCAAATCATCAAGTGGTGGACTGTCCCTCTATCACCATCAATCCAATGATGTGCTGGTGCACACTTTTATAGAATGTTTGGAACCCCACACAAAATCTTGCTGGATTCGGCACTGGGACAAGCATTAGAAAAGACTTACGAGGAGCTTTATATTTCTTGCTTAATCGTATTTACAGGAAATCCTATAGAATGCGGACTCTTCAGGGAGGAGCAAGGAAAGCAGCTGGAGTCTTGGAAGTGGATGGGTTTACATGCGCCTATCGCTGCACAGATAGCGCCTTGCAGAATCAACTAAACACCCACTGCAACATGAGCTTGAGCCGTCTCAAGCCCCAAGAATGCAAATATAATTCGTGATTGGTGTGAAGTGTGGGAGCAATGAACACTCACCGTGAAAGTGTTGTGGAGCGAATCCAGACTCGGTGAACTTTGTCGGTAATGCACAAAGGAACAATCACCAACAGTATGGGAACAACTACAACTCTAACTTGAGGAGTCACCCGAATTTCTCTTGGGGTAGTTACAGCCATCAAGGGCGTAGTTCGAGTCGTATGCAGAGGAATCAAGGAGGGCCGTAACTATCTACAATATAGAAACAACAATGCCCCTCCTCCACCACCATCACCCAGCGTTGAGGTGATGTTCAAGCAATTGATAACTAGCCGCTCACTCGTGCTGACTATGTCAAATTGGCAAACGAGGTCAAGAATAATGCCTAGCTACCAAGGCGCCGGAGTATTAGTTTCGCAGCTTTGTCGAGCCCGTAATGCCCAGAGGAGGACTTCCCAAAGAACACACCCCAACCCAAGCAGGTAAATGCAGTGACCACGAGGAGTGGTTTGCAGTTGAAGGAGGTGGAACCCAAAGACCACTCAATGGAGCAGCCAGGTTGAGAGGGAGCAAAATGATGAGAGGGGGAAGCCCAAGGATGCCAATCGAAAGACCTCCACCCGCTCCTCAACGATTAAAGAAGCACAAGGAGGAGGCGTGTTTCAAAAAGGTCATGGAGGTGCTTAAACAGGTACACATTAACTTACCTCTTGTTGATGTTTTGGCAAGGGAGCGCTCTTGGCACGCCAAGTATATAAAGGACATCGTGGCCAACAAAAGCAGAAGCTTACCGAGTATGCCACTTATGGTTTTACGGAGGAGTGAAATTCCCGGATACAGAACCGACCCACGAAGCTCAAAGACCCTGAGCTTCACAATCCAGATAAAATCGGGCAAGCATCCGAGCTCGCGGATTGCGTGATTTGGGAGCGAGCATTAACTTGATGCCGACCGCAGATTCAAGAAGTCGGGGCCAGGAGTCCTAGACCTACAACAGCGATCTTGCAGCTCGCGGATCGCTCCTTTGGCAAGAATTTCAGATGGTATTGTGGAGGACAAGGTGCAAGTCGTGCTCCCCCTATCTTCCTGCAGATTTTGTCAGTGGCCGATTTTTGAGCGTACGCCGAAGTCCCATTTATTTTGGGACGCACTTTCTTGGCGACCGGAAAGCATTAAATGATGTAGTCATAGTGGCATCTAACTATGCGAGCACATGACAAGGTGGAGGTGTTCTGATGTGTACAAGGCCACCAAGCTTCCCGGCCGTGTACGAGGAACTCTCTAATATCAATGTGCTTGAGCAAGCGGATGTTGCCTTCAAGGCTTTGAGTCTCGAGAGTTAACGGAAAAACCGACAAAGGTGTTTGACAGGGTGATGACGTGTTCGTGAGAAAACGTCCGTCACCCTAGGGCGGAATGAGCTTAAACACGTCGAGCCGAGACGGTAAAACTGTGCCGCACGGGAGGCAACCCGCAAGAATTTTTGTTTTTGAGATTGTATAGAAAAAAAAAAAAAGAGAAAAGAAATTTTTTATTTATATATAGTTGTGTAACTAGAAAAATAAAAATATTTTTAAATAAAAATTTACCATTTAATATATACCAATTTCTTGTTGTAAGATATATTACAGGCTGATCGGAGGGAAAAAATGCAAAGGAGAAAAATGAGGTATGAAAATTTTAAGTGGCAAAATATGAGCTCCGCGCGATGGTTCGTGTCCTGGCGAGGGCCTCCGCAAGCGCCCTCCGTGACACGTTGAAGGCAAAATCTGGAATTTTACAAAATTCCAGAATCCTGGGTGTGATGGCTCCGTGTCACGGAGGCAAGGTTCGCGATGCACTCCGTGACACGTTGACGTGTTAACCGTTGCCGGCGTCACACCGGTCACGGCGAATTCCGCGCGAAAAATACCCTTTAAAACTAAAATCGCCTCATTCTTCCCATTTCCCATTCCCCCTCATGACAAACACCCAAAATTTCCCTTCCCCAACGTGGCACTGGACTTAGGCACGAAATTTCATCAACTTTTCTTCGATATCATCTGACAGTTATACGTTGAACTCAACCCTCAATTTTTTTCTTAGTATTTCGTTTTCTAGCATGAAAGAGAAGTAACCCTTTGCCCTAGGTATAAATTTAACTTAAATTCATTAGAGCTATGATTGTTTGTTGTTCGTAGTATCGTGGTGATTATATGAACGCTAAAATTACATGCTTGTTCGAATTTAATAGAAATTGTATTTAGGGTTGGGTTATGAATAGAGAGAAATTGAATTGAGGGTGGAATGTGGAAAAAGTGTTGGTTTGTACATGTGGGTGCGTTGAATTGTGTTGTGCTTCACGCATTATGCTAAAGAAGCGATAAATTTTCGAGGGAACAAATTGGTTGAAATTGCATGAAATTATCGAATCACATAGAAATTGGGGGAATTGCTTAGGTTGAGTTGTTAGATTTTTTTTATTTTTTCGTTTTTTTTTTAGCTAAGTGCTATGTGATGAAATGTGATCGATAGTATGTTGGGATTAGCTGTACGAAGTCCGAGTAGTACATGGAGGTTATACTGCCGGAACCGTCAATGCACGAGGCATTTTGGTTGTTTTGTTGTTTTTGGGTTCTTGTTTTTTTGTAAATAATAAAATAAGTATGATCTTGCCAAAATGCTAAATGAGGGCTGGAAGACTAAGTGTGGGGTGGCTTAGCCAAACCCAAACTTAGTCGAAGCTAAGTTTAACTTGACCGACATTGGGACTCGCTCAAGTTCTTTGACAGGAACAATGGCAAGCAGGCAGGACAAGGGTAAGGGCACATCCACATCAGGCGCCGGAAGGAAACGATTGAGACTCGGGAGCAAGTTAGCCCCAAAGAGGAACCAGCTGTTCCATCGCGGCCGCCGCCAACAGAACTAGATGGGTGACTCTGAGGAAGGGAAGAAGTGGTACACAAAGCACAAGGAAACAAAATACTTCCTGAGGAGCATATTGCAAGGGACCCGTTGGTACAGAGTTCCCCGCGATGGTACACCTGACATTGATTACCGCCGCCGGCGCTCATTTTTGATGAGCCCAAGGAGTGCACCGCACTTAATTCGGGAATTCTATGCCAACCGAACCCGATGCTGGGAGTCACACCATCAAGATAAGGGGCCACACTTGAGCCTCACCACCTCAATGCTAATAGGCAATGCAACACGCATGCCCACATACTCCGTACCGGGAATATCACTCCACCCTATGTGGGCATATCGACGCACATTGTGTGGAGCCCTACGACGGCACGCCTGGAGCATGCACAAGGAGAGGGGCTATCATCGACACGCCCTATTCAGCGTATGAACAGGAAGCCGTGATCTCGGCTAAAAATTGTTTGCCCTCGTTTTGATTCCGGGGGTTGCACATGACGGATGTGACCCGAGATCGTGTATGCTCAGTGTGTATGCCCCGATGAAAGGGCCGGAGATAAACGTCGGGGCTGTGATCATATCCGCCATTTAAGAGAGCCCGCTGCATCAAGGGGCACAAATGCTCCCAGGCGGGTTGCCGACTACGTTCCCGAGGGGCCTAGAGGTTGAGGAAGAGGTCAGAGACTACATTCCGTATGGAGCGGCGTGCCATAGATGCCTTTCACAAAGGCTAAGGCACCCGACACCACTACCTAGCCAGCTCACATTAGCCGAGCGACATGCTCGGGATGACCCGCATATGGCCCGCATGTTCGGGATGCGCATGTCTAGCCATGCATAGGCGGGAGACCGGGCACCTGAGGACGCAGCTATGGCGCCGATCTCTAGATTACCCTTGGCTTAAAACGCCAGTAGCACTATGTCGGGTGGCCCAGCCTTTGTGGAGCCTCGTGGATGATGATGTCCCCACTACCCGAGGAAGACACGTTGCGAGGATTCCGATGTTGAGTCGGAGGAGGACGATGGTGGAGATTCGAACATGGGGGACGAAGGCAAGACTCGACGAAGAAGTGAGTACTTTGACCGATCGGGGGAGTTTCACCACCCACCTTCGTTTAGGATGTATGAACACTCGGGACAAAGGTTCCGATTTTAAGTGTGGGGTGGGAGAAGTTAGGTGGTGCTGAATTTTTCCTTGTCTTCTTTTATATAACGCATGTCTCCGTTGTTCTATTGTCGGTTTGAATTAATGAATCTTGTTTTTACGTGTATGTCTGCCTTGTAAATATTTCGTTGTGAAGTCAGTATGTGCCGGTGGAATGCCGTTAGCCGTTGTAAATAGTTTTGCCAAATATTCATATTTTTAATGTCATACCAGTGTGTAAATAGTTTTGTCGAAATTATCGATATTTTTAATGCCGTTAGCCGTGTGTAGTGTGTAAATAGTTTTGTCGAAATTATCGATATTTTTTTAAAATTTTTCGTAACCATTTTTACTTTTGGGTTTCTGTTGGAGTTTGTTTTTGGTTCTTTGCCGAGAAGAGTCCCATTGAACCGAAGTCGTACAAATAGTGACCGTCTCTATGATGGATGGATGACGACCGTCTAAGGGAAATGTAGTCGATAGAGTAGTTATTTTAGATTTTTGGTGTGTTGGTTGTATCGCATGTTGTTACTTCATGCATACGACATCTTGGTTGCGTGTTGTACATAATATTTATACCGCAAAGATGATTCGTAGAAAGCATGCAAATTTCGTACATGTGAGACACTTATGCCATAGAACCGATTCTCGGTGTGATCGAGGCTTAATTTTGAATTCTTGCAATTAGCCGATTAAAGAGTCCGTGAAGTCGTCTTGAGTTGAGCATGCACGAGTGTATAGTATATTTGGTTATCTAGCTGCTATTGTGGAGTGTCTAGAAATTTGCCCGTTGTGTGTACAAACGAATGAAGGAAGTGGTAGTGTAGGAAAGGATGGTATGCTTCTTTGTTTAACTCAAAAGTTTTTCTTGTTATCCTTTTCATATCCACCTTGAAGATTAAACTTAGTTAGCCCGTAGAGCCTTTAGCCTTTATAATTTTTTTTTGTCGAAAAGGGTGTGAACCAAGTTTAACCCCTTCTTTTCATGGTCCGTAAACCAAAGCCGAAGCTCTTAAGCGCTCAAGAAAATATATAATTTTCCCATAGCAAAGGAGTGATAAATGATGAAAAGAAAAGAAAGAGAGGAAAAAGAAAAGTGATAAAAAGAAAGAAAAAGAGTCAAGGGTGTATCAGTGCTGCATCTAAAGGAAATAAAAGTTGTACAACTTATCTTTTTGTTTAGCCCGGTGTGTTAAAGGAGCTGGGTGACACAAAAATAAAGATAGACTTCAAGAAAGGAGGAGGAAGGAAGATAATAATTCCAGAATGTGATGGGATGTATTGAAGAAGCCTTAAGGATGCTGGTTGCTATTATTGGCTAGCCCAAGATATACTAGTTCCATAGCTGACATGACAACCCGTTAAGTCCTACGTGATCTTATATTACGCGTCCTTATATTAGTGGAGTAATACACTAGAGGCAAGCCTATGGGTCATAACACGATGCATGTGAATTCTTTTGGGAGAGAGAGTGAATTTGTGAGTACATGCCCTCGCATGAAATGATTTAGAGTTCATGTGATCTTAAAAGAGGGGGAAATTCCTCTTCAGATGTGAGGGCGCATGCTTGACGAAAGAATGAAATTCGTGTCGGATATCTCGGTCAACTAATATGCATGAGTCTGCCATTATCGAGAGTCGATTCTTGAGCTAGAAGGTCTTGATTTAGCTATGTCATTGTAATGATGATACTATGCATGTTTTCTCGATGATTTGTTATGAAAATAATCGGTATAACCGTAGCTCTGATTGTCGAGCCAAAGTAGCCATGATGGGATATCAATTTCATGAGGTGTATGAGTATTGTTCGAGGACGAACAAGATTTTAAGTGTGGGGTAGGTGATCAGAGGCATATTTATATGCCAAATTGATACTCAAATGCATCACTTTTGCCTTGTTTATCCAACAATGTGTGTACATTCTCATGTAAATTGTAGGAAGTGTGATTTTTATACTAACCAACATGATTAGCGTTGTTTCCGGCAGGAAAACATACTTTTTATGGAGTTAAGATACATGTTGGGAGAAATCGGAGACGGACTCGGGAACGAAAGAAGAAGGTGTGGAGAAGCAATGAATTCAAGGGCTCGCGATGGAGCCATGACACGCCGCCATCGCGGATGCACCCTTGCCCGGGAGATAGCAATGCAAGTGCACCCGTGAGAGGGTCCGCGATCAAGCCGTGGCACGTTGGAATTCATGTCCCGCACCTGACATCTCCAAAGTTGAGGGTTCTACAGCTTGCACCGTGGCACGCCGGGCATGCTCCGTGTCAGCATGCCGGCCACGTTGGGAGCAATTACCCGGGCGGCCAACTTCCAGAAAGCTCAGGTTGCACCGTGTCACAGCGGCAGTGCTCCGCGATGCACTCCGTGACACGTTGCTTGTTATTCCGGGAAAAAATTATCCCTAGTATAAATAGAACACTCTAGGTTCATTTTTAATTATTCCACTTGGTGGAGCAAGAACGTGGGTGGCTGTGCATTGTGAGGACGAAAATTCTTAGGGTTTTCTATCCTTTTCTTTCAATTGTTTGCATGATTTCCATTCATTTAACGATGTTCAATCCACAAATGAGTGGCTAAATCCCCTTCTTTGCCGAGGTTAAGTGAACTATCGGTATTAAAATGTACTTGTTGATTATCTCTGGTTACTTGCATATTCCATGGTTGTTCTATTTAATTCTTGTTCTTACCGCATTAATATTTGGTCAATGTTAATGTACATCTGAAAAGTCCGGTTTCACCCGAGAGGGCAAGAAACTGAAAGTTGTGAATTAATAGGATATGATCTGTTCTGAGTTTGGGAAAATTGGGAATTGTTTACCTTCGGGATAGAAGAATACCCGAAAGTCGTATTAGTCAAGTGTGGAATCGGTTTTGTATGGCTAGAACATGAATTTCTTCTTATCACAGAAATGTAGGTGGAAGGTTCATGATTCTTAAGTTGGGTTAAATACTTCTAGAGTTTTAATCCATAGGCATAAGTTCCGACTAGCAACCGGGGAAAAGATAAACCATGTATATCGATATTTAATTTCTCTACATGTCTGCTTTAGCCTCAAGATGCTCACATTCATAGTTCAGACTCACTTGTATAAATATTCTACTTAGTATAAAAATAGTTTCCAAAAATATAAAAACTTTTCTTTACACCTGTTGTCTCATTAGTAGAGTTATAGTAAATTAACACTTAAAAGGTTTTACCCCGTAGTCCAGTCCCCGTGGGTTCGACATTCCGGTTCTTAAAAAGGGCCACTATATTACTTGTACACCCGCACACTGCGGGCTCATCACAAGCAGCTCGCGATGCACTCCGTGACACGTTGTTTGTTATTCCCGAAAATTCCCTACCCGCATAAATAGCACACTTAGGTTCATTTTTAATTATCTTGACTTAGTTGAGTAAGGACGTGGGTTACAGGCAGTTAAGGGGACGAAAATCTTCGTAGGGTTCTTCTCATCTCTTTCTCCTTTATTTCAATTGTTTGTATGATTTATACTCATTTGATGATGTTTAATCCACAAATGAGTGGCTAAATTCACTTTCTGACGAGGTTAAGAACAATTGTAGTGGAATGTAATTGTTGATCATTTTGGGTTTTCATCTTTCTTCAATGGTTGTTCTATCAATTCTTGTTCTTACCGCATTAATGTTTGGCCAATGTTAATGTATATCTAAAAATCCGGGGCTTTTTATCTTGAAAAGGAAAGAAATTGGAAAGTTGTGAATTGGTAGGATATGACTTTTCTTAGTTTGGGAAAAATTGAGAATTGATTTTACCTTCAGAATAGAAATATATATGAAAGTCGTATTAGTCACTAAGGAATTGGTTTTGTATTGCTAGAACATGAATTTCTTTTTATCATAGAAATGTAGGTTGAAGGCTCATGATTCTTAAGTTGGGTAGAATGAAAGTTTCTATTCATAGGCCACTTGACTAGAACCGAAGGAAAGATTAACCGACTATATCGATAACTTGCTTCCCTATATGTTCGTTTTAACCTCAGAATTCTCATTACTATAGTTCAGTCGCACTTTATAATTTTGTCTTAGATTAATATAAATTAGGAAACAAACTCTCAAAATCTTCTCTTTAAATTGTTATCCATGCATTTTTAAAAGTTAGAGTTCACTGGTCGTATTATTACCTTGGTTCAAATTCCTGGATCGATACTTGGCTTACTTAGCCATTTTACTATTTGTTCGACCACGTGCACTTGCTAGAAGCATCGAACATTGCACATCGTTAAGAAACGTTTAAAATGAAGATATGAACAATACAAGCATGATTAAGGGTTTAGAATCACTTTTATGTTAACCCTAGTTAGTTAATTCACCATGGTTCTCACAACCCTAGCTATGGAGGTTTTAGCCTCTCATGTTTGTAAGCTGTGTTACTTTAGAATTCTTAGACAAGAACATAATTAAAAACTTATGATGGTGATTGAATTGAAACCCACTTGATTATTGTGAAAATTCAACAAAGAACAGTCTAAGAACAATCCAAGAACAATGAATAAATCTCTAAGAATGCTGACAAGAGAACTCAAAAGTGTTGTTTTCAAAAAGTAGAATTCTCTACTAAAATAACCTAGAAATGCATTAATACAAATGATAAAAAACTATTCCTAAATTAATAGGGAAACTATTTAAATTGTCGCCGCCATCTCCTATGACTCGTACCATGATCATACGAGTCGCAATTTCTGTTTGAAGCGATGCATGGCAACCCTGATTTTGGTTTAACTACTCTGGGAGTTGGTACGAATCGTACAATGCTCCTACGAGTCGTACATCTCTCGCGTGGTCTCGATCCCGTGATTTCTAGCATTCCCTTTCTCTCGAATATTTCCATGAGTGCTCTTGGTTTGACTCTGTACCTTGATCTTACACCTCATGGTTTCCTCTCGTAACATAGAATCTTCCATTTAATGTCCTTTCTAAAATTCAGCATGGTTCCTTGGTACGGATCACAGTAGGTCATCACGCTCATGGTTGCTACCTGTATTAGAAAATTATCCAAGTGTAGGACCTTCTAAAGATTTCTATGACTGCTCTGATATGACTTGTACCAAGAGTCATAATTGGCTATTGCCTTAACTAGGTCCTCTATAGTTTATCACGAACCACCGTATGGCTCATACTAGCAAGGTACGACCTGCATCGAGGCTTGTACTTAGCCCATTTTCACACTCTTTTCCCCCTTCTTTTATAGATTTCAAATTCAACATCTAATTTCCCTGAAAACAAAGCAAAATTGCATCATATCTATATAAACACACCAAAGACCATGCTTATTTTCTCGCTGAGCGCTGGAATGTGTTGTACCACAACACATTAGTTTCCAATTTAGGATTATTGTATAATAGAATTCATTATTATGAAAATTGTTGTGTGCATCTCTATATAAGAATGATGGCCATCTAGAAAATTTTAAGTTTTTTGGACATGCTTGGTTTAAGCGAACTCTTGGTGGAAAGATGATTCCCGTTAAGATGATGCATTATTACCTCTTATAGCTAGGTTATAGAGGTTGCACACGTTGATGAGTCTTACTCCTAATATGAGATTGCACCATAATAATAGAAGAACTACTCGTGTTATCTCTCATCAATCGGATGGAGAAGCTTGGAAGTATTTGATATAACTATCCCGATTTTGCAAATGAACTAGGTTCCCGTAATCCAAAATGTTTGATTAATGTTCATCTGCAATCTTTGATAGACGAGTTAAAATAATAGTGGTCTGAAGGTTCAAAGACATATGACATATCAACTAAGAAGAATTTTCTTTTATGTGCTTCTTTGATATGGACTATAAAGGATTTTTCAAAGTAGGAGATGTTGTCTATCGATGATTGGCAGAAAGTTAGCTTGCCCAGATATATGGAAAATAGTAAAGCATTCACTTTAAAACATGATCGTAAAAATTCATGGTTATATTGTCACCGCCTGTTCTTGCCAATGGATCACGAGTTTAGAAAAGTGAAGAATTCCGAAAGAATAATATTGAAAAAATGATCTCGCCACTTATCATTGTTAGAAATGAAATTTCTGAAAAGAATTTGTCACTTGCCTAAGGCTATACGGAAGCTACACCTTCTAGACTTTTTGGATATCGTGTTGGACATAATTTGATAAAATAGAGTATAATTTGGGAGTTTCCATATTGTAAGGATAACCTTACTAACATAAAATCTTGATGTGATGCAATATTGAGAAAAATATTTTAATAATTTGTTCAATATAGTGATGCAATGTTAAGAATAAGACAAAAGATAACCCAAAGCCAAAATGGACTTAAAGGAATATTGCAAAAGAAAAGAAGCAGTGGATGTAGGATCCACCATAATAAACTCATAGCCTGTTGGCGAGCTTTTCATTCACATTGGATGAGAAATGAGAGATTTGTAAGTGGGTTAAGAATCCAGGATGCTCGAGGGTTATGCTTCAAATTTGGAGAAGCATGCAATAAGAATGATGGAAAGTTGTGTAGCATGAAAAGCTAATTGTCATATTTTCATGAAAATTGATTCCTTATTGCATTTAATCGTCACTGACAGATATGTAGCTAATCACCGAAGTAAGTTTGTTCTTCAAAGATTTCCAGGGCCAGAACACTTTAGGAGGGTAATTTCGAAAGGATGGATCAGAATATTTCAGTGATTACCATCAAATTGGAAAATCTCCCATGTGGCTTCTATGTGATAGAAATTTAGTGATTTACCTCGTACATGAGGTGCGCCTTGAGGCCCAAGCTCACGCCAGATAGATGTATCCATTCAAGAGGTACCGATTTCTTCAGTATATTATGAATTTCTAAGTTATTTTTTTAACTTATTATTAACATTAACTTTTATACAAACTATTGGAAAGTACAAAACTGCTAAACCCGAGGTCTTAGTTTGAAGGATCTATTTGTGAAGCTTTCAATTTCAAATCTTAAAACTCGCTTCATTTTTGTTATTACTCCGAGGATCATGTCAAGTATGAGAAATAGGTCAACTCGCAATGATAACATTGATAGTGATCCTAACCACCCACTCAATTTAATAATTTAATCAACCAGGTCGAGGTTCTAAAAATGAACCAGATGAGGTTGAGTAGCATAGAGATGCAATCAACCGACATATTTTTGTGCAAATTTGTCTAAGATGCACAAATTTTAAGGGTGTTTGAATTATGTTATTGAATAACACCATTTAAACATTGAAGTACAAACTTATAAAATCTCATATTGGACAATTACATTGTAAGCCAGTGTGATAATGTTGCTATAAGGTTCTTTGATTGATTTAAAGACTATGTAAGTGTTAAATTATATTGAAGATATAAGTACAATACAATCTCCACATCAAAGAATATATTCGCATCCAACACGGTGTAGGCTCTATAATGAAACAGTACCAATGAACATTTGCATTGATGAGAGATGTTATGCAAGGGCCTAATAATCAAATTTAATCAATGAATAAGTATTTGTGCAAATAGTTTCAAGTTTCAAAAAGAAGAAATTTCTAAGAAGATATAAACCAATAGTGGAGTGTGTGTTAAAGGTGATGTAGACGATTTTGGTCAAATTGTTGATTATTATGGTGTGATACAAGGATCATGGAAGATAGGTATCCCGAATGGTCAAGAAAAAGATAGTACTATTTCCTCAAGGTAAGTGATTTGATCCATCATATAGAGGTTCTAAGGTGAATCAACAACATAATATAATTAAAGTAAAGCAATACAGAGTCAAAATGATCATAATGATCTTTTATCATTACATAAAAATGCTGCTGTGCAGGTATTATACTCCATAGCCTTTGCGCAAAGATAAAACTAATTGATGGGTGGTTATAAAGATTAAGCACGTGGGTAGGATTGAGATTGATAATGTGTTAGATGTTTCATACCAAAATGATGTGGCAGTTATTCATCAAACAGTGGATGCTGAGTTAGAACACATTTAGAAAATCCCGACCACATATTAGAAGAAGTTTTTGATGATGAGGTAACCGCACCTGTATACCGAGGTTCCAAATAATGAAAATGAACCAAGTAGAGGAAGCGTTGTGGGGGAATAAAATAATGATTATGAAATAAGTGAAGAGGAAGAATGGGAGAATGATGATTAGCAAGTTGGTTTATTTATTTTAAGAAATTATATTTATACTTGTCATTTTTTTATATATACTAATGTAAACTTGTATGCAAGACATGTCAATGTGTAATGGTGATCGAGGTAGTGGTAGTAGGATACTAAATTGAGGATGTATCTGAATTAGCAACACATCTTTACCTATTTTCATAGCATTTTGTATGTCTTTAGAGTTAAATTAAGTGAAAACTAACCTTATTATGTTGTGTTTTTAACCTTACAATATAAGATTGAAGGAGATTAGACCGTAAAATGCACAAAGGACGAGGCAAAATACAGATTATTTGTTTAAAAGACAGTTTGCATCATCTACCATCCATTTATAGTTACACATTCTAGAAACCAAGCTAACAGTGGTCCGTAAAAATACAATTTAAAGGATGGACTATCTTCCAAAGACGGTCCATCAATTGAAGAACTGACACCCGAGTTAGATAGAATAGAACCAATAAAGATAAGCAGTAAGGTACATATCAGTTTTTCCCAAAGACATCTGTCAATCAATGGATGATAAGCTACTGGAAAGAAGCTAAAATGCAAAGTATAGATCAAACGACACGGTCCATCCTTCAAAGGATGGTCCGTCCATGTACACCTGATATCAAGTTTAGATTAATTGTATTTTGGGACATAGTATAAATAGATTTTTCTTATAATTTTTGGAGAGCTTTTTCAATTTTCACCATACTTTAGCCCTATTTTATAGTAGACTATAGATCTTAACTTGTGAATTAAATATTTCAATTCATTTATTGAAGATTTTAATTTCTACCTTCTTTTCTTGATATAGGTAACTAAGCCCGCATCTAGAGTTATGAATCCAATGGGATGTGAACCCTAATGATCCCAATTCGGTAAAATTAAGTTCGGGCTTATGAACATTTGATTAAATTTTTCTTTCTAGCATGTGATTGGTGATGGGAGTCACCCAATCTGCTCAATAACTTTTATGAATCTTGAAAGAGCAAATTTAGGTTGGGTTACTATCAATCAACAACACTGCAACAAAGCAACTCAAGGCATAACTTGTTTAACGGATTCTCCTATGACATAGGTTAAATTTAATTGACAACAAGAAATTGGGTAGAAGGGAGTTCTTTTCAATTTGACAAAAATTGAAGTAGATTGACACCTATGGTGCTATTGAAAGATACCCATGGTTGTCTAAGTAAAATGATTGCATGTTCATCCCTAGCCCATTTCCAATTCTCTTCTACATTAGGTGATTTAGGGGATTGACCAATAAATACTTCTTCTATCTCTAACTTGATTATAACCCTAGCATATTGCAATTTCAAATTTCGTTGTTAAATTTTACTTCTCTCAATTTGAATAGATTCTAATATTGCAAGACTTTACTACATAATCTGAGGTTTCAAGTAGTCATGGAGATTTGACCCCAACCCTCGTTGGGTTCTAAATTGATGCAATTATTTATATTACCCGATATTGAAAGTGGATCCGAACGACATTAATATTATGGCATCATTCTCCTCGGACTACTAATAAGCCCTATTCAGCCCTAACAATCTAGTTTGGTTTAGATCCATTTGTTACCTATTCTTTTTGTTTTTATCTCGTGAGATAGGATCATGGCTGCTATTCCACCAAGAGATTCTGAAAATGTGTTTGCGTAAGTCAACAAGAAAGTTGACTATGCAAGCGCAATCATCCCACCAAGGAAAAATACTACACTCATTCAAGATTGATCACATCTACATTATGCTGGTATGGGTAAAGGAAAGTTTCAAAACTCCATAGATAATGACCCCTATCAACACTTGAAAATTTTCTTGAAGGTGTGCAACCTCCACAAGTAAAAATAACATTTCGATGATGCTATCATCTATGAGTGTTTAAATACTTATTAGCCCGTGAGGCAAGGAATGGTTGCATAGACTCCCTCCAAACTCAATTCATACTTGGAAGGAGTTGGTGAATGGCTTGAAGAAATGGTTTCTGCCTAGCAAAAAGGCAGAGAAACGGGCAAAACATTCCTATTTTCAGCAATTGGAAGAAGTATTATACCAAGCCCAGTTTAGATGCCTTGACGTAGTCTGTTGCCAACAATGCCACTGGTGGGTGCTTCATGGATAAGACATTCAATAGAAGTGACATCATTTTGGACAAAACAGCAAAGCACAATCATGCTTGGCATGGTGGGGACCAGAGTGGAGGAATTAATGTGGGGACTCCTTCTTTATCTCATTTGATGAAGGAGAATCAAGAGCGTGATTGATAATGGCCACTATGGCAACCAACGTAGCCCTCCTCACAAAGAAGTTGAACGAGTTTGAGGTAAAAAATGGTGCATGATATTGATGAGACCTTGAATGGTGTCCTATACGGGCATGTATGCCCCCTTCTCCATAGCAATATCATTCATTGCAAGAGCCACCTCCTATGCAAGTGAAAGACGCAAAGTATGTTGGAAACTCATCCGCTGTCTATAAATCGCGGTATCAGTAGACCACCCCTCTTCTTTGTACTCAGGGCAATAGAGATCTCAGTCGCAATGTCAGAATCAATATTACCTGAGGAGTGATTATGGTCATCAAAATCAAGGTTGGCACAATGGCGTAAATTTCCAGAATAGAGGCTCATCTTCTTATATTCTGCCGAGAGGTCCCCCCTCCAACTCTCAAAATTTGAGGGAGGGTCTTTCTCATGATCATGGAGGCTAAAAGCTTGAAGGGATGTTAGAGAAAGTGCTTGACAATCAGGAGAGAACGAATGCTTGTTTCAAGAGCGTCACAGAGATTGTAGGCTCTAACACAAATTCCATCTAGAAATTAGAGAAACAGGTGAGGGACCTTTCCCATGACTAAAATACAAAGAAAAAAGGTCATCTGCCTAGTGACACAGAAGTGAATTCGAAAGGATATATGGGCCCTTCCAATGCTCAATGTGTGGTCATTGTCACAAGGAGTGGTAAGATTATGCAACATGTTAATGTTGAGGTTGAAGATGGTGCGGTGGAGAATAAGTCCAAAGTTGTCATTAAATTTGATGATTAAGAAGAGAGGCCTAAAAAGCCTTGTGTTGATGAGGTAGTTGAAGGTGGATCCAAAAAGCAACCTAGTGAGGAAGCTCCTAAAGATAGTTCAATTGCTTTAAAGGAGAGAGGAAAGGCTAAGGAAGAGTAGATGGCTTTGCAAAATATTTTCCTCCCTGTCCCTCAATTTCCACAAAGAATTGCTCAAAAAGCTCTCGATGCAAAAGTAGCAAAGCACATTGAGCGGCTTAAAGAAGCAACACTCTGGGTACTGTTCATTGATGCCATTAAAGAAATGCTCAATTTTCAAAGTATTTGAAGATACTGTTGACTAGAAAGCTCCCTTGTGATAAAGAGGAGTTAATCCCTATGACGCATAGAGTTCATGCCATCATAGCAGACACACGTGTTGAAAAGAAAGGAGACCCTGAAGAATTTACTTGTGCCTTACCAGATTGGTAAATAGGACTACTTACATGCCCTTTGTGATAATAGGGCAAGTATTAATATAATGCCTCTTGCGATTTACAAGCGGTCTGGGTTTTCCATGCTGAATTCCCCTCCATTAAGCTCTAAATAGATGACAAGACCATTAAGACACTGGTTGGATGGTGGAGGATATGCTTGTCAAAGTCAAAATTTTATGCTTCCAACTGACTTTGTGGTTCTTGACTGTGATGTGGATTGAGATATTCCCATCATTTTTGGAGACCATTCCTAGCTACTGGGAGGGCCTTGATGGACTCAGAGAAGCATGAAATAATGTTTTGAGTCAAGGATGATAGCATTTCTTTCAAAGTAGATAGAGGTCACTTGTTGCCCATAGAAGTTGGGGACATCTTTATGGTTAATGTTGAACAAGGTGTTGATAAAGTGGCTAAACATGCTATTGTTTCATCAACTAAGAGAAAGAAGTCTAAATCAACACGCGTGAAGCAGTACCTATGTGGAACCAAAAATAGGACGTGGGTGCAGAAGTCCCATCCCAAGGATGGCTCACCAAGTCCATAATCAGGTATCTTCCGTCGTGCTGTGATGTTAAATCAAGTATTTTTCGAGAGGCAACCCAAGTTTTTTTTGGATTAATGGGTGTTAGTGCATGCAAGTACACATGAAAAGATGAAAAAAAGTGGTCTAAAATAGAAAAGAAGAAATCTGGTGTGTAAAATACGGTGGAACAAATGGACTGCCCTTTCAAAGGATAGATCGCATGTCCACCTGTCCTTTGAATCTGGTCCACTGGCAAGAATGGGCAGGAGATGGTCCAATGTGCGAACCGTACTCTACCCAGACATTCCATCTGTTGGACCGTCTCTGGTTATTAAATATACAATTAATGGACCTCATATGGAGAATGGATTTTCAGTTTGAGTCTTGTTTAAATGGGCTGGGTTGGTCTATAATTAGCCATCCATGGGCATGAACGACCTGAACCATAATCTTTTAATAGGGAAATCGGGTATACGAGAAGGGTATTCTTGCCCGACAATCTGTGAAGCCCGTCTTTCCCTCCTTCACCATCTTCCATTTCTCCTTTGCTTCAAAATCCTCCATTGTTGCCACTATTTTGTCCAAGTACTAGCTGCATCACATTCTTCCCTCACAAGCACACACAAGTCAACTCGCATACTAGGGTTTGGAAATCCCATTCTGGTCATGCTTCTTCACTCACCAAGCACATAAGAACTTGCTAGCATATAGATATTTTTCTAGAGTTTGAGCTTTGAATTTCATACCTAATGTGATCTGCAATATGTATTGACTTGGGTATATTGAATACCTATGCATGGATTATGTCAGTGGGGGCGGGGAGAACTTAGGTTAAATTGCTAGAGTTTTGGATGGGGCTTAGGAAATTGTTTGAATGTGCTTTGATGCTTTAAAATGACTTCTTGAGCTTGATATTGGTATAGCCCCATCCCCTATCTGAGATTTGTTCGAAATTTAAAATTGCCCAAGTTTGTTGAAATATCTATGAACCCCAATAGACAGAAGAATAGACAAACCGCCTTTATACCAACCATTTTTTGTTCTATCACTTGAACCAGAATGTCCTAACCTTCTAAGTCAAGGCATGACTCAAGGGATGGACTTCCCTTTGGAAGGACGGTACACACTTTGAACCACATTAAAATAGTGACTTAGAACTTTTAAGGTTCAATTGATGGTACAGGGTATGGTCCATCCTTTCAGGGTATGGACCATCCATCCAACTATCTTGTACTTATTTTCTTCGTGTTCCATGATACCCCGAGTTTATGTTCTGACAAGTTTGTGCATGAGCACCGGTAAATGGAATGAAAGCGAGCATTACCCCGAGGAGGCAAGTCATGTACACCTAAAAGGTCCCGCCTTATGAACGGGGAGGAGGAGTACTTGCCTTCAGGTAGAAGAAGAGGCACATAACATATAATAGGAGTGTCACCCATCTCATCAGCTTGGTTGGCATCTATAGAGGTACTAGGTCAGGGATCTTCATCTCATTCTGGTAGTGACCATGATCATGCCCATTCCAGTGGGGCCTAGATAGATATTTCCTCCAATGAGGCTACTGATGATGAATTATCCAGTCAGACCTTCTTTCCCCTAGCAGTAGAGTTGATACAAAAAAAGGGGGAGGAGATGTTTAGAGTCAGGTGGAAGACCAGTGTGCCAGGGAGCACTATTTACAGAAGTGAGACACAATCAATGGCAGAACTCATTGGGGGATCACATTGAAGAGAAATATTATCTCCAATGGCTTGGTGTTGTACCCCGACATTATGGAGCAGCTGAGGTTTTAACACTGAATGTTCTTGTTCCAACCAATGGGTCAATACATCCAGATACTGGTTTTGGATTTATTTTTTTATGGGTCAATCCTTTTGAGGTTGAACCCAGTTCTGAAGATACAGATTGAGCCATTGACTTCGATGGTGATTAGAGGAGTATCGGTTGACATCATCCTAGAGGTGATCAACCAGTACTATTTGGGAGATGACTACAAGGTGGTGGACACCTCTGCATATGATGAGGTTGCTTATTGGGGGAGGCTTGTTAAAGGTTGGATAGCCAGTGTGATAGTCCTAGACACTCCAGTGTGGTCTGTGTCTGATATAACCAATATATTCAAGAGGGACCTTTGACTTTCCGCCAAGTTTTTGTGGAACGTGGTTTGCAATAGAGTATGCCCAACAAAGAGCAACAACAAATTACCACTGGGGAAAGCTCTTTTTATGGAATATATTATGGCCAGGAAGAGCATAGATATAGGCTAGATGGTCAGTGTAGAGCTGAAGGACAAGACAGTTTAGATCACTACCTCCCTATTATTCTCATGCCTCATCACAACTTTTTGTGGTGATGGCAGGTGTACCGATCCTGCCAAGGGAGGACCTATTCACAGATGCTCGCCAGGTGATGGATATCACCAAGATGCAAGATTACACTATGGTCACCTCGACGAGGAATCCTAGCTCCAGCTTATCGTGTAGGCCCACTACTGAGTCGTCTTAGGATAAACAAATTATTTTTGACTTAGGTGGTGATGACATTTGAGCTATTTGCATATTTATGCTAATTTATAAAAATAATGCCCCCTTCAAAATTTTTGAGATAACTGTTTGATATTGAGTTATATATCTCAATTTGTAATATGAAATTGTTGGCAATGTAATCCTAGCTTAGAGTGATGTGTTAGTCATTTTTATATTCATTTGATAATGTGTGGAAAGAAAAATTGTTTATTCACTTAATTTAATCACACTTTAGAACTTTCCTTGCTACATATGCCTCTAGGATTGACTATGGGCTGTAGAGATGAACATAGACCTTCTTTGTTCTTCACAAGCCACATATACCTAAAGAGACCTACCACATGATGCATGTATCCCTAGTCTCTTGATAATGCTCAAATCACATTCCTATAAAAGTATGATGTGGACGTTGTTAATAAAGAACCCAATTAGGTTGGGGTCGATCCCACATGAAATATGGTCAGGATATAGAATAATGCTAGCATTTAAGCCATTAATTNAAAGAAGTAAACATGTAACAGTATTGACAGTTGGATTTTATCAAGATTTTGCAATTAACTAGGGAAGTGTCCCCATGGATTCATAACTACTTCAGGCTTTGTACTTGTGATCTATCCTAATACCTAGCTTGTATAACTGATAACATGGATTCATCCAAATGGATGGTTTGGTACCATTGGATGACTATACTCAATTACCGCGTTAGGTCTCTTGAGTGATTTCACTTTAACCATTATCAATTTATTTCAAATTAACTATCCTGCAACCGCAGCTCAAGTCATACAATGAACCATAAAGTTCAAGGCTTCGTTGTTATGCTCTTTTCCTAATCTCTACCTCTCTAGATTCAAGAAAGCAAAGAATTCAGGCAAGTCCCAATGTTGTGCTCCGGTAAGAAACGTTTAAGATGAATAGAATACAGTACAAGCATTAGCATTGGTGTAGAATCGGTTTGTGCAAACCCTAGTTTGTTAATTCACTATGGTTCCCACAACCCTAGTTGTGGAGATTTTAACCTCTCATGATTGTAAGAAAACAATTAGCATTTATAGACAAAAATTAATGTATAACTTACAATAATGATTGAAAAGTAAACCCACTTGATTATTGAAAAATCTCAATCAAAAAACAATTCAAGAGCAATGGAAGAGTCAAAGCAGGAAACTCTCCAAAAGTTATTCTCAATATTCCCAAGGTTGAATACTTCTCAAAAGAATCAAATTCTGTTCCTATTTTGTAACAAATATAACCTAGAAAAGTATTTATACAAATAATTAAAAACCATTCCTAAATTAACAGGGGAATTGCTTAAATTGTCGCCGCCTTCAACTAGACTCGTACCATGATTGCACGAGTTGTACTTCTGCTCGTATAATGTTTGGCAACTTCTAATTTAGGATAAGTTTTGGAATTCGGTACAAATCTTACATAGATCATACGAGTCATACAATCTAGACGTTGTCTGAACTCGAGACTTCTGGCATCTTTGATTATTTCCACGAGTGACTTGGTATGGCTTATACCTTCATTCTATGACTCATGGTTGCCTTTCGTACCTTGAGTTCTACCGTTCAATAATTCTTCTGAACTTCACCACAACTCCTTGGTATGGGTTGTAGGTACATATCCCGATCGGTGGTTGCTACCCGTACCAGGAGACTGACTCAGTGCAGATTCTTCTGTTAGTTTCTATGAAAGCCTTGGTTCGGCTCATACCAACATAGTATGACTCGTATCATGAGTCGTAACTTGGCCTTTGCCTTAAGCTCCTCCTTTGGAATGTTCCACAACTCTCAGTATGACTGGTACCATGATTGTACGGCTCGTATTGAGGTCTGTACGTGGGCCTTTCTGCCCTTTTTTCACTTCTTTTGCACATTCCAACTCCAACACCTAATTTTCCTTACAACAAAGCAAAAGTGCGTCATATCTATATAAGCACTCCAAAGACCATACTTATTTTCTTAATTTTAAACGTTGAAAGTGCTGTAAACCCATAACACATCAGCACCCTCAACATAAGACTTTTGCATGTCTTCAGGAAAAATTAACTAAACTATAAAACGATGCTTAACTAGAAAGTAAACTAGAAGACCTACAACCAATATAACAAAATTTGCACAACAGACCATCATCAGAAATTGACCCCCTTTCATTCGAACCAAATCAGCTAGGCATACATGCAACTACAACTCATGACATTTGGGGATCAAAATATGACATCTAACTATTTGCAAAGAATTGAGCTATCACTAATGCTATTTATACAGACAATTGACAAAATGTAATACAAACCATGTACCTTCATAGCAAATGAAGTCCCCAAAACTCACAGATATATATAAATATGAAACTTGGGATTAAGCAAGTAAGGCTCTCACTATCACAATGAAGTTTCAATTACTGCACATCGGATACCATATGCTTTCCCTTATTTTCTGTATTTCGGTTTTTTAGACAGTGAAGCTAGGATCATTATAGGACTTTTCTCGGCTTGTTATGTAGGCTTCGGGTCGGGTATGATAGATATGGATATAAGTGACTCACCCTCCTTGGCACTACACACTTTGGCTTCACTTTACATGTTTTACCCTTTTTTCTCCTTTAAGCTTTTTCCTCCTTTTTTCACCATTCAATTGCAACGAGTGAATGTGGTGTATTTTTTCATCTTCTTTCAACCTTTTCCTTTTCTTTTAACAATTTCAGCTCATTTTTTTCTACACCACACCTCAGTTTTCTTTAACCCCCCTTTTTCCCTCTTTTTTACCTCATCACAGTCTACGCACCCCTATTATTTCCACCCTCAACTTAGACATTTTTCCTGATTTGAGGTTCATAATGTCCAAGGAGGGACTAGGGATAAATAATTCATTATAAACACAGGAGAGATGATTGGGTAATCAAAGAAAAATGGTAAACTTGTAGGCTAATAATCGAGATCAAGGGATTCATTTTTATTTGGTTGGGTAATTTAAGCTAAAGTGGGCTAAATAAAAAACGTCCTATGATCCTTTCCTAACCAACTATCCTACAACTATGTAAAGAACAACTGGGCAAGTTCTAGATCCTTTACGCAGTATTAAACTAGGTAAGCATCCTCACTCACTCATGGTACAGGTTTGCATTGAATCTATCTATCTGGTTCATGCACAACTAAGCTACAATTACTCATGCTAATAAACTAAATAACACAAAAAGATCCCCAAAAGTCATGCTTTGCAATCTACATACACAACTAACACCAAAATTTGTTAAACAGGGTCATTTTTTCAACAATATAAAAAGCATGTGCATTTATTGGTCGTAAAGTACTCCTAACTACTTCTAGATGAACAAAACACAACCTTAAATATGCCGATTCTACTAGATAGATTGTCCGAGGGAAAAGAAAAATAACACTAAAAACCCTCAGATGAAAGTCAAAGCCTAAAAAAAATCATAAGTACACCCCCCTTTTTAAAAATCATTCTTTATCCCCAAAGCATGGAATGTACGAACTGGGAAAGGGACAAACCTGTGGTGCTTTAAGCGCTCCAATCTTCCTGAGGAGGCAGGTATGAAAACACACCCTCCATTACAGTCATGGCACTAGTGGTGACCGGCGCACTCAATGGAACATCACTTGGGGTCATAGTCACCTCCTCAACTGAACCGGTTTCCACAATAACCTCATTACTAACTCACACTGAATGTGGCTTACCCGAAGGGTCCTTTCCACCTGTAACCTCACTCAGGACAATGGAAGAGGTCCCCACTCCTCTGGATCTCTCATGAAACTCTAACAGATGCTTATCATGAGTTTGCAGACTATTGTCACCCGTCTGCACTCTTTTCTCTCTTTCTTCCTTCTCTTCCTTGAGGACTCCTCATCAATAACATCCGAGGCCTTTTTCTTACCCTTGTCTCCACCAACTGATGTTGGGGCCCAGAATGTCCCCAAATCTAGCTCCTCATCAAGCTCAACATCTAACTCCAGAATGATAGGGGTAGCTAATACAGCTGGCTGTCTAGAAGACAACTCGGCAACTTGTGTCTGCAAGGCTCCAAGCTCATCCCTTAATCTACTTGTGTCCGGATATTCAGCTAAATGTTCATTTAAGTGTATCTCGAAGCTGCCAGCTGACTGTGCAATACTCTAGTAGCCTTCTCTATTTCAGCCTTCACCCAAGGCTTAATATTTTCTAACATCATATTGACCTTCCGCTCGGTCAGTGTCAACCTCTTGGACATCTTTTGGAGGAATTCCTGTGGCACCAATATATAACCTTCTAGGATCGGTCTTGGAATGCTCGCTGGAGGTGCTGAGGAGGTACTCGGAGCTACCTCTGTAGGGTCGACCTCTATAGCCGGTATCTCACTCTGCTCTGCTGAGGTTGGGGCTTCTACATGCTTGCCCCCTGTTGACTGTGGTGGTGTGACTGCTGTGGGTAATCTAACCTGGCTGACCAGGTTCATGTCATTTCTGGTGAGGCTAATATCAACAGTCTTATGGCCTTCGATTTCCACATTTATCTCCCTTTGCATCCTGAACCCGATATCTTTGCACATTCTGTGAATGAGGCTCGGAAATGGCATAGTGGTGCTCAAGCCTAGAGCACGATCCCGTATCTTATTTTCTATCACCCGTGTGATGTTGATGGCGTATCGATACATGATACAAGCCACCAAAGCTGATCTAGCTACGCTAAGGGTGTTATCATTCACTGTTGGCATCAACTTGTGGAGAACTAGTGTACAATAGGCCTTCGCTATGAAGTTCAGTGAGGCTTTAGTGACCTTCCGACCACTAGTCACCCACTCTACATTCTCCTTGTCCTCATCTATCACCATAGATAGCCACTTTACTTGGCTCAAATGAACTGATCCACCTTAACTAACACATCAACAAGGCTACCCGTTGGCTTTTTAACTGTGCGGTCCACCATCAAATGTTGCATTGTTTTCAGTGTGGTGGATCCTAATCCCAAATACCTAAACACATCTAGCGGCATCAAGTTGATTCTAGCTCCTAAATTACACAGTGCCTTCACAAACTTAAAGTCACAAATCATACAAGGAATAGTGAAGGCACCTGGATCCACCTTCTTCTGGGAAAGGACCTGTAAGGCTATGGCACTGCAATGATGCAAATTACCAACTGGCTCATAGCTCATGGGCCTCTTCCTAGTGATAAGGTCCTTCATAAACTTGGCATATCCGAACATCTGCTCAAATGCCTCAATCAATGGTATGTTCAAAGATAATTATTTTAACATAGAGAAAAATTTATGAAACTTACCATCTTCCACCTTCTTCTTCATCCTATGTGGGAATGGTGGCGGTGATCAAGGGATAGCCCTATACACCTGTGTGGCCCCTTGTTCCTTCCCTTTATTAGCTCCAGAACCCTTTGCACCAACTGGAGTCTCAGTCAACTCAGCCTCACCTGTAAGATCCTGGTCAGCAACCTCATCATCCTCATTAAGCTCGATCTCCTTCTATCTTTCTATTTCAACTACAACTAGCAGGGGAAGGTCTATAGTAGTCTTTCGGTTCTTAGTCATCACCGCCATAGAATGGCCGTTGTTCATTGAATTTTGGATGGTATTGCTAGAGTGTCCCCTTTTGCCTCTGGTTTAGGGATGCAGACATTTAACCAAGCTGCTGCTCAATCTGCTTTTTTACAGTAGCATGGGATTTGACCTTTTGGCCCATGCTAAATATATCACCCCTAATATCCTTCAGCTGCTCGTCAGTTAATTTGTCCCTTTTTAGCAGCTCATCCATCATGCTCTCTAACTTCGAGGGTCCAGCATCACCCTCACGGACCTTAGAGGAACATAAACACCAGCATGGTCATTGCGGTAGCCATCAGTCTTTCTCCATTCACCTTTCTGTTGAAGACCTCTGCTCCTATCCTTGTATCTATTACTATTGTAGTTGTCTCTATATTGGTTCTGACCTTGATTTCTGGAGCCTTGGCGCCAAGTGTCCTGTCTAGACCCTTAGGCGTTGGTCTGAAAACCCGCCACCTGGTTGTCCAAGAAGTTTGCCTCAGAATCTGTCTGCTCAAACCCCTGCTCCTGACCCTGAGCTATAACTTTATTCACCTTCTAGGCTCCAGAGCTCATAATGTGCTTTATGAACAGGTCCAAGGATATCCTTATTTGAGCTAGCTCCGAATCACTCTCCTCCTCCTTTTTGTGCTGCTCTGTAGTCATACCAATAGCATACGTAACCACAACTGTCTCTGCTTCCCTGGTGTGCCATGCCCTGTTTATCTTGGTCACTCAGTCAAGTATAACAGTTTCTTGCTACCACATTTGACTCATTAATGCTCCTTCTGCCACCGTATCTGCTACAGCCTAGGTTCTATTGTTTAAAGACCTATAAAAAATTTCCAACAAACTGTCATCGAGAATTTTATGATTCAGGCACTTAGTCAGCTTCTTCTTAAATATCAACC
The DNA here is from genome assembly GCA_018107945.1 of Datura stramonium. NCBI lineage: Eukaryota > Viridiplantae > Streptophyta > Magnoliopsida > Solanales > Solanaceae > Datura > Datura stramonium. Next base: position 220,163 of record JACEIK010000132.1, on the reverse strand, counting down.
AAGTCTCATGTAGTACCTCAGTTTTAAACTACCGAAAATTATAGATCTCGTCTCTTAGATGCAACATTCTTGAGGGTGGGAAGAACCTTTCTAGGAAGTCTTGTTTAAGATCCCTCCAGTTGGTAATGGAGTTGTTGGGCAACTCCGATAACTATAATATGTCTTCTCCAAAGAGAGAGAATGGGAAGAGTCTCAACCTTATAGCATCTTGGCTTACACCGGGTAACCTATAAGTCTTGCATATCCCGACAAAATTCATAAAGTGCAGGTTACCATCATCAGCTGCGTGACCACTAACACCCCCTTCATATTAAGCAACTGGATCATGGTGCTAGTGATATCAAACTTTACCCCAGCAGGCAAATATGGAGGTACAATGGCTCCAGTTGACCTAGTCTCATCAATATCCGAATCATCATCATCGTAGAACTAAGAAGCATATCTTTGGCCTCTGTTGCCCCTTCCATGGAAGCCAATATTCACTACCTCATCACGAGCATCCTCAGCTTCCTGAACCGCAGCTTGCCAAGCTAACTCAGCTTGGTGAGCTTCTTTCACCAAACGGGCCTCTCTCTACTCAGTGTTTTCCATCCTACAAAGTGTTTGCTCTAATTCAAGATCCAATGGAATCAGGGGGTTTCTGCTTCGTCAAGTACTTGGAATCCACCAAAAAGAAATTGGCCAAAAAGATGATATATGAGCACATCTCAAGGTGTACTTGAGCAATGAGCTAAAAAGAAGATAAAGAAAAGAGAGCAAAAGAGAAAAAGAGAAAAATGAAGTTGAGCTCACAAACACTTTGGGGTGTGAAAAATGCCACAAAAAAAGAAGAGATCAAAAAGGCGAATAGTTGTGGAAAATTAATGAAGTGTTCCAGGATGGTAAATGAGTAACTACCAGCACTTTAACCTTCATTACAAGCTTAGAAAAGTCCTTATGTGATTTCAACCCGAATATCTAAAAAGAATGGAATTTGAGTAAATGGGCAAGAATATGGTAGTTTTTACCTATCTTGTGAATTTCTTTGTGAGAGTTGAGTGCACTTCTCTTTTTTCTTTATCTTGGGTGTCCTTGATGTATGTGTTGTCATTGTTTTAGAAAGAAATGACACTTTCCTTGGTCTAATTGTGGAGGCATCTGGATTTTAATGGTTGGAATTATTCATTTCTCTAATTTAGGTGTGTGCATGTCAATATGATGTCATAAGTGGAGATTGCATGCGTAGTTCAAATAGTTGCGAAAAAATTGTATTTTGATTGATGGAAGAGGTGGCTGGATTAAACTGTGTGTGCTATTAGTTGTTGTCAATAACGACCCTAGTCATGATAATTTGTCATTCCAGGGTATTAGTTAGTTGTAGGGTAATTTCTCTTCTTGGTTTGCTTGAGGATAAGAAAATGCTTTATGTTAGGGGTGTTGATGTGTCGGGAATTAGCGACACATCGTTGCTTCATTTCATAGCATTTCGCATGTATTTAGGAGTTAAATTAAGTGGAAACTATCCTTATTATGCTATGTTTCAGGAAATCAAGCAATGAAAATATGAAAGGAGTTTAGGCTATAAAAATGCTCAAAGGATGAGGCAACATACAGACTGTCTATCTGAAAGATGGTCCGCATCATCTACTAGCCATTTCCAGCTGCAAATTCCAGAAACTAAACTAACAGGGTTCTTACAATACAGATTGAAGGACAAACATCTTCCCAAAGGACTGTAACGCTCCACCTTGGGAGGCATAACTGGCACCTGATGGCACACTGGACCCTGAGCTGACTTAGCTGGACATATACACCTCTAATGCATACTAGCAACACATAATCAAGAAAACAATCAAGTATATCTCAGCTTAAAGAAGCCCTTGGCCGGCAAGTCCACATATTAACACAACAAATATTCAGCTGATCCAACAATTCACAATAATAATAACATCCTATGAATGTTGACAAGACCACCATATTGTCTAAATCAAATAAAGCGGAAGGTAGACATATATACAAGGGCCATTAAGGCCGCCAAACTGCTCAGACAAAACAACAGAGCCAATATGGACAACAACATACTTCTATATAATCCCATTATCTACAAGCCTCTAAGGAGTAAATACTTGGACAAGACAGGGCGCTGACCTACCCAAAAGAACTATACAACAAAAGACCGGCAAACTTGTAAACTATGGCAACTTCGGAAGAGAGGAGCTAACCAATATGCTGAGCCTGAACTACTACTGAGGAGGTACCTAAACCTGTCTGTCAGAACTTGCAGGCAAGAGTGCAGCGCCCCCAGGCTTGGGCATCAGTACAACAATGCACCAAGTATGTAAGGCGATAACAATAAGCTGGAACTAAACTGATAGTAAGTACGGAATGTAAGCAACTATAAGAATAAGAGAATAATCTAAAAGATCTTGTAAAGTTATATAGGAAACTAAATAGGCAATAGTCAAATAAGAACCTAACCTAGCCCCTATAAGGCTGGCAGGTACAAACAACAAACAATAACCTACCCGAGACCCCATAAGCCCTGATAATCATACATCAATCTATAAATCCCTATTCGTAACACTGTAACCCCATAGGTGAGCTGTAACTGTATCTTGAGCAGACGTGACTCCTGTATCTCCAACAGTATCTTGAGCCTTCTAGGCTCCTGTAACAACACCCCGAGCATACAAGGCTCTACTTAGGGTCAGTAATACCAACTTAGGAATAAAGGAAGTCCATAAGTGAATAGACATTGATATGGTTCTGTCGACCTCAACATAGTCTTTCCAGCCATTTTATAGCTCTTATAAGCAAAGTATAGCTTCGGAGGAAGGGAACGCTTATTTATAGCTCTTCTAGGCAATCTGTACATGGGTGACCGCATGAACAACCTAAGGGTGTTGGGCCAAAAACTTAACAACTGACAAGATAAACAATTAAGGCGTCCTACAATCTATTAAGCTATCAATAAGTAAGGTAGCCATCCTAGCGACCTGTATGAAAGTCTATACATCATATGAAGCTATAGGATGGCTAACAATAAGTATGTCATCCTGCAACTTACCACTAAGTTCATTAGGCAACCATGGTGTCACGACCTGGACGTGGACTCGGCTCGTAACACGGGACAAGAAGCCCCGAGAGACTCCAAGTTGACCCATGGCATGAACATTCATCTAACTTCATATCATCAAACGGAATACTTAACATAAAAACATATTGGAAGCAAGAACATAGCATAGCATCACACGATAATCAGTACAGACTAAATATATAACAATGGAGTACTACATATAGTTTGAAAGCCTCTAACGTAATAGATGGGTTGATGGGACAACACCCCCAACTAACCTGGCAACTGAAACTAAAAGAGAACATCAACGTCTGAATCAAATGGTCCTCGGAGAATGAGGACTCACCAACAAACTGGATGCGAAACTCCGTAAAAAGCTAATGACAATGCTGGATCTGAAGATCAAAGCCTGTATCATCAAATGATACATCATAGAGTATGCGGTCAGCATGTGGAATGTACTGAATATGCAAGGTAAGTAAAACGGATATTTGAAAATACATAAAAACTCATAAATGATCATAAGAGAAGGACATCATGCTCATATCATAAATATCATAGGATAACATAAGTCTCAAGGTTTTCAAATCATTCGTAAACCAATCATTATCATAATCATAAGAGAAGCTTTATCAAATAATCACTTGAGCCAATAACATAAATACAACAATGCATAAAACAGGTGGAACAACGGGAGGACTCATCATAACTGACACCATCATGGTAGAGTCTTACATGATGCCCCAACTATCTCACTCAAGTGGGTAGAGTCGCCCCTGGCTTTCCAAGAGAGAGACGTGCATTATGTGATATCACGAAAGAGGGGATCATTATCATTGTAATGTATAATTATAAACCCAGGGTGGTTCATGGTTATGAGACAGTGACGTATTCCTTTGAATTCTGGGATGCTCGGTGCTAGACACAGCTACCAAAAACATGCACATTAGGCTCATGCATAAATCAATAACATCATTCATTAAGATTCATGGCTAAATAAACATTTATCATTCATTGATCCCCATTAAAACATGATTAGCCAAAAATCAAAGGCCCTTTAGTCGGCCAATATTATGAATCGACATATCATGAGATCCATTTCATAAATCGCAAATCATTCTTCAACATATGGGAATTATCCAATACTTTACCATGCTTTACAATACTCAATTCATTTGAAAACATGCTTATAAACATGGGTAACTTGAAAAACATGCTTTTCATCATCAATAATTCGTAATACTTGAACATTCATCATTAACTTTGACTTTCATGAACTTTTCATAAATGGAAAATTTTGATTTATAAAAGTTGAAACATGATTTTTTTTAATGAAAAACAACATAATACTCACCCATAATTCGTTTCCATAATAGTAACTCAATTAGATCAAACCCATATAGAGAAATCGAACTTTCATGCATTGCGTAAAACCCCCATAGAGTTTTGATAGGAATTTCATGAATTTGAAAGAGATTGGACATGGGTGTGAAAGGATTCACCCATTCATAACCCTACATACCTGGGAAAAATCAAATCCCACCACTCTTTTAAAGCCCAATGGAAATCAATGAAGAAAACCTTGAAGACAAGCTTTATCACCTCTTCAATCCTTTAATTTTGCATGCATGAGAATGAATAGGCTAGAAGGGCTTAACCTATCTTAATACAATTAGAAAATAACTTAAAACGACATATTTTGGGACCTTAGAGCGTAGGAATGATGAAAATGCCCTTAATGAAAAAACCCTGAAAATCTGAACTGGTGAACTAATGGGCATACTAACGGGTCGTTGGAGGATACCAAGACCCGTGGTATCCATCCGTCGTCTGCACTGTCAAAATCCCTGATCTCAGATTCGGCCCTACGACCCGACAGGACGAGTTGTCCTATCATACAATGAGTCATTGTTTCATCCGTTGCTTCCTCCTTCAAGTCTTATACTACTCCTTCCAACGAGCCTCTCCATGACTCGTTACATCCTCCAACGAGTTGTGGTTGCATTCCGTTAGGTCTACTGGAAAATATTGTTATCCCCATACAACGACTGGTGACCGCTACCCATTACTTCTCACGATGGGTCGTGGGATGACCCATTAACTTCCCTTAATCTGAGGTCCAATACCCACCACGAATCCAAACAATGACTCATCGTAACCAACAATGAGTCATTACTTCACTCTTTGTTTCCACTGTCACCAGGACTAGTCCTTCCCATGACTGCTTCCCACAGGTCGTTGGTTGGACCAATAATCCGTTGGGTCATCCGTCCTGTGGAAATTTTCCCCAATTTTTAGCCAACCTCCATTTTAAATGTCGAGTCTACTCTTAGGCACTTTCGGGGTATTATAATATCTCCCCCCTTGGGAACATTCATCCTAGAATGTTGGGAACATACAGAAAATAGAGACACGCAATCATCACACTCAAATACTGATCATTTAAATTGAAAACTGACGGAACGACTATCTCCTATTTAAACCACATAGCTGAACTGACTTCATGATTCACATACCCATCCATATACATAAAAGAAACTTGATCACATGAACTGAACATGAAAACTAAATAGAGTTTTAGGGCAAAATTGACACCTCAAGCTGGAACTGAGCTGGTAGAGAATAAATGTGGGTATCTAGCCATCATATCCGCTTCAGCTTCCCATGTAGCTCCTTCAACATGTTGATTCCTCCATAACACTTTAACTGAAGCTACTTCCTTGTTCCTTATCCTTCGAACCTGTCGAGCCAATATTTCGACCAGAATCTCCTCATAATTGAGGCTGTCTTTCACACCAACACTGTCCACCGGGACAACTAAAGCTGGATCACCCAAACACTTCTTCAAGAGCGACACATGGAATACATGATGCATAGAAGCTAATTCTGAAGGCAACTCCAACCCATAGGCTACCTTGCCAACACGTCTCACTATCCAGTACGAGCTGACATAGTGGGGACTAAGTTTCCCTTTCTTTCCAAACCTCATCACTTCCTTCATGGGAGACACCCTTAGAAATACCCAGTCATCAACTTCAAATTATAATTCTCTTCTTCTCACGTCAACATTAGACTATTGGCGACTCTGGGCAGTTTTCAATCGGTCCCTTATCAATTGAACCTTCTCCATAGCCTTGTGAACCGAATATGGTCCTATCATTGCCGCTTCACCAACTTAAAACGATCCAATGGGAGACCTACACCTCCGCCCATAAAGAGCCTCAAATGGTACCATCTGGATACTGGAATGATTGCTATTATTGTATGCAACCTCGATAAGTGGAAAATGCTCATCCCAGCTACCTATGAAGTCAATTACACATGCTCTCCACATGTCCTCGAGGGTTTGGATTGTCTGCTCCACTTGACCATCCGTTTGTGGGTGAAATGCGGTGTTGAGCTTAACCTGTGTACCCAATGCTTTTTGAAATGACTTCCAAAATTGAGAGGTAAATTAAGTACCTCTATCTGAAATGATGGACAATGGCACTTCATGCAGTTGGACTAGCTCCCGGATATATAGCTTGGCATAATCCTCCGTCGAATTCGTGGTCTTGATCGGCAGAAAATGGGCAGCCTTGGTCAACTTGTCTACCACAACCCAAATGGAGTCATATTGTCGACGAGTATAGGGTAAACTTATGATGAAGTTCATATTAATTTATTCCCACTTCCAAGTAGGAATGCTGATATCCTGAAGTACACCTCCCGGTCTCTGGTGCTCAACCTTTACTTACTGACAGTTCGGACACTTGGCTACGAAATTCTGCAATATCCTGCTTCATGCCATTCCACCAATAGATTTCTCGTAAGTCACAATACATCTTAATGGAACCTGGGTGGATAGAATACCTAGAACCATGAGCCTCGTGCAACATCTGACTCCTCAAATCATCTACATCCGGAACACATAGGCGACCCTGGTATCGAATCACACCATCTCCCCCATTGGAAAAGACCTCTACCTTATGATTCTGAACGACTTCCTTTAACTTTACCAAAATCGGGTCCTCATCTTGTCTAGCTTTTACATCAGTCACCAAGGACGACTCCGATCCGTTTTGAACCACAACACCACCATCGGTCGAGTTAACCAACCTAACTCCAACCTTGCGAGTCGATGCACATCCTTCACCAACTCCTTTTTCCCTTCATCCACATGGGACACACTCTCCATAGAGAGCCTACTTAGTGCGTACGCTACTACATTGGCCTTACCCGGATGGTAAAGCACACTCATATCGTAGTCCTTGAGTAGCTCCAACTACCTTCTTCACCGAAGATTGAGATCTTTCCGTTGAACATATATTGTAAGCTCTTATGGTCCGTAAATATATCCACGTGAACCCCATACAAATAATGTCTCCATATTGATTACGGGCAAAAATAGCATGTCCAAGTGATACTTATAACTAAATTAGTCTTGCTTATCTAGTATTTACACATTTTCATGTAAATTTATATAAATGTGAATATATAAAGTAACCAACATGATTAGTCCTTGATTTGTAGGTTTTAATGATTTTTAGGTACTAAATCAGAAGTTGGTGAAGGAAAGGAATGGATTCGGAAGCAACGCAAAGTCCGCAAGGAGAGGCCATGGCAAGGCCGGCCGCTGGCCGGCCGCGCCAGTAAATAAGTAAGCCACGCCGTGCGTGTGCACCCAGCACCGTGCCATGGCAATGCCGTGCATGCGCTACGCAGCAAGACGGCACAACAGTACAGTGTTAAGCGCCCGCAGCCTGAGCCACCCGCGACAAGGAGTTGTCATCGCGCCGCCTGTGCAAAGGTGGACACGCCAATCACGGAAGAGTGTCGCCTAGGGTCGAAGTTTTTTTGGGCATTTTACAGAATCCTCCAGGCTTGGGCCGTGTCACGAGGCACTGCTCCGCGTTGCACCCGTGACACGTTGCTTGTTATTCCGGAAAAATTCCTACCATTATAATAGTAATACTTAGGTTTATTTTTACATATTCCGACTTGGTGGAGCAAGAACGTGGGTTAAGGAAGTTGAGAGGACGAAAAATTCTTAGGGTTTTCTATCCCTTCTCCTTTCTTCAATCGTTTGTATGATTTACACTCATTTAACGATGTTCAATCCACAAATGAGTGGCTAATTTCACTTGCTGAGGTTAAGAACCAACGAGTTGAAATGTAATTGCTGATCATCTGGTTTTTCCATCTTTTCTTTCATGGTTGTTCTATTAATTCTTGTTCTTACTGTATTGATATCTGGCCAATGTTCATGTAAATCCAAAAAGTCCAATTTCACTCGAGATAGCACGAAACCTGGAAAGTTGTGAATTAATAGGATATGATCTGTTCTTTGTTTGGGAAAATTGAGAATCACTTACTTTCAGGATAGAAATATACCTGAAAGTCGTATTAGTCAGAAGTGTGGAATCGGTTTTGTATGGCTAGAACATGAATTTCTTCTTATCACAGAAATGTAGGTGGAAGGTTCATGATTCTTGTTAAGTTACGAGAGTTTAACTATAGGCATAAGTTCCGACTAGCAACCGGAGAAAAGATAAACCAGTTTATATCGATAATTAATTTCTTTCATGTTCGTTTTAGCCTCAGCATGATCACACTTATAGTTCAAGACGCACTGTATATTTATTTTAGCTTATAGTGGCTAAAATTATAACAAAACAGACAAAGCTTTTTCTTCACACCGTTGTCTTCATTTTTAGAGTTACAAGAATTGACATTTGAGGTGATTTTTGTCCAGATCCAGTCCCTGTGGGATTGATACTTGGCTTACTTGAGCCACTTACTACTTGTTCGACCACGCACTTGCGTGTAGTCATCCGCATGTTTCCATCCTTGGCGCCAAGTGTTTGGGACTCGGCAATTGGTAAATTTTTTCTAAGTGTTAGTTAATGAATTTATATGTTGACAACGTAGTCTTGATTTTCTTTCTAAATCTTTTTGATTTTTCGGATACCCTTCTTGACATGACATCGTGGAATCAATAAATGGTTTAAATGGTGAATACTCACATTTTGACCCAACCTTTTCATTTCAAGGACACCACCGGTGGCAACATTGTAACACACATGCAACATATGTGGTGGTCAAGAAGGTTATTGGAATGGTTGTCCGAATGCCACTCCCTCCCCGAACCCCTACTATGATCCTTCTGTTATTTTTGATGAATATAGGCATGTTGAAAATGAGGACTTGGGACGCCAAGACCGAATAGAAGACATGTCAAAACAACTCCCTGGAGCAACGAAGAAATGAAGAGGCAATGGCAACATTGAAAGCGTGAAGAGGAGAATGCAGAGGCTCTAAAAAGGATGAACATACCCACGTGAAGATGATTGCTGAGGCTGAAGCTTGGGATCAATTGCAGGTGACAGTTGTAGGCGATATTCAAGAGGAATTACAAGTGAGGAAGACAAGGGTGAATTTTCGAGTGAAGCCCGACATCTTAACCTCTTGAGTGTCCCCGTGATGAGCTCATACTCATAGAAAATTCGTTCAGGAGAGAAGAGATAGAGTATACCCCATTTGACACTACTGAGAGATAGATGTTGATGCGGGAGAAGAGGTATACAAGTAAGGAGGTCAATTGCATTGCAGCCTGTAACTAAGGTAATGGACTCACCAAGCATTTTTCTACCTTTGAGTTTGGTTGACGACATATAAATAGAGTTTTCCGAGCTATGGAGAAATGTCAAGAGGAGGACCAAGCCCCATACATTCTGAAATTTGCTGATGCCAATAGACAAATGATCTCACTTACTTAAGGACCAATGAACGTCAAAGGCGACATCTACCGCTTGGTCCTATAATTTTTCACCACCACCTCGAGCATAAGAGGAAATTAGAGAAGAAATTAGGGGGTGAGATCTATCCTCAAGGTGGAGGAAAAAGTGGTGAAAAAGTAATACGGATAGAGGGGTAGTAATATTTATATGCCAAATCGATACTCAAATGTATAACTTTTGCCTTGTTTGTCCAATAATGTGTGTACATTCTCATGTAAATTGTAACAAGTGTGATTTTATACTAATCAACATGATTAGCGTTGTTTTGTAGGAAAAACATGCTTTTGATGGAGAAAATGACATGTTGGGAGAAATCGAAGATGAACTCGGGAACAAGCAAGGAAGCCGGTTGGATGAGCAGAACAATAAGGGACTGGCTGATGGAGCGTGATATTGCCATCGCCAGTGATGCACCGCTCGAATTAAAAGTGCAAGAAATTCCAGTGAAGGTCCGCGATCGGCCGTGCCACGTTGGGATTAATTTCCCCAGACCTTGAAATTCCAGAGTAGGGTCCGTGATTGCACCGCGGCACTGGGCCATGCTCCGCGATGCATGCCGCGCCACGCGTTGGAAGCAATTACCCTGGCGACAATTTCGCAGAGTTTGGCAGTTGGTAACTGCAGTTCATGGAGGCAGGCTCATGATGTACTCAGACACGTTGCTTGTTATTCCGGGAAAAATTATCCCTAGTATAAATAGAACACTTAGGTTCATTTTTAATTATTCGACTTGGTGGAGCAAGAAATTGGGTTACAAAGTGCCTTTTGAGACGAAAATTCTTAGGGTTTCCTCTATCCCTTTCTTCTTCCTTTCAATTGTTTGCATGATTTCCATTCATTTAACGATGTTCAATCCACAAAATGAGTAATAATTCTCTTCTTGGCCGATGTTATGAACTATTGTATTGAAATGCAATTGTTGAATTGCTGGTTTATTTTATCTTCTTGTCTTTCATGGTTGTTCTATTTAATTCTTGTTCTTGACATGCGTTAATATCTGGTCAATGTTAATGTAACTAAAGTCCGGTTTCACCCGAGAGGGCAAGAAACTGGAAAGTTGTGAATTAATGTGGATATGATCTTTCTTGGTTTGGGAAAATTGGGGAATTGATTTACCTTCAGGATAGAAATATACCTGAAAGTCGTATTAGTCATGTGTGGAATCGGCTTTGTATGGCTAACGATGAATTTCTTCTTAATAAGTATAAAATGTAGGTGAAAGGTTCATGATTCTAAGTTGGGTTAAATACGAGAGTTTTAATCCATAGGCATAAGTTCCGACTAGCAATCGGGGGAAAAGATAAACCATGTATACCGATAGTTAGTTTCTTTACATGTTCTTGTAGCCTCAGCATGCTCCTTACTATAGTTCAGACTCTAAATCTGTATAGATATTTTATTTGTTATAAAAAAAATAGTTTCCAAAATACAAAAACTTTTTCTTTACACCTGTCTCTATTATTGTAGTGGTAGTAAATTAACACTTGAAAAGGTTTCACCCTGTGTCCTGTCCCTGTGGGTCTGACATTCCGGTTCTTAAAAAGAGCCACTATATTACTTGCACGACCCAGTACACTCTGCGGGCTCATCAAGTTTTTGGCGCCGTTGTTTGGGAATAGGCAATTGGTGAAATTTTAATTTTTCTTAGACGTGTTAGTTTGCTATTTCAGTATTTTATTGTTGATAACTTGGTTCAGCTTGTACTTGCAGATAACAGATTCTGTTGAACACTCGGCAAAGAGACAAAGGTTTGGTGGATCCATCCTTAGAGCCGGAAAGACAGTATCATCGCCAACGGAGAGAAGCTCTAGAGAGAAAATTGTGCTTGCTCCACAAACTATTATGGAGCAACCACAGAATCTGGTCTTTCACTGTGCGGGCTGTACTAGTGCCTGGATGAATTAGCAGCCAGGCCGATTCGCGATGTGCAATCCCACATGCTAGTAATGTTACATCTAGCATCCGCAAACTCCGAGCCAGAGGGAGTGTCTGAGCTTAAACAGAATATGGTGCAATTGCTGCACACAAGCGGGTAGTTTACAGGTCTCCCCACGAGGATCCACAACAAATATCTTCAGAATTTTCTGAGATAAGTGACACTTACATCCGCCGAGTGTCAACAGACACGTCAGGCTTACACTTTTCCCATTTTCACTTTTGGGAGAGGTGGCTTTCAAGAGGTGGCTGAAAGTTGAGCCACCCGAACTCTATAACCACATGGGATGATTCTAAAGAAGTTCTTGATCCGATTCTTTCCTTCCGTAAAAGCCAAAGAAGTTTAGAAGTCACCTAAGTTTTAAACAAAGAGAAGGAGAGAATCACATCGTTTGGGAGAGATTCAAATCAGTGTTGAGGGACTGTCCTCATCACCATCAATCAAATGATGTGCTGGTGCACACTTTTATAGAATGTTTGGAACCCCACACAAAAATTTTGGCTGGATTCAATGGGACAAGCTTTAGAAAAGACTTACGAGGAGCTTTATTCTTTGCTTAATCGTATTTCAAAGGGAAAATCCTGAGCGGAATGTGGACTCTTCAAGGGGAGGAGCAAGGAAAGCAGCTGGAGTCTTGGAAGTGGATGGGCTTACAGCCTATCGCGCCGTACGTATAGTCACTTTTGTAATCAATTAAACACCCATTCTGGGCAACATGAACTTGAGCCAGTCTCAATCCTCAGTAATGCAGGTGCAGCAGGTTTGGTGTGAAGTGTGTGGGAGCAATGAACACTCAGCTGAGTGTTGTGGAGCAAATCCAGACTGTGAACTTTGTCTGCACGCAAAGGAGCAATCACCAATGTAAAGATGGGAACAAATTACAACCTAACTGGAGGTTCACCCGAATTTCTCTTGGGGTAGCAACAACCATCAGGGACAGAGTTCGAGTCAGGGATGCAGCGGAATCAAGGAGGGCCACAGAACTATCAAGCACAATACAGAACAACAATGCACCTCCTCCACCACCATCACCCGGGCCGTTGAGGAGATGTTCAAGCAATTGATAGCTAGCCAAGCTCAATTGCAGGCTGACTATGTCAAATGGCAGCCGAGGTCAAGAAAAATCAGCTAGCACAAGGTGACCGGAGTATCAATTTGGGCACTAATGGAGCCCGCAACACCGTGCCTGGGAGAGACTTCCCGACATGCATCCCAACCCTGCCGTGTAAATGCAGTGACCACGAGGAGTGGTTTGTGCTGAAGGAGGTGGAAACCTGAAAGCACCCACCCCAACAATCGATGTGCCAGAAGCTGAGAGGAGCTGCATCGGTGAGAGGGGGAAACACAAAGATGTCATCGTAAAAGACCTCCACCCCCGCTCCTCAACGATTAAGGTAGCACAAGGAGGAGGCGTGCTTCAAGAAATTCATGGAGGTGCTGTAAACAGTACACATTAATTACCTCTTCACATACTTGGTATGAGTGCCCAAGTATGAAGCATATATATCGTACAACAAAAGCAATGCTTACCCCAATATGCCACGGTGCCCTTTACGGAGGAGTGCACTTCCCGGATACAAACCGGTTGCCCACGAAGCTCAAAGATCCTGAGAGATTCACAATTCACTCAATAATCGGGCAAAGTATCCGAGCTCTCGGTTTGGGATTGGGCGGTGATTAAATTTGACAACCCTCGCATTCAGAAGAAGTTAGGTCTAGGTGTCCTAGACCTACAATGAAGGATTTTGCACCATGGATCGCTCCTTAGCAAGATCTCAGATGTATTGTGGGAGGACGGTTAGTGCAAGTCGGCTCCCTACCCTCCCTGTGGATTTTGTTGTGCTGACTTTGTTTCGCACGCTAAGTCCCATTTATTTTGGGATGACCTTTCTTGGAAACCTAGAAAGCGCCATAGATGTAGCTGCGGGCCGCCAACTACGCAGCACATGACAAGGTGGAGGTGTTCCGATGTGTACAAGGCCACCAAGCTCCTAACAGTAGAGGAAATCTCGTTGATTAACGCACTTGAGCAACCGAATGCTGCTCAGTGGCGTTGAACATCGAGAATTAATGGGAGAGCTCCCTGATAAAGGTAAGCTTGATGAGGGTGTGGGACGCCGTGAGAAACGTCCGTCACCCTAGGGGCGTAATGAGCTTAAACGACGTCGAGCCTAGAATGCAACCAGGCGCCGGCACGGAAAACCCGTGAATTGTAATTGCATATTGTACGTAAGAAAGAAAAAAAAAGAAGAAAAGATTTTTATTTTTTATTTATTTTTAGTAGTAGTAGTGTAAAGAAAATAAAAAGAGTTTTGCTCCTCAACCTTTGAATTCTAACCGATTTCTGTGGTAAGATGTTTTGCTAAAGTTGATCGAGGGAAAAATGCAAAGGAACGCAGCGAGAAAAATGAGGTAAGAAATTTTTTTATTTTTTTAAGAAGCAAAACAAAGGAGCTCGCGTGAGGCCTCGTGTCACTGAGGAGGGCCTCCGCGGGTTACCCTCCGTGACACGTTGAAGGCAAAATCTGGAATTTTACAAATTCCAGAATGCTCAGGGCGATGGCTCCGTGTCACGGAGGAATGCTCCGCGTTACCGTGACACGTTGACGTGGTTAATCGTTGCCGGGTCACACCGGGTCACCGGGCGACCCGCGCAAAATCCCACTTTTTGGGGTCCCAATCCCCTCATTTTTCTCATTTTCTCACACTCTCCGCGACAAACCCCCAAAATCCCCCTCCCCTCAACGTGTCACGGCAATAGGAGTTAAATTCATCAAATTTTCTTCGATATCATCGGATTAAAGGTATGTTCTTGAACTCAACTTCAATTTTTAGCTAAAAATTTCAATTTCTAATATTAACTAGGAAGAATCCACATGCCCTAGATATAAATTGAGCTTAAATACATTTTGAGTTGTTGTCGATTGTTGTTCGTAGTATCGCGAGATCATATGAACTCGATAATTACATGCTTAATTGAATTTTGTGTGAAATTGTAGCTAGGGTTGGGTTGTAAATTTAAAAGTTGAATTGAGGTTGAGTTGTTGAAAAATTGTTGGGTTGTGCATGTTGGGTGAATTGAATCGTGTTACGCTTATCGTGTTATGCTTAAGAAATGATGAAATTATCAGAAGGAATTGGGTGAACTTTCTCACGAAATCATCGAAGCTCATCAAAATCGGGAAATTGCTTAGGTTGAGTTTGTAGAATATTCTTATTTTTCTCATTATCTTTTAGCTAAGTGCCATGTGATGAAATGATTATCGATAGTATGTTGGAACTTGCATTTTAAGTCCGAGTAGTACATAGAGGTGCTACCGTTGAATTTTAAGAAGGCACGAGGCAATTCTTGTTTGTGTTGTTTTTCTTTTTTTAGTTGTTGTTCGAGTTTTGTTATCTTTGTAAATTAGAAATAAATGTGATCTTGCCAAAATGCATAATGTGAGCTAAAGACTAAGTGTGGGGTGGCTCGAGCCAAAACCCAAACTAGTCGAAGCTAATTTTAACTCGACTCACACAGACTGGGTTCGCTTTTGGCAGAACAATGGCAAGCGGGCAGGACAAAGGTAAGGGAGCATCAGCATCAGGCGCCGGACGAAAGAGGCTGAGACTGGGAGCAGCCAAAGCCCCAAAGAGTACCCATAGCCTGACGCGCCGCTAATATGGAACGCGATGGGTGACCGAGGAAGGGAAGAAGTGGTACACCGAAACACAAGGAGAACAAATACTTCCCTTTGAGCACATTGCACGGGACCCATTGGCACAGGAGTTCCCCGGATGGTGCATCGGGTTGACAGCTCGCGCTTATTTGACGAGCTCCAGGAGTGCAATCTGCACTTAATCCGGAATTCTATGCCAACTGAACCCGACACTCGGAGTCACACCATCAGCCAGGCCATTTGTCACCTGGAGCCCTCACCACCATTCCATCCTAGGGGCGCAAAATACAGCGCCTGCAGCCTGGTACTGAATATCACTTTGACCTTGCGTGGATATCGCACGCACGTTGTGTGGAGTCTGGCCACAAGACGTTGGAGCAGGCACAAGGAGAGGGGCGGCTCACGACACCTCTATGCAATGATGAAACAGGGGAAGCCAGGATCCGTTTAAAATCGTTTGCTTCGCTTTGATTCTGGCACATGATTTGATGTGACCGATCTGTATTCTTAGTATACTGAAGGAAAGGGTCGAGATCAATGTTGGGGGCGGTGATCATATCCGCCATGAACAGGGCCCGATTGCACGCAGGGCACAGTACGGATTCGGCGGGCCGCCGACTACGTTCCCCGAGGGGCCTTGAGGTCGAGGAAGAGGTCTCTAGACTACATCCCGCAGTGGAGCGGTGTGCCATGTGATGTTACAAAAACTAAGGCGCCACACCACTACCTGCCCTGTTTTCACATTGGCCGAGCGACATGCCTGGATGACTAACATATGTCCCGCATGTTCGGGATGTGCATGTCTACTACGCATAGGCGGGAGACCGGTAACGGAGGACGAGCTATGGGCGTGCCTCGACTTAGACACCCTTTTGGGCGAGAACGCCAGGGCACTATATCCGGTGGGCCCAGCTTTTGTGGAGCTCGTAGATGATGATGTCCCCACGGACGAGGAGACACGTCAAGGAGGTTTCCGACGTTGAGTCGGAGGGGAGGACGATGGTGTAGACTGCATATGGGGGATGAGGCAGAGCACCTCTCTTCTTCGATGAAGAAGTGGAGTACTTTGACTGGTCAGGGAGTTTCACAACCCACCTTTCTGTTTGTAATTGTAAGAACACTCGGGGACAAAGTGTTCGATTTTAAGTGTGGGGTGGGAGTAGTTAGGTGGTGCTAAATTTGCCTTGTCTTGCTATTATCACATGTTCTTTGTCTCCGTTGTTGTGTTTGTTCCAATGTGACTCTGTTTATGTGTATGTTCATTTTGTAAATATTGTTGTTGTGAAGCCGTGTGGTGTTATTGAATGTTGTTAGCTAGTGTGTAAATAACTTTGTCGAAATTATCGATATTTTTAAAATTTTTTCGTAACTAGTTTTTCTTTGGCTTCGAGTTTGTTTTCGCTGCCGAGGAGAGTCCCATTGAACCGAAGTCGTAAATAGTGACCCTTCTCTATGATGGATGGATGACGACCGTCTTAAGAGAAAGGTAGTCGATAGGAGTAGTTATAATTTTTTATATTGTTTGTTCTTGTGTTAGTTTGTTGGTTGTATCCCATGGCCGTTGTTACCTTATGGCTACGTATCTTTGTTGCGTGTTGTACATAATAATTGTATGGCAAAGATGATTCGTAGAAAGCATGCAAATTTTTGTACATATGTAAGACACTCTATGCCATAGAATTCGATTCGGGTGTGATTGAGGCTTAATTTTTTGAATTCTTGTGATTAGCCGATTAAAGAGTCTCGTGGAAGGGTCTTGAGTTGAACATGTGCATCGAGTGTATAGTGAGGATTTGTTTATTCCATGCTATTGTCGATTGCCTAGAACTTGCCTGTCGTGTGTACGAAACGAAATGAAGGAAGTGTAGTGTAGGTGGAAAGGATGTAGGCATTTCTTTGTTAACCAAAGTTTTCTGCTTTTTAGTACTAATCTGGAAGCTGATCTTGAACTATATGTAGTTTTATGCACTTTTTTTCTTTTCTGTTTCTTTTGTCGAAAAGGGTAACCAAGTTAACCCCTTCGTCCATGGCCTTTAAACCAATAAGTTTAAGCGCTCAAGAAAATTATAAAATTTTCCTATGTTGTCAAGGAGTGAAATATGCAAAAGAAAGGGAGGAAAAGAAAAGTGATAAAAAGAGAAAAAGAAAGAAAAAGGAAAAGAGTCGAGGGTGAAGTGGCCGTATTTACTGAAAGAAAGTTGTATAACTCATTTTTCTTCAAAGAGTCTCGTGTGTTAAAGAAAATGGGTGATAAACATAAAGATAAACTTCCAAGAGAAGGAGGAGGAAGGAAGATAATATTTCCTGCACGTGATGGATGTGTGAAGAGCGCTTAAGGAAGCTAGTTACTATTATTGGTTAGCCCAAGATATACTAGTTCCAGCTTACATTACAAACCCATTAAGTCCCACGTGATCTTACATCACGCATCCATATATTAGTGGAGTAATACACTAGAGGCGCTTATACTAAGTAAAATTACAATGTATGGGAATTCTTTTGGGAGAGTGAGCGAAATTGTGCGATATATATACCCTGACATGAATTTCTTTAGAGTTCATGTGACTAAAATGGGGAATCTCTTATGTTGTGAGGGCACATGTTTGATGATAGAATAAATTTGTGTCGGATATCTTGATCAGCTAATATTCATGAGTTTGCCATATTGAGAGTCGATTCGTGCTAGAGGTCTTGATTTATTATGTCGTTGTAATGATGATACTACATGTTTTGATGATTTGTCAGAACATAACGTATAATCCGTAGGCCCTGATTGTCGAGCCAAAGAAGCCATGATGGGATATCAACTCATGAGGTGTATAAGCAAATGGGTTCCATAATCAAAACGGATTTTAAGTGTGGGGTAGTGATAGCATATTTATATGCCAAATCGATACTCAAATGTATAGCTTTTGCTTTGTTTGTCCAATAATGTGTGTATATTTCTCATGTAAATTGTACGAAAGTGTGATTTAATAACCAACATGATTAGCGTTGTTTTGTAGGAAAACATGCTTTGATGGAGAAATGACATGTTGGAAAAAATCGAAGATGAACTCGAAACGAGCAAGGAAGCTCGGTTGATGAGCAAGGAACACAAGGCTCCGCGATGGAGCTGTGACAGCCGCCATCGCGGATGTGCACCGCTCGGGAATTAAAAGTGCAAGAAATTCCAAAGAAGGTCCGCGATCAGCCGTACACGTTGGGATTAATTTCGCACTTGAATTCCGTGAGAGGGTCCGCGATTGCACCGGTGGCACGCCTGGCCATGCTCCGCGATGCATGCCGTGCCACGTTGGAAGCAATTACCCGGGCGGACAATTTCCGTAGAGCTTCCGCGTTCGCACTGCACATGGAGGCAAGCCCGTGATGCACTCCGTGACACGTTAAGCTTGTTATTCCGAGAAAATTATCCCTAGTATAAATAGAACACTTAGGTTCATTTTTAATTATTCGACTTGGTGGAGCAAGAAGTGAATACAAAAGGGCAGTTTTGAGGACGAAAATTCTTAGGGCTCTCTATCCCCTTTCTTCTTCCTTTCAATTGTTTGCATGATTTCCATTCATTTAACGATGTTCAATCCACAAATGAGTGGCTAATTTTCTTTGCTGAAGTTATGAACTATTGTATTGAAATGTAAATTGTTGAATTGCTGGTTTATTTTATCTTTTCTTCCATGGTTGTTCTATTTAATTCTTGTTCTTACTACGTTAATATCCTAATAATGCTAATGTAAACTAAAAAGTCCTAAGCCACCCGAGAGGGCAAGAAACCGGAAAGTTGTGAATTAATAGGATATGATCTTTTCTTGGTTTGGAAAAATTGGGAATTGATTTACCTTCAGGATAGAAATATACCTGAAAGTCGTATTAGTCATGTGTGGAATCGCTTTTGTATGGCTAGAACATGAATTTCCTCTTCTTATCACGTAAAATGTAGGTGGGAAGGTTCATGATTCTTAAGTTGGGTTAAATACTTAATCCATAGGCATAAGTTCCGACTAGCAACCGGGGGAAAAGATAAACCGCGGTACACGATAGTTAGCTCTTTGCTATGTTCCTTTGTAGCCTCAAGTGATGCTCACATTCATAAGCCCCGATTCAATCGTATAGATATTTTACTTTTGTTATAAAAATAGTTTCCAAACTACAAAAACTTTTCTTTACACCGTTGTCTTCATTATTGTAGTGGTAGTAAATTAACACTTGAAAAGGTTTCACCCTGTAGTCCTGTCCCTATGGGTTCGACATTCGGTTCTTAAAAAGGAGCTACTCTATTACTTGCACGACCCGCATTAATTCTTGCGGGCTCATCACGTCAGTGTCACGATAAACTTAGGCGTCGCTTGGGAGGCAACCCAAGGGTATCCATTTTAATTTCTTGCATTAGAGTTGATTTTATTTTATTTTTCTACTTTTGTTTTGAAAAATTACAATGATGGAGGGGAAGTTTGAGTACCCATGAAGTAGGAAGCTAACAAGCGTGAAGAGAAAAGTGTGGGGTGAACACCCACTTGTGCAACTTTGAACGAAAGCATGTCGGGTTAATAGGCCTAAAGGCCTCGGGGAGTACTTCTTTCATGCTCTTTAAATGTTAAGTTGATGTTATGGGGACATAGCATGACTCAAGTGTGGCGAGGAAAATTTTAAAATTCTTGTGCTTAACGATTTGTGGTGAATGTGACGCTTGTGGAGAATAATTGAAAAAAATATATATATATTCTTTTGCGTTGCAAACCTATCTAACCGATTTCGTATTGTGAGATGAATTTCAGAAGCTGAACGGAGGGCAAAACCGCTGTAAGATCGCAAAGGAAAAATCGAGGAGAATAAAAATAAAAGGTGGCAAAAACAGCTGAGCTCGCGCGCTGGCTCCGTGTCACGGAGGAGGGCCTCCGCGCCCTCCGTGACACGTTGAAGGCGATTCTGTAGAATTTCTACAAATTCCAGAATGCCTACGCTTATTGTCTGTCACGGAGAGGGTGCCCTGGCCATGGACTCCTCCCGTGGGACACATTGAGGTGTTATTCGCGCGCTCACACCGGGTCACCGGTTACCCGCTAAAATCTCCTTTTAACCCCCGAAATCCCCTCATTTTCCCCATTTTTCACTCCCTCCGCGACAAACACCCAAAAATTCCCCTTCCCCAACGTGGCACGGACCTAAGATCAAAGTTTCTTCAATTTTTCTTCAAGTTCATCGGATTAAAGGTATGTTCTTGAACTCGTTAACCTCAATTTTTACTAAATTTTCGATTTCCAAGTATGATATAGCAACCCTTACCCTAAGTAAAAAATGGAGCTAAATTCATTGCTATGGTTGATTGATGTTCGTAGTATCGTTGTGATTATATGAACGCGATAATTACATGCTTGATCGAATTTTGTTGGGAAATTGTAGCTAGGGTTGGTTGTGAATAGAAGAAATTGAATTGAGGTTGAAATGTGAAAAATTGTTGGGTTGTACATGTTGGGTGAGGTGAATTGTGTTGTGCTTAACGTTATTATGCTAAAGAAGTGATGAATTTTCGGGGGAACAAAGTTGTTGAAATTGTATGGAATTATCGAATCACATAGAAATTGAGGAAATTGCTTAGGTCGAAGCCGATCAATTTTTTTGCTATGCTATGTGATGAAATGTTACTGATGGTAATGTTGGGATTAGCTGTACGAAGTCTCGAGTAGTACATAGAGGGTATACTGTCGAATCCAATGCACAGGCATTTTCATTGTTTTGTTGTTTTTGGGTTTCTTTTTATGTAAATAATAAAATAAGGATGATCTTTCCGTGATGCCGTAATTGTGGCTAAAGACTAAGTGGGGTGGCCTAGCCTAAACCAACCTAGTCGAAGCTAATTTAATTGACTGTCTGCTTTATTTGACAGGAACAATGGCAAGCGTAAGACAAAGGAAAGGGCGCATCTACGCTGGGCGCTCTAAGAAAAGGTCGCATCAAACAAAGAGCCCCAAAGAGCACCAAGCTAGCCTCCACGCGCTAACGCCAAGCTAACACGGATCCCACAGATAGAGAAGGGAAGAAATGGTACACAAAGCACAAAGAGAACAAATACTTCCCCGAGAGCATATTGCAAGGGAGCCATTGGCACAGGAGTTCCCCCGCATTGTACACCTGATTGACACGCCGGCCGCGCTTCATCTTTGAAGAGCCCAAGGAGTGCAATCTGCACTTGATTCGGGAGTTCTATGCAAATTGGAACCCGAGCCGCTCCGCAGTCACATCGTCAAGATAAGGGGGCAGGTTGTCACCTTGAGCCCCACCACCCGAATGCCATATTGGGGGCGCGGACACAGACGCGATGTACTCCCATAAACCGAACATCACTCCACCTACGCTGATATCGCACTTCACATTGTGTGGAGCCCGCTCGACAAAGACGAGCAGTGCATAAGGAGAGGGGCTACCATCAGACACTGCCCTACCACAGATGAACAAAGGGAAGCCAGGATATGGCGTAAAGATAGTTTGCTCCGCTTGATTCCTAGGTACATGACACGATGTGACTCCGGATCGCGTATGCCCGGTGTATGCCCTGATGAAAGGGCTGGAGATAAATGTTGGGGGCGGTGATTATATCTGCTATGAAGAGAGTCTGCTTGCATCAAGGGCGCAGTACGGGTTTGGCGGTCTCCGCTGACCACGTTCCCGAGGGCCTCGGATGTGGAGGAAGAGGCCCCCACCATATACCGCAGATGGAAAGGCGTGCCGTGGACGTCATAAATACCAAGGCACCCGACACCACTCACGGGCCAGTTCTTACACTGAGCTGAGCGACATGCTCGGGATGATCAGGCAGAGGCCCGCATGTTCGGGATGCAGATGCTCCAAACTATGCATAGAAGGGAGGCCGAAAAATGTGCAGGATGAGCCGTGGGCCGCCGACCTAGATTACCCTTTTCGGCGAAAACGCTGTGGCTCTATGTCGTGTGGGGCCTCCAACTTTGTGGAGCCCATGATGATGATGTCCCCACTGATGAGGAGACACGTCGCGTAGGATTCCGATGTTGAGTCGGAGGAGGACGACAGGGAGATTCAGACATGGGAGACGAGGCGGTGCACCCGATGAAGAAGTGGAATACTTTGATTGATCGTGGGAGTTTCACCACCCACTTTTGTGTTTTGTTGGATGTATGAACACTCGGGAAAGTGTTCATGGTTTTAAGTGTGGGGGTGGGAGAATAGTGGGTGCTGTTTTCGTCTTGATTTGTATGTATATGCATGTTCTGTTGTTGTGCATGAGAAAAATTGTGACCCCGTGCTTTTGTGTGTATGTTTTGTATTGTAGATATCTTTGAAGTTGTTGTGCCGTTGAATGTTGTTAGCTAGTGTGTAACAGTTTTGGTCGAAATCATCGATATTTTTCAAAAAAAAAATTTTCGTTAATTATTTTTATCATTGGGTTTCTCGGGAGTTTGTTTTGTCTCTTTTACCAAAAGAGTCCCATTGAACCGAAGTCGTAGTTAGGACTCGTTTCCGACGATGGATGATGACGACCGCCTTGAGGAAAAATTAGTCAATAGGTTGCCTTGAACCGGTAGCTAATGATGTTCTTGTTATGTGCTATATATGATTGTAAGATGCAAGTATGTGTAGTGTTGAAGCATGCCAGTTTATAACTTTGTTTGAGACCTTAGGCTCTTGAATTTGACTCAATATAATTAAAGCTAATGTTTAATGTGTGGATTAGCTGAGCAAGAGTCTGCTGAATGTGTCTTGAGTTGAGCATGTTCCATGAGTGTAAGGTTTTTGAGTATTCTGTGCTATTGTGGAATGTCTAGAACTTGCCTGGTGTAAGTTATGAAACGAAATGAAGGATGTAAAATTGTAGGAGATGATTTCAGCATTTCTTTGAATTAACCTAATCTTTATCCCTCATTTTACCTACCTTGAAAAAATTAATCCTAGTTAGCCCCGTGAGCCTTGAGCCTATTCTTTATAGCGTAACATAAGCTTAATCCTTTTTATTTCATTAGCCTTGAATTTGATCCAAAGCTCCGAAGCGCTTTAGTGAAAATTCTCAAGAAGAAGAGTGAGAAGAATGAAAAGAAAGGAAAAATGGAAGTCGTAGAAAAAATTGAGAAAGGTAAAGGTGCACTTGTGTGAAATGGTTGATTATTAGTATAGGAGTAAGAAAAATAAATGAATGAAAAAGTACTTATAAAAACTCCTTACTAATAAGCTAAAACTTAAAAGAAATGGGGGAACAAAGAGGAAAAAAGAAAAACTACCAAGGATAAAAGGTGAAGTAAGGGAAGGAAGTTCGCAATGAGGGCGTGATGTATTAAAAGCGCTTAGGGAAGATAGTCACCACATCGACAAGAATAGTACCTTACCTATACCTCGAGTTACATTGATGTACCTAAAAGTCCTACGTGATCTTACATTCAGACATCCTCAAATTAGTGGAGTAAAGCACTAAGGGCAAGCTTATGGTCATTACATGATGCATGTGAATTCTTCACGAGAGTGAGTGTAATTTATTCATGTACCCACACATGTTGTGATGTAAAAATTATTTTTGCGTAAAATTTGGGTAACCTTCTTTCCGTGAGGGCACATGTTTAATGAAGGATATAATTCATGTGGGATTCTTAAATGCTTTTTATTTGTATGAGTTTGCTAAGATTGAGAGTCGATTCTTGAGGTTAAAAAGTCTTAACATAGTTGTATTTCATTTCATTGATCAAATCGGGCATGCTTTATTTTTAGCTTGTTATCTTAAATAATCATCATAGCTGTAACTTGAATTATCTTGCTAAATTAGTTATGTGTGAGTCTTATTTACATGAAATGTAAAAGGTTGTTCGAGGACGAACAAGGTTTTAAGTGTGGGGGTAGGTGATCATGGGCAAAATAACATGTCCAAGTGATACTTTATAACTTAAATTAGTCTTGTTTATCTAAGTATTTTATACATTTTCATGTAAATTTATATAAATGTGGAATATATGTGCTAACCAACATGATTAACTTTTGTTTTGTAGGTTTATAATGGATTTTTAGGTACTAAATCAGAAGTTGGTGAAGGAAAGAAATGGATTCGGAAGCAACGGGCGAAAGTCGGCAAGCGAGGTTATGGCAAAGGCCGGGCGCCGCTGCCTGTGCAATAAGGTTAATGACCGGGCGTAGGCTGCGACCCAGCCACGCCACACCAATGCCGTGCATGCGCTACGCAGCAAGACGGCACAGCAGCAGCGCGCCAAGCGCCGTAACAGGCCACCCGCGCGACAAGGAGTTGTCATCGCTGCCCAGCAGCGCGGACACGCCAACGCAAGGTGCTGCCTAGGTCGAAGCCTTGGGCATTTTCCGTGAAAGCCTCCGCTGTGCTTGGGGTCATGGTTGTGCAGGGCAATGCCCGGCGTTGCACCCGTGACACGTTGCTTGTTATTCCGGGAAAAATTTCTACTAATATAAATAGCACACTTAGGTTTATTTTTACATATTCGACTTGGTGGAGCAAGAACGTGGGGCTAAGGTGCGCTTGAGAGGGACGAAAATTCTTAGGGGATTTCTTATCCCTTTCTCCTTTCTTCAATCAGTTTGTATGATCTACACTCATTTAACGACAACCAATCCACAAATGAGTGGCTAATTTAATTTCTTGCTGAGGTTATGAATTGTTGTATTGAAATGTAATTGTTGATCATCTGGGTTTTTCCATCTTTCTTTCATGGTTGTTCTATTACCTCTGTTCTTACCGCATTGATATTCGGCCAATGTTAATGTAGAACCAAAGTCCGGTTTCACCCGAGAGAGCACGAAACCGAAAGTTGTGAATTAATAGGATATGATCTGTTCTTTGTTTGGGAAAATTGAGAATTGATTTACCTTCGGATAGAAATATACCGAAAGTCGTATTAGTCAAGTGTGAATCGCTTTGCATGGCTAGGAACATGAATTTCTTCATCACAGAAATGTAGGTGGAAGGATTCATGACTTTAAGTTGGGTTAAATACGAGAGTTTTAACTAATAGGCAATAATTCACTAGCAACCTGAGAAAAGATAAAACCGCTTTATATCGATAATTAATTTCTTTCATGTTCGTTTTAGCCTCAAAGATGCTCACATTCATCGTTCAGACTCACTTGTATATTTATTTTAGCTATAGATAAAATTGTAGATATCAAATATAAACTTTTCTGTTCACTGTTATTCATTTTGAAATGATAGTAATTGACAATTGAGGTGTATTTTTTTGCTTGTAGTCTCAGCCTCCCTGTGGATCGATACTTGGCTTACTTGAGCCACTTACTACTTGTTCGACCACGTGCACTTGCGTGTGTAGTCATCCGCATACGAACACATACCTCATGAGAATACCACCGTGGCTAATTCAAGACTGGGCGGGTCAGGTAATTCTTCTCATGAACTTTCAACTCGTTCCAGAGGCGATGCTATAACTTTCCCGTTCTCGCATGAACACACACACCCAAGTCTGATCCATGAAGCATCAAAATACACCAAGAACCTGCCTTCTGCACTGGGTAGGGTCAAGATCGGTGGCCGAGGTAAGTCAAGTCTTCAACTCTTGGAAACTCTTCTCAAAAGCCTCCGACAATTGGAATTTCACCTTCTTCTGTGTTAACTTGGTCAATGGGGCTCCAATTTATGAAAAGCCCTGAACAAATCTCCGATAGTAGCCAGCTAAACTCAAGAAACTTTGAACGGTCCCAAGGATTCACCGGTCTAGGCCACCTATTTACCGCTTCTAACTTTTGAGAATCGACCCTTATACCCTCACTTGTTACCAAATGGCCCAAAAATGTTGAATTCAAACTCAAAACTCGCACTTGCTGAATTTGGCATATAATCGGCGATCCTTGATGGTCTGAAGTACATTCTCAAATGATGTATGTTCCTCCTCGCTCCGAGAGTATATGAAGATGTCAATAATAAATACAATCACGAACATATCCAAATATGGCTTTAACACCCTATTCATCATGTCCATAAAAGTTGCAGGAGCATTCGTTAGTCCAAAAGACATAACTACAAATTCATAATGACTCATACTGCATCCTTGAAGGCCATCTTCTGATGTTGCACTCCTAATCTCCTCGAGCCGATGATAACCAGATCTCAGATCTATCTTTGAAAAATTCCGTACCCTAAAGATGGTCAATAGATCATCAATCCTAGGGAAAGGATACCTATTTTGGACGGTGACTTTGTTCAATTGTTGGTAGTCAATGCACATCCGAAGTGAACTATCCTTCTTCGAACAATAAGACTCGTGCACCCCATGGGGACTTGATTGATCGATGAAACCCCATTCACAGATCCTTCAACTCCCTTTAGCCCGCCTTGGAGCCATTTTGTAAGGAGGGATAGATATAGGCTGCGTGTTTGGAAGAAGGTCAATACCAAAATCAATTTCCTGGGAGGGAACACCGGTAAATTATTTGGAAATACTTATGGTCACTCACGACAATAAAATTGACCGGATAGCTCGGGTCTGTGCTCAAGATCCTTAACCCTAACTAGGTGATACATACAACCCTTGGCAATTACTCCTTCCCTCCGGTCTTGATATAGGGATATAAAATGACTCATGTGCATGGGTCAACTATCCTTCCATTCCAAAATTGCCTCACCCGAAAAGCGGAACTCCACCGCACGAGTTCTATAATTAACAAATAAGCACAACACGCATACAACCAATCCATGACAGTAATAATATCAAAGTCAGTCATGGCTAACTCTGCTGTCCTGGGTGGAGGTGACTTTTATGCAATGTATGACGGGACATCATTTATACACCTACCTAGCTACAACCGAATCACCAACAGGGGTAGAAACTCAAAATAGTTATGATAGAGTCTCGGGACTAACTCCAAAGATACTAGAAATATAAGGTATCACAAAAGACAAATAGCCCCTGTATCTAACATAGCATAAGCATAAAGGAGGAACACTTGTAACATAATAGTAACCACATTCTAGTGAAGTCTCCCGTTCCCCGACACGAGGCGAGGGCATATGTAATTCTTTTGGAAACTATCCGCCACCCCACTAGTAGATGCCCGCTATGAGCCGAACGGCCGGGAGCTGTGCCGACCGTTAGTTTGTGCACGACCTCTATCATCCTATATAGTAATGGACACGCTAGACACATGTGGCTGAACCTACCACACCCATAGCAAATATCCGAGCCGAGTAAATACTCCCCGGCATGACTCATGCCACACTTTCCCAGTCGGAGAGGTGCGCTCTACCCATGTGCCCCCTATGGTCCCTCGATCCTCGAAGCCCCGTTCTCCGATCACCCTTGGTTCTAGGTGGAACTCTAGCTGATGATGGTGCCGGAGCTAGTCACCTTCGCAAACCGAGGGCGGTGATCATCACCTGATCTTCGATGAGTAAACCCATGGCTATCTATCCGAGCCCTTTTTGTCTCCCCTCTCCTCTCATGAGTCGCCTTCATCCACACAAGGGAGAACACTGCATCTAAGAAAGTCCATATCCTAATGGAGCATGGTCTCGCAGAATCTTGTCCAAATAGCCACTCCATGAATCAAATCAGCTCACCCGTGTTCTCCGATCAACCACTAACTCGGGGCATATTTTGACAAACGAGTGAACTCGAGAGCATACTCCTGTACTCATCATCCTCCCTTGCTTCAAATTCACTAATTCTGTTGCCTCTAACTCCCTCTTACCCCGAGGGAAGAACTCATCTAGAAACGTCATGTGGAACTTCCCTCCCAAGTGACCGTCCTCGCCCTCCGCGGAACTTACTCGTCTTCCATTGCCTGAACCAGATATGTGCGACCCCTTTTAGTGATATGAGGCTAACTCGACACATTCAACCCCATTCACCCTTATAACCTGGGTGATCTTCACAATCTCATCAATTAACTCATACGTGTCCTCATCCACTTTTGGCCCAAGGGAAGTCCGGGCAGGTTCATTCTCAAAAAATCCTGAGTCGAGCCACCGCTGCATTACCATTTTGCGGAACATGCCAATAAATTGTGATTGACCCAAGCAGTCAAGACTCGTGCAAGCATTCGAATAGCGGCTCTAACTCAAAGATGGGCAACCGGTTCTAGTGCTCGGGGCTCTTGAACCGGTGGGGCTTGGGCGATGCCCGTCTGCGTTGCCATCCTCGTGGCCTTCACCATTTCCATTTCTTCTACCATTCATTTTTCAATTATGAGTCTGCAATCGCGAATAACACGAATTAGAAGGACAGAAAGACACTTCAACGCATGGCATATATCATGAAAGAAGAAACATTTCCTAAGCGTATCATAGCCTCTTCGCCATAAGTGGCACGCTTCACACCCATGGAAAAAGACTCTACTTAACGCAATTTCGTGACACCCTAGGACATTTCAAACCGATTACTCGATACTCAAGTTTGTCACGAATCCGGACGTGGACCCGGATCATAACACAGACAAGGAGCCCCGAGAGACTCCTAAGTCAACCATATGCATGAACATTCATCTAACTCTCATCATCAAATGGAATACTTCTAACATAAAACATATTTGAAGGTTTACACCCTGTAAATTCTTGACATGATGGCCCATTCGCATGTTGGTTAAGAGTTTTAGGAATGCCAGTACATGCTAGAAAAGGCCTGTGGAAAGATCGGACAAGCGTCGGTCGGCGCGTCGCAGAAGGCGAAAATGCGACTTATAAATCGCATTCCAGGAATACGACTTATAAATTGCATTCCATGAATGCGACTTATAGGTCCCTAACTATATAAGCCTCAACTTCGGTTTTAAGTAAAATCTCATATAATTTCCAAGTGAGAACAGAGCAAAATCAGAGAGAAGGAGGAACGATGGTTCCTTGATAATATTCGTCCAATTACGCCGTCGAATGTGGTCCAAAATCAAATTAACTCCAGATATCAGGGAGGTATTAAGCAGCCAGAGCATTCCTATGGATTTAGTTTCATGAAATTCGGCCGGCGTAATCGTCGTGCTACCGAGATAAGGTAAGTGGAATTGCTCGAATTAGTGTCAATATACTTAGCCCTAAGGGGGTGAGTATTTCTCCCTTTTGGACTTTTGAGAAATAGCGAGTTTTCGACTGTTTTTCGATAAGCCAAAGTTTGGGCTATATATATATTGAAAACAATATTTTCTTCCAGAATATTAGCGTATTTAGTTCTAATTGAACCCGCGAGCAGAATGCGCTGGGAGAAATAGCAGCATCGACCGAGCCACTCGTTAGTCGGAAAACTCAAGAGAAGGTATGTAAAGCTAATTAATTCGGCAAGTTAGTAATCCAGTACAGGAAATAGCGTGAAATATAGAAGAAAGAATTCAGAAGTCAAGAATTGAGTCCAGTATGAGTTTAGCAAGCGTTTTTTTTAATTTAGCAAGCATGTTTATAATATTATGATATATGTTCTAATAAAAGTTAGTAAAGTAATATCAGATACTCAGATAATATCCCAGATGTATAGCCAGACAGTTAGATAATATCTCAGATACAGTATAGCCAGACACAGTCAGATGATATCCCAGATACAAGATAACGCATGAGAATTAGGTATAACACAAAAAAAGAGTCTCTGCATGAGAATCGTAATACGTATAATATTTTCGCCCAAACATGCTTGCTATATGTGATTATTGTTTGTTAAGACCTGTTTGTGTTATGAGGGCACCCTTGAGCGTCCTCACCGCCCCGGGTTGGTAATCTGCGTCGACCCACCGTGAGGGTGGGGATACGTCAATTCAAGGAAAGGCATGCCGTCCACAAGAGGGACAAAGATGGGATGGAGCATTCCCCCATATCGCCGACAAAGATAACAGTATAGTTTACTCTGTTGTGCGCTTTGAAAGAAAGGGGACAAATTACAGATACAGACACAAGCAAGCCACAGATTATAGTACAGAGTCCTCCCAAGCTCACACGCTATTTATATCGCAGGCCATAGCCCGAGCCGGAGACCCAGGGGGCCTAAGAGAGGTGCTCGTAGTTGGGGTAGACGAGTGGAGTGACTTATTTTGGATGGTTTTGACCCGTGGTATATTAGATTGTTTGTTGGTTGGCACCTTCCGGCTTATGGGGATGGTATTGGTCCTTGCTTGCTATATATATGTATATATATGTTATATATTAGCTAATAGACAAATGCATCGCCACGTCGCATGCTGTATGCTCCTCGCTCTTACTGTCAGTACAGGAAAGCCTGCTTTCAAATTTATCAATTCAGACAATTCTAGATATTTACTGTTCAGAGTTTCTAATTATGTTGTTTACATTCAATATGTTCATTGCTTTGCATACTGATACCAAGTGGTAAATCATGCCCGTTTGGGGCGCCGCATTACTTGCCTTCGTGTACTATAGACGAGGAGCCGATCCTCGTGATCCTAGCCAGGGTGGTGGAGTCATCAGCCCTGTCCAACGGAGCTCATTCAGAGGTTTAAATCATTTTTCTTTTATTGTATAGTACGGGTAGGCCGAGGCCCCTGTCCCGACCATCTTATCAAAAGATTCTTAGAGGCTTGGCAAATTGTATATATTTCCCGTGGTTAGTTTTCCCGGTCGTGTGGGGCCGTGCGTATTTAGTTGTTTATATTGGCCGTGTGAGGCCTTATTCAGTTAGTAGTGGTGACCTTTGTCGGTCACGTAGTCGCTTTAGCATTTGTTATATTGATTCTAAAATATCACATGGTGGCCTTGTCGGCCCGCATAGGTTCCCTTATATTAAAGATATTCTGGTTAGCTGATGTTATAGTATATTATGTGGCTATAGGCCTTGAGCCGACTGAGGCTGTATTTACAGCCGCAGTATAGCCCATCGTTTTCTTGAATCGTAGTTAGAGCTGTAAATGTGCACCGTAAGTGCTTAGGCTCGTAGTCTAGCGCTTCAGACCTAGTAGGGCATCAAAAGGCCATACCCCCAAGGCGGGGCGTTTCAAACTTGGTATCAGAGCAGGTCGTGTCCCAAGGAGTCTGCAAGTCGTGCTAAGTAGAGTCTTGTCTATAGATGTGTTGTGCACCACATACTATAGGTAGGAGGTCATAAGGTATAATAGGATGGTTACTCTTTCTATATTCGCCGTGCCAGAGTAGTACAAAGATAGGGTTGAGTCCCTAAAACTTACCATATTCTTGAATACAGATACAGTCAGACCAGCGATATCCTATCCTTATAAAGTGTAGATTAGATATAGCAATGTGAGGGCACCACCTGGCCATAAGGTAATTGGCAAAGAATAGTAAGGAGGTATCGGACCTCCCAATGGATACCTTTATCGCACACCCTAAGATAGCGCTTCATAACTTCAGAATAGGAAGTCATAAGCATAACGTATAAATGAGTTGATTTATTTATTAGATATATAAGATCCTATTAAGATAATGTGGACAATATTAGATTATCCGATAAGTGTGAGAAAGAGAGGGAAATGTAGGATTCCCACCTCCATCCTTTTAGATGTGGTATAGTTCCATGTCTTCATTTTGTTGCAGTAAGAAAAAGCCATTCCTACCCCCTTAGTTTTGATCCCTTATAGCAAAGGGCATAAGGATTGAGGCGATGTTGCCCAAAGTAGGCAAGAAGTGAAAGGTGTATCGGCTGATTCCATAAAGTGTTAGAAAGAGTAAGGAGCCCTTATGATTATGGAAAGCAGTAGCCCTCACGGTAATAAGTCAGAAGACTGGGTAAGACTACTAGCTTACTCGAAGTGGGCGGGAGATCCATCAATGATGGACTTCCAAGAAGAGTCAAGTTCAAGTCAAAAGCAATGAATCCACCGTAGCATGCTAACGACGGCAATGGTATGTCTCGCAAGATAATAGTTATAACCTTAGCTGTGATATCGAAAGATAGGGAGATTAAATGAATAAGATGGGTCCAATTGCAAGCCGTGAAGTATAGGTTAAACTTGACTGCAGTAACCTATTGACAATGTAAGGCGATACCTTGAACCCGTGAGCTTAGTTTAAGGAAGATGAGGTGAAAAGCATGAAATACCTTTTGAGGGGAAATCAGAATCACCTCCAGATTGATAGATTATCATGTATTAAGGACTAAACCTCGCATTGACAAATACTTCAAAGACAATAAGATTGTAGTAGTTTAGACTGTTGCGGTACGTCCGCCTAAGGAGAAGGCAAGACGGTACCTCACTCCGTGAGACTCTAATCTAGTGTGGCCCAGATACAAGGTCCACTGTGACAGTCACGGGCCTTAATATAATGTCAAATAAGGGACATGTTCGGATGTTAACTCCTGCACGCAAGAGTGGCGAAATTTCAACAGCAGATCATAGCTAAAGTGCATGTGTGTTGCTTTAATGACTAAAATCCAATGAAATGGTACGGTAGACAGAGATATCATTAAACCGTAGAAGCAAAAGATATCATGTGTAGTATGAAATTCAGTAAAACATGTTAGAGATTACGTATTACTACAAAAAGAATTCCGTATGTATTGTACGTAGTTGTTGATATATATAGGTATATACGCATATCGATATGTCAAAGGAGTAGTCGCCATAGGGTTACAAACACATGCATCCCGGTTAGTCGCTAGAAATATATACATGTATCAGAACATAGACCCCGCCAAAAGGGGGCAAAGGTGTGGATTCACGATGAAGCCATAGAAACTTTCTCGGTTCTCAGTTTATTGAGTTAACGTAATTTGTATGCTTGTTGCCGATCTAGGTCTGTAATATAGGAGTTAATAGCCCGGGTCAAGAGGCTGGTGATACGGGCGCAGCTAGATCTGGCTTCAACGATCACCGGGCGCCCCGTATTAGCAGGGAAGCATCCCTAAAGATCTAGTAACACATTATCGCATGTGCCAGAACCAGAATTAGAACCGAATAGGCATACTTCTGAGGTTAGTACACTTAATTTTTCCAAGATGTTAAGTGGTCGTACATCATTTTCCCAAATTTCATAGGTGAGAGTCGGCGTTAGTCAACCTAGAAGTAGCTATTATGTGGTTAATTCTGCAAGTCAGCCACAGCTGTCCTAGTCAGACAAAACCGTGAGTACCCCATGAAAAGGGTCCACATCAGTACAGTGACAGATTAGTACCCCGCCTGGTTCGTAAGATATCTCGCATACGCAGTCCTAGAGAAGGCTAGTCTTTATGGGATTGCTCATAAGACCGAGAATTTCCTTAACAACAAGATAGATCCGAGGGGATATGAACCAGTATAAGGAAGTGGTAGTACTTTTCTAGCACAGTATTTACTAAGACAAGGAGATCGAGGTTCCCTATGAAGATCCAGTGGACGGATCGCCCGGGAGAGTAAGCTCCGGACGAAGAACAACTCTACAATTGTTCAATTAGAGAACAAAAAACAGCTTAGCCGTCCACAACCCCGTAGTTATGCATGAGTTAGGTGATGTCCGAGTAGGACATTTAGAGCATCGTTAGACTACTGCAGCATTCGGGTCATTCAACCCAGCTATTCAGCTATGCAAGGTTATTCAGCCGTATTTATTAGAGATCATGATCATTATCGATCCTCGATCGATACTTGGGGCACATGGTGTGCAAGATAAATGTTCGTGTTATCCCAACATCAAATAGCCTTAGCATGCGGTCGGAAGGCCAGATAAGCTCTAGCTATACCGGTAGATAACCTGGCGATTTCCGGGCATAATAAGCAGTATGACCGCTAATTATATGCTAAGTCTTCTAAATGTGAATATTATGTATCAATCAAGAAGAGCCAATGTAGTAACAAAATGCCCTTAGCCATAAATCTATGGGGAGTTTGGAATATTTGCAACCCGAGCAGCGGGAATTATCCAGAAGAATACACCAATTAGTCAGTTTAGCCGCTCGTAATAGAAACAAGAGACAACCAGTAGCGGTAATTCAACACCGCAGCATCGCCATTAGTTGTGGAGGTAAAAGAACGATAATAAGGAAGATCCCGACCTCGGTCCACCAAGGACAGACCAACAAGGGAAAGCGCCAGATTTTCAAATACTGAGGATGAAGTGCCAAGCATGTAAGGGCTTCATCTGTTCCGATATTTCAGGGCTCCGCCAGTAGATTATGAGTGAGGCACATACGCCCGCTATTCTCTCCACCTGTGTGCGATGAAATGTGTACCACGATATCAAGGAGACCTACCGTGGCCAGAAGTGAAAAGGAAATAGCCAAATTTGTAGCCCAGTGTTCTAACTGCCAACAAGTAAAAGAACACCAAAAACTAGGAGGATTGACTCAGACATAGCTGTGCCTGGAAATGGGAAGCACAAAATGGACTTTGTAGCAGGACAGCCCGTACTGCATAGCCATTATTCCATTTGGGTAATAGCTGACGACCGACTAGAAATCAGCCCATTTCCTTCCAGTGAAAGCTACTTTCGCCGAAGATTACACTCAATTGTATATCAAAGAAATAGTTAGATTACATGGTGTTCCAAGATTCATTATCTCCGATGTAGGAGCACAATTTACGCTAGATTTTGGCAACCATTTCGTAGAGGTCCTCAAACGTTAGCACAATTTGAGCACAACATTCAACCCTCAGACAGATAGGCAAGCAGAATGTACAATTAAAACGATCGAGGATATGTTACAAGCGTTTGTGCTAGATTTTGGAGGTAGTTGGGACGAGCATTTGCCGCTAATTGAGTTTTCTTACAATAATAAATATCACCGCCTATCCGCATGGCGCCTTTTGAGGCATTGGGTTGTATGGCAAAATGCAGATCACCAGTTGGCTGGTTTGAAGTGGGAGAGTCACATTGATTGGGCCGTATATTATTCAACACCTCAGAGGAGAAGGTAAAACTTATCGTAGAACGACATCGATTCGGCTACGTAGCCGTCGTAAATCGTATACCGATGTGTGGCGTAGAGACCTGGAATTTGATGTGAAATGACTCGGGTATTTCAAAGTATCTCCGATAAATGGGGTGATGAGATCTGCAAGAGAGGTAAGCTTAGCCCGAGATTCGTTGGGCTTTATCGCATTCGTCGCCGAAGAATAGGCCAAGTGGCATAAGAGATGAACTTGCCTCCGCATCTAATCTGCTCATCTAGTTTTCCACATATTTATGCTAAGAAAGTACATAGGAGACCCATCCAGAGTAGTTCCAGTCCAGAACGTCCAGGTTACGAAAAGCGGCCTATGAAGAGGTCCGGGATATCTTAGACACCCACCAGATTGAGAACTAAGGATGTTGCTTCACAAGGTGTCGTGGCGTAATAGGAACCGAGAAGAGATGACTTGGGAAGCAGAGGAAGACATGAAAGTCAGATATCCTCACTTATTCCAAGTCTAATCAGTCAAGAGGTATGTTAGTATTGTGGTCATATGAGAGATGCCTTATATTACATGTATAATGAGATAGCCGACTTTAGACTTTACATGATGATTGCTTACACTATTGTGTGGAGTACCTGTATTGGACTTTTCCGTACTCTGTGCTTTTGGGATAGTCCATATTACAGGGGAAACTCTGCCAAAATTTTTCTAGAAATAGGTTGAGTAAGTTGGGAATTCCTATAGATAGAAGTTTACATTCGAGGACGAATGTTCTGTAAGATGGGGAGGATGTTACACTCGTAAATTCTTGATGTAGATGGCCTATTCGCATTTTGTTTAAGAGTTTTAGAATGCCATACATGCTATGAAAAAGGCCCGGGAAAGATCGACAAGCGCCAAGTCGGCGCGGTCGCAAGGCAAAATGCTACTTATAAATCGGGGGATTCGTGAATGCGACTTATAAATCGCACTCCATGAATGCGAATTATAGGTCCCAACTATATATAAGCCCCCAACTTTTGTTTTTTAACAAATCTCATATAATATCCAGTGAGAACAGAGAGCAAACCAGAGAGAAGAAGGAACGAAGGTTCCTTGATAATATTCGTCCGATTACGTCACAATGCTGCATTCAAACTCAAATTAACTCCAAAGATAATCGAGGTATTAAGCAAAGAAGGGAGCATTCCTACGGATTTAGTTTCGTGAAATTCGGCCGGCGAATCATCGTGCTACTGAGCTAAGGTAAGTAGAATTGCTCCAAATTAGTGGCCACATACCCTAGCCCTAAAGAGAGTATTTATCCCTTTTGGACTTTCGAGAAATAGCGAGTTTCGACCGTTTTTCGATAAGCCAAAGTTTGGGCTATATATATATTGAAAACAATATTTTCATCCAGAATATTAGCGTATTTAGTTCTAATTGACTGTATAAGAATGCAGTTGAGAGAAATTGCAGAAGTATCACCGAGCTTCGCCCGTTAGCTCCAAACCCAAAGTGAAGGTATGTAAAGCCAATTCCTTCAGCATGTTAGCAATCCAGCAAGGAGTAAATAGCGTGAAATATAGAAGAAAGAATTGGAAGTCAGAATTGAGTCCAGTATGAGTTTAGGAAGCATGTTTTTGAATTTAGCAAGCATGTTTATAATATTATGATATATGTTCGTAATAAAAGCGTATGTAATATTTGTATACCGATAATACTCCAGATACAGTATAGCCAGACAGTTAGATGATATCCCAGATGGGCGCATATTCAGTATGGAATCAATATAACACAGAAAAGAGTTTAGAATGAGAAATCGTAATACAAATAGTATTTCTTCAGCCTCAAACACGCTTATATATGCGGATTATTGTTTGCTTGAGGACCTCATGGTGCTTATGGAGGGGCACCTTTGAGCTGGTCCTCCCCGCCCTGGGTTGGTAACTGTGTCGACCCACCGTGAGGGTGGGGATACGCCACTCCGCTAGAGTGGCATGTCAGTCTCACGAGGACGAAGATGGGATGGAGCACTACCCATATCGATGATCAAGATAACAAAGATAGCTTACCCTATTGTGCGCTTGCGCAAAGGGACAAAGTTAGCAAATACAGACACAGTTACAGTTTACAGATTATAGTACAGAAGTTCTGGGCTCGGTAAACAGCTTATTTATATCAGAGGTCATAGCCCGAGCCTGAGACCTGTGGGGCCTAAGAGAGGTTCTCGAGTTAGTAGACGAAAGGGAGTGACTTATTTTTGGATGGTTTTGACCCGGGTAGGGGTATTAGATTGTTTGTTGGTTGGCACCTTCCAAATGAGGGGGTCTGGTATTGGTCCTTGCTTGCTATATATATGTGTATATATGTTATATATTAGCTAATAGACAACAGACGTTTCACGTCGATGTATGCTCCTTCCTTACTCTCGTATATGAAAGTTCTGTTTTAGATTCTATCAGTTCAGACAGTTCCATATTTTTTACTGTTCAGAGTTTCTAATTATGTTGCTTGTTATCTAGCAGGCTCAATTTGCTTTGCAGTTTATACTCACAGAACACGCCTTGGGCGCTCGCATTACTTGCCCGCAGGTGGCTCATAGACGAGGAGCTGATCCCTCGTGATCCTAGCCAACACAGAGTCATCAGCTCCAGTCCTCCGAGCTTGATATTCAGAGGTTTAAATCATTTTGCTTTTTTGCTGTGTACGGGTAGGTCGGGGCCCCTATTCCGACCATCTTATTAGTATTCTAGAGGCTTGGTACCGTATATATTCTCGTGGTTAGTTGTGATGTTCTTTGTGGGGCTGTGTGTATATTTAGTTGTTTATATTGGCCGTGTGAGGCCTTATTTAGTTAGTAGTGGTGACCTTGCTCTGGCCACGTAGTGTTTAGCATTTGTTATACTAATTTAGAAATAACTAGTCCGCATGGTGGCCTTCTGCCCGCATAGGTTCCCTTATAAAGATATTTTGGTTATCGATGTTATAGTACAGTGGCTATAGGCCTTAGTCGGCTGGAGGCTGTATTTACACTGTTATATAGCCCGCTGTTTTCTTGAATCGAGTTAGAGCCAACCCACCAAAAGTGCTTAGGTCGTAGTCTAGCGCTCAGTCCTAGTAGGGCACTGTGTGCCACATACCCCAAGGCGGGACGTGACAGGAAGCATGAACATAACACAGCATAGCATGATAACGATACGTACTCAAACACATAATAGTGGAGTACTACATATAGTTTGAAAGACTCTAATGTAATAGATGGATTGATGGGACAACACCGCTAACTAACCCAAGAGTCAAAACTAAAAGAGA
The DNA here is from genome assembly GCA_018107945.1 of Datura stramonium. Lineage (NCBI taxonomy): Eukaryota > Viridiplantae > Streptophyta > Magnoliopsida > Solanales > Solanaceae > Datura > Datura stramonium. The sequence goes on along the minus strand of JACEIK010000132.1, from coordinate 181,697 downwards.
ACATCAATGTTTGAATCAAATGGTCCTTGGAGAATGAGGACTCACCAGCGAGCTGGATGCTAAACTCGTAACAAGCTAATAACGATGCTGGATCTGAAGATCAGAGCCTGTATCATAAAACATGTTAACATAGAGTATGTGGTCGCACGTGGAATATACCGAGTATGTAATGAAAGTAAAATGGACATTTGAAAAATACATCAAAACTCATAAAATGATCATAAGAGAAGGACACTTCGCTCATATCATAAATATCATAGGATAACATAAGGCTCAAGGTTTTCAAATCATTCAGAATCCATTCATTATTATAATCATAAGAGAAACTTTATCAAATTATCACTTGAGCCAATAACATAAACATAACAATGTATAAAACATGAGGAACAATGGGAGACTACTCATAATCGACACCATCATGGTAGAGCCTACATGATTCCCAACTATCTAACTCAAGTGGGTAGAGTCGCCCCAAGCTTGCAGGTGATGTGCATTATGTGATATCACGAAAAGAGGGGATCATTACGCTGTAATTTATTATTATAAACCCATGATGGCTCATGGTTATGAGACATCGGCGTAGTCCTTTGAATGTCGGGCTTCTCGGTGCTGGGACACGGCTCCTGCACATTGGGCTCATGCATAAATCAATAATATCATTCATTAAGATTCATGGATAAATAAATATTTATCATTCATTGATCCCCATTAAAAACATGATTAACCAAGAATCAAAGGCTCTTTAGTCGGCTAAAATCATAAATCGATAAATCATGAGATCCGATTCATAAATCGTAAATCTTTCTTCATCATGTGGGCAATGCCCAATACTTACCATGCTTTACAATACTCAATTCATTCGAAAACATGCTTATAAATATGGGTAACTTGAAAACATGCTTTTCATCATCAATAATTCATAATACTTGAACATTCATCATTAACTTTGACTTTCATGAACTTTTCATAAATGGACAATTTTGATTTATAAAAGTTGAAACATGATTTTTTTAATGAAAAACAACATAAAACTTGCCCATAATTCATAATTCCATAATAGTAACTCCAATTAGATCAAAACCCATGCTGAGAAATTGAACTTTCATGCTTTGGGTAAAAACCCCATAGAGTTTTGATAGGAATTTCATGAATTTGAAAGAGATTGAACATGGGTGTGAAAGGATTCACCCATTGATAACCCTATGATGCCTGGGAAATTAAATCTCACAACTCCTTGAAAGCCTAATGGAAATCAATGAAGAAAACCTTGAAGACAAGCTGACTCACTCTCTTCAACCCTTTGAATTTTGCATGCATTAATATGAATAGGCTATAAGGGCTTAAACCTATCTTAATACATGAAAAAATAACTCAAAATGACGTAGTTTAGACCTTAGAGCGAGAATGATGAAAATGCCCTTAATAAAAAAAACCCTAAAATTTGAATTGGTGAACTAACGAGTCCTTGGAGGATACCACGACTCGTGGTATCCATCCATCGTCTGCACTACCAAAATGATCTTAGATTCGACCTCATCGACTTCGACAGGATGAGTCGCCCTATCAAAACGCAGTCGCTGTTTCATTCGTTGCTCCTCCTTCAGGTCCCAGATTACTCCTTCCAACGGCTCACTACAACTCATTACATCCTCCAACGAGTTGTGGTTGCCTTCCGTTAGGTCTACTAGAAAATATAGTTATCCCCATACAACGACTGGTGATCACGCACTGCTACTTCCTCACGATGGTCGTGGATGACCCGTTACCTTCCCTTAAGATGAGGTCCCGTACCCACCATGGCTCCAAATGATGACTCATTGTAACCAACAACAAGTCGTTACTCTATTGCTCTAATTGTCGCCCAGCTCGAGTCCTTCCCACGAGTCGTTGGTTGGAGCAACGATCCGTTGGTCGTCCATCCTATGGGATTTTTCCCCAATTTTAGTCAACTTCCATTGTAAATTCCGGTCTACTCTTAGGTACTTTTTGGGGTATTACACATGGTGATGCTTATCTCTTGAAGGAGGGATTACAATACAAGGATTCTAGCTTGCAGGGTCAAGATACGCCAAAGGCGAGCTTTATTGAATATAGGCATCATAGACATGGAGTTCTATCACCAAGTTATTCATGAATGCCAAAGTCAAAAACGTGTTCAACAAATATAACTACAAAGAGTAACGACATTAGTAAGGCAACCAAATAATAGCCAATATAATCGACAACAATTTAGATGAGTTACTTTTATGCCGCTTCAATTTAGAAGATGAAGCTATGCTTTGAAAAATACAACAAGGGATTCGTATACAAAACTATTAGTTCAACTCCCAAAGTAGCTAATAAAGCACAACGACATAGCCATGAAAAGTACCATGATAGATAACAAGTCGTATTAATGATAATGATGAAGAAAACTAGCCTAAGAAGGTTGAAGCCTAACATACCTTGAATTCAATGAACCTAAACTAAGCCGAATCCTAAGATTTCAATACCATCAGTACATTGCTTGAAGGCATCCCAAGTTACTGCAAGAGAAACCTACAACACTTCGACAAAGAAATGATGCAAATGGAGCTTATTCTACGTGATTTCTATGGGATTCACGGTAGAAATTCCACAGTAAAATCTTATTAATAATTTCCTGAAACCCCAACCAACCTAACTAACTAATAACCAATGAAAAAGAAAGCTACTAATCAAATTTTACCGAGGCAAATACCAAAATGCCCAAAACTAAAAACAAAACACAAGCTATGTGGAGAATTCCAACTTTCCCACCCCAAAAATCATGTTGGAGAATGTTATCTAACATTAGGGATCAATATAACATAAAGGGGAGAGCTTGAGAGAGCTTATGTCATGCTGTTTCGGAAAATGGCATAAGATAATAGCAACCGACTAAATTAACTTATAAGGCGCCCATCGCTCGTAGCAACGTGTTATGCCGCCAACACGCTAATTTGGTGGTGTGACACACTGCCATCGTGGAGCCTCTCTCGGCTCATCGCCCGCTTGTGCATGCTCACGAAAACACAAATATCTCTACTCAAGTCAGACCGGGTGAACCATTTTATGCATTAGAAACTAGACTCATAGATCTTAATTTGATGGGGTATGCCTTCTAACAATTATAGGATCGGGAGAAAAACTTTAAGAAATTTGACCCAAATTTCAAAGAATTTTATAAAAGCAACTTGCGATAACTTTTGCCGATTTTCATTTCCAAGTTTCTCAACTTAGAATCTTAACGTACGATCATTGAGGATATGAGTACCTCATAACACATCCTCTTAAGTACTCTTTGGCCATAACTGAAGGTATAAGTTCATCGCTTAAATTATATGGGGTGTTACAAGGATGGTCCGTCAATTGAAGAACGAACCCGAGTTAGGAAGAATGTAAAACCAAAAGTACAAAGCAAGGTACGTACTCATCATTCCTAAAGAAAGTCCTTCAATCAATAGACGACAAGCTTCGACGTGTCAAATGCAAAGTATGGATCAAAGGACGATCCATCCCAGCACTCCGGCTCTCCAAAGTTTGAACTAATTAGGATTTTTGAGATACGTATAAATAGATTTTCTTGTAATCTTTAGTGAGCCTCTTTTTAGTTTTCACTTCATAATTAGAGTAGAGAGTAGAATTAACTAATTAGCCCTAGTTTTTATGATAGATTCTAGAACTTAGCTTGCAAATTAAAGATTTTTATTTTTATTGTAAGCATGTCTAATTACTTTGATTCTCTTTATTCTTGCTATGGGTAACTAAACCCAACATCTAGGGCTGTGAACGTACGATTTATGAACCCTAATGATTCTAATTTGGTAAAATTGAGTTTAGCTTATCAACATTTGATTGATTTTTTGCTTTGTAGTGTGATTGGTGATAAGAGTCACCCAATTTTACCCAATTACTTTTATGAGACTTTAAAGAGAAAATTTAGGTTGGGTTCGCATAATTCCAAAAAATAGCTCAAGGAGTAAACTATTTAATGGATTTTCCTTTAAGAAGTTAAATTTCAATTGGAAACAAGCAATTGAATAGAAGGGGAGTTCTCTTCAATTCTGAAAAATTGAAGTAGATTGACACCTATGGCGCTATTGAAAGATACCTATGGGTTGCCTAAGTAAATTACTTGCATGTTCAAACTCTATCACATTCTCAATCCTTATACATTGGGTAGATTTAGGTTATCGACCCATAATTGGGGTCACTTTGCTCGAATTATCTCTAATTGATTGCAACCCTAACATATTGTACTCTAACCGTAGTTAAATTTTACTTCTCAAATTCAAATAGATTCTAATCTTGCAAGACTTACACGATTAGTACTAGATAGTATGGGCTTCGAGTAGTCTATATAGGGATATCGACCCCAACTCCTCGTTGGGTTCTATATTTGTTATGATCGCTTACATTACTCGATATTGGGAGTGGATTTAAATGACATCATCAAGTAAGAGTAGTAAGAAAGAACCTAAGAGGCTGTCACAGATTCTAGCATTGCTTCGACTCACTCTTCATCTTCCCCATACTCTCTCTTCTCCACTACTGTCTTATATCCCCTATGACACTAGGTATCCTACATATTTTCAAGGTACTTCCTTTTGTGCCTCCATTTCCTACTTCTCACACTTTATACCTACACCAAGAAACAATAGGCATATTTGATCATTTTAAGATATATGATGTGTCGGAGTTTGCGACATTTTTACTTCTTTCATAGAGTTTTAGATGTATTTAAGTATTAATTTAAGTCCAAATTGACTATATTTTTTTAAGTTTCATGAACTACAATGATTTGATAAAAGAGGCACATAAAGATGTCCTAAGTCTTCCGTAAATGAAGCAAATACTGACTATTTCAGATGTAGTCTCACATTGTGCAAGCGTCTTCCTTTCAGAACATACAATCAGCAATTGTGCAATGGACAACTCAAGACATACAGTCTCACCTCTTGGGTGCAAATCAACAATGATCCATTTTCTATCCAAGCCAAAACTTCAAGGTGGAAAAGATGAAGCAGACGGCGGACCGTCTTTTCCAAAAGACGAACTGTCAATCCAAAGGACAGAAGAATACTAGAAACCACAAGCAACCAACGGTCCAAGATGCAAACTATCTTTCCAAAAGGTAGTTCGTCTTTATGACCTGGAGCCTTCCGATTTTGAATTAAATTGGGGTTTTATAGAATTAGTATATATAAAATATTTTGTTATTTTTAGAGACATCTGAATTTTAGATAGTTTTAGCTTAGATATTATAGTTTCTTCATAGTTTTCATAGTTTTAGCTTAGTATTGAAGATTACCCATGGAAGATTTGTAAAGATCCATGTTCTAAATTCAATTTTTCTCAATTCTCTAATTGCTTTGTAAGTTGATATGTCTAATTACTTACTTTATTCTTCTTATTTTTCTATTAGTAACTAAACCTAAATCTAGGGTTGTGAACTCAATGGGTTTTTGAACCCTAATAATATCACCTGATGAAATTGATTATGGGATTTAGAAGATTTGATTGACTGTGGCTTAAAGTGAGATTGGTGATGAAAGTCAACCAATCATCCCCAATTGCCTCTATTGTAGTTGAAAGATCCAATTAAGGTTTGGGTAGTATCAATCAACAATACCTAAGTCTCAAACTCCTTGTTTAATGGATCACCTAGACATAGGATGAATTCAATTGGCAAATTATAATTGGGTAGAATGGAGTTTTCATCAATTTGATAAAATTGATATAGATTGACAACATAGGGATTGCTGAAAGACACTTAGTGGTTGCCTAAGTTGATTGTTTGCGTATTTGCTATGACGTGTCATGGGATTTTACCAAGACTTTCGGGATGCTTAAAAACTAAGAAATATGCACATCTGTATGTTTATATGGGTATAAGGTATTTTGTGCTTAATGCAGGAAAATTAGGTCGGAAGTGATTTTGGTTGAACTAACGCGAAAACAACTGAAAGGTGACTGGTTAGGATAATTAACCAGTCGCTAAGTGCGAGGCATTTGCACCCGTCACTTTAGGCATGGGAAAAAGATGAAGTTTAAAGAATAAAATGCTGTACTTGAAGAATTGGAGGAACGGCTCGCTGTTAATCTGGTAACGAGTCAATGAGGTCAACCGTTAGGCTATGAAGAGAAAATTTCAACTAAGTGTCCAGTGGAGTTGATTTAACATCACGAAGTCATCACCTCAAGGAATGACTCAAGCAGTAGGCCATTTGAATCATCCGTGGAAGTGGTACTGGATTTTCTGAAGTAGACCACGAGGGGATTCTAATGGCTCGTGCTAGGCACGACGAGTCGTTAGTGACCCGCTTGCCAAGCCTGGGTAAGTTGCTGAGGATGACTGACATTTAAGCAAGGAACAACTCGTCAAAGGTCCTAATGATTCTTCACACCTAGCCCATTGTCACCGCCGACCTGGCTTCCCGATTTATTTAGGAAAGGATTTATTTGTATTATAAATACCCAGTTTTAGGTTTATTTGGAGACAATTTTTAGACGAATTTGAGACGATTTTTTGGGAGGATTTTAATGAGTTTGAGAGAGAATCTTGAACGATATTGTGAGGATATTCTTGAGAGAATTTTCATACAATTGTTCTTGATTCAAGACACAAAAGAAACATTGGAATTTTATTCAATCTACTTGGTTTTTATTCTACAATAATTTATAAGTTGCAATTATGAATTATTTTTATATTTTGTGATTGCAATAACACAATATGAGTAGCTAAACCCATAAACTAGGTTTGTGGGAACCAATATGAATTAACACACATACGTAAAAATACCTAGTGATTCTTGAATGGGGTTTTATGCATGTATTGTTTTTCTTCGCTTTGATTGTTGATTCTTTGATGGTTGAACAACAGAAAGGGACTTGCCTTATTCTTACTTATCGGATAAAAGGGGTAAAGAATGGGAAAAAGGAATTAATAACGGAGGATTTGAGGCTACCAACCCTTATCTAATAGCTTGAACTTGTCCCTCTGGATAGCTAAGTCGATATTAAGGGTAAGGGTCAACTAAAGAACACCCATATCCAGACCAAGTTGCGTGGTAAAATCATCTAGATAGGGGACCAACCATTTAGGTGCACCTAACTTACCAATATTTCATGTTAAATACCGGAATAGAACATTAGTGTATAAGCCTTGTGGTTATGAAATCTTGGGGAACACAATCTTAGTCTAGTCATAAATTGAATACAAACCAAAGTTGATACAAGCATTCATTAATTCTACTTTTGTCATTATTCTATATTTTCCCCTTGAAATAAGTAAATCAACAGTATTAGTGCTATTCGCATTAACTTCCATGTTCTTACCATATTCCCCGTGGGATCCACCTCAACCTTTGTTGATTCTATATTTGATAATCGACCACTTATATCTCAATTGCGAGGTGCAATTTGGGCGACATCAATTTGCGCCGCTGTCAAATACTGGTTAAGACTTTTATTAATTGTGTTAACTTTTACTATTGGTTCTTACTTGTTTTATTTTATTTTGTTGTTGTGGGTTGCTAACAAGTTTTAGGTTTGTGCATGCCCGACACTAGAAGTCAAGGAAATCCCTTGATACCAATTGATCACGAACTTGAGCTAACGCTCGTAAAACCCCGGTAGAAATGGCCAACATACATCGAAGAAGAAACCATGGACCAAGCCACAAACAAGGATTTTGGCCAAGAGCAAGCCTGGCTAGAGATCGTGAGTTAGCCAGAGTTGCTGAAGACAGCCGTCTAACTCGTAAGCCGAACGTAGCTAGATGACCTGCAGGGGTATAGAGCACCGCTGACACCGATATTTTGATGAAGAATATGATGCCGACATATAAATGAAGTCGGTGCCACTGGAGATAGTCCCTCCTCTTTGCTCACAAGTTTGATATTACAAGTGCAATGATTCAACCGCCGAATATGAAGGGAATATTTGCAGGCCATGCATTCTATGAAGCCCACGCTCACTTGACAAATTTCATGGGTATATGCAAGGCATACAAGAAGCCAGGGGTCAGGAAGGATGCGATCAGATTGAGGTTCCATTCTCTCTCTGGGAGTGAGGCGACAATGGTTGGTCGAGCCGCCTGAACGACTCCACTTGGTTACTGGGAGGCTCAAGAGAGCTTTTCTTGAAAGGTTCTTCCCACCATCCAATGCAACTAAAGTAAGGAAATATACAACTTCAGGCAACTTAATTCCTGAGGCAGTCCAAGAGACCTAGCCAGAATTTCAACAAAAACTCAAAAAGGTGCCAAACACAGAATTCCTGATGATACTTTATTGGAGATCTTTTAGTGATCCCCGAATACCAACACCAAGGTGGTTGGCCGTTACCATCTTAGGGAGGATCCTTTATGAGTCATACTTACGCAGAGGCTACTGAGTTGCCGGATAGATCACTAAAACCAACCAAGCTTGGCACACTAGAGAGTCAGTTCCGACTGTTCTTATATGGTTGGTATGTCCGCTCTAACAATGGAGAAAAGATGAGGAGCATGACCAGACATTGGAGCATTACAAAGACCACCATGGGGTTTCTTGCCAAGAAATTAATGGGAATGGGAGAAACTAAATGTGAATGTTGTAGGTTCTCGTGGCAAGGCCCCGAAACAATAGTTGCGGTTCGAGTCCGCAAGATGTAAATTATTTGAATGATCAGAGGATGGGTTTCCGGACCAACACCCAAGGGTCTAACCAAGACTCTTAGCATCAAGGTCAAGGGAACCAAGTTCTAACTTCTACAAGGATAATAATTTCAATCTACACACGGAAAACAGACTAGGAAGAAGCGAGAGGATTTAAAAAATAATAGGGGTGGTCTGTATGTTCCTCCACGAAACTGAGAGCCAAAGTCAAGAAGTCTAAGGGTCGAAGATATGCTTTCCAGTGCTCAAGCGTATTGGAGGCAAACCGTACAACCACTTTGAGAAGCTCCGCGCTGATATTTCGGGCTTAACAAACCAAAGGTGGAGTCACATAAGCCGTGGCAATCGTGCAAATTGAGAAGCAGATGAGTCAGATGTCTGCTGTAGTGAATGAAAGTCAGAAAGCCATACTTCCCAGTAATACTGTTCAAAATCTGAAAATGATGTCACCATGGCGCCACTACTAGGAGCAGTGAAGGACAGTTGATCCACCGAGTGCTGGCTTGTAGTTAAAGAGTCGAAATGCCCGGGTTGATAAATGATGATGATGTGGAGGTGCTGAAAACCCAACTTTGGTTGGGAACTCAGATGCGTAACCTACTCTGAGTAGTGCAAAAGGAGCAAGGAGATGCTCATGGGAAGGAGGGAGGTGTAGAAAAACTCACAACAATTCCTAGACCTCCTCCTCCCTACCCCATCACGCAGAAGAACGTCGAAGATGGAAAATATCAGAAGTTTATCTCTATGCTCAAGCAGCTGTCAGTGAATATCCCATTGGTGGAGGTGCTTGAGCAAATGCCCGGATATGCCAAATTTATGCGAAGGACCTCATTACTTAAAAGAACCGTAAGTTTAACCGTCGATAATCTACACCACTGTGGTTCCATCACTACCAGGATCCTAGCAATTTAAGAAGGAAGACCCAGGTGCTTACTATACCTTGCACTATTGGGGAGGTTGAGTTTGCAAGGGCACTTTAGACTTAGGAGCTAGCATAAATCTGATGCCGCTAGCAGTATTTAAAAAGGACTTGGGAACCCCTACACCGACTTCAATGCGGCACGATGGCCGACCCACGCTAAAAATGGGATTTTGTTTGATGTGCTAGTCAAAGTGGACAAGTCCATATTCCCAGTATACTTCGTGATTCTGGACTACGAAGTCAATTCAGTGCTCCCATTATTTTGGGGCGACCATCTCTTGCAATAGGTAGGGCCCTAGTTGATGTGGAAGCAGTGGCAACCGAAATTTCGGTTGAACAAAGAAGAGGTTACTTTCAAATATTATTGGGGCTGAACCATGAAACAACCCAAGACATTCAGCATACAATTTCTGCATTGGAGGATGGGGAAGAGTCACTTGACGAAATTTGAGTAGTCATGACTTGGCGCTGCTCCGCGACGCAATTAGATTACCGCATGGGAGACAATCCCATGGAGGTGTTTTTGGTGAAGTCTGAGTAGCCAAAACACCCACGTCGTGTCGCGACGTTAAATCAAGTGCTTCTTGGGAGGCAACAAAAGTTATAAATATAATAAAAAGTTAGTGTTAATGTTTGTTGATGGGTGAAGTAATATGATAGGAATTCAAGTTGGAACCAAAAACTAGAACTCGCCCGGTGCGTAAAAATACGTAACGAGTCGTCGTCCGACTTGACGTCTCGTTTAGCCAGACGTGAAGAGAACTACAGAAACAAGAGAGCATCGGGAGACTTCACGTCGCTTCTCCAAGGAACGCATCGTTTAGTCCCCCCTCGAGTACACTTGATCAAAGTTTAAACTTAAAGAAAATGGGTAATAACGGTTCACTCAACGAATCGTTAGGAAACCAAACGACTCATTAAGTGACCCGTCCTGAAGCTACAGCAGGCCAAGGACCAAGACTCAGGAAACGACTCATTGGGTAACACCATGAGTCGCTACGTGAGTCGACAGTCCCTGTGTAAGTTGACTTAACCCAACCCACGATCGCAAATTGGGAAATTTTTTAAAATTACAATTAAAGAACCCAATTTCATTCAATACTCCCATTAAACTCAGACTTTCAAAACTTCAAACTTCCTCTTACCTCTTCTTCACGCTAACCCATCGAAAACACCATTGACAAATCATCACCGCACACTCACTACGTAAGCAAAATCAATTGATATTGCATTCCACCACCGATAGCTTAAAATTGTAAGTAATCTTCCTCAAACACTTTGAATAATTTTTTCATTCATCAAGAAATTTCGAAGACCGTGTATGAGTGAGCTTTAATGCATTTCAATTTATATTTTGTTCTTACGTGTCTTGTGATGTAGATAAACCCTAGGAAAGTAAAATATTGATTGTCGATCATGTAGTCAAACACCGGGCTGATTTTAAGCGAAGTTGTGTGTTTGTAATTGAAAACTGAACGAAAAAGAAGATGAACATGAACTTGAGCACGAGCTACATCACAAGTCGTTGGACCACCAAACGACTCTTCATGTAGCTCATGCCCAGGTACCTTAAACCTAAGGTAGTGTACTTAACGAGTAACCTAACTGACTCAAGGTCCCTAGAAATGACTCATTGGGACTAATCGTTAAGTGGCAATTTGATCAATGGAAAATGTCCAATCAGGTAACGAGTGACTTCAATAATCTAGTCGCTTCCTCTGGCAACGACACGTTTAGTCACCCGTCAGACCACCGGTACCGCTAAAAATTATCTCTCGTTTCATCCCCTCTGTGTACTAACCTTGTCTCTTACTAAAAGTACAATGGCTCCATGAGGTACACCAAAGAAGGTGGTCAAACAAAAAAATAGGTACTGAGCGTAGTCAACCATCATACCGAAGGTCAAGTGAGATAATCCATCCTCCTCTCAAGAGTCGAGTGGCTTTGAAGAGGAATATGAGATATCGAGAGTACCAGCGGAGGGACGCACTGTGGCTAGCTCAACAAAGTTCAAATCGACAACCCCGGCCGATACCCCACTCCACTAATAAGGGATCTACCCATCCGCACTAATGAAAGTGCTAGGATGCCGGCTGCACTTGTTACTGAGGCTCTAAACAAGGCACAATACGTAGAGAGTTTATGAATCACATTCCCAGTGAGGGGACCTGACAACGAGCCGATCGCACATCGGGCACACCAAATGAGCAACCGACAAATGTTAGGAAATGGTGCGTCCATCATGGGGGCTATATACAACCGAGATATTGCTCCAATGATAAAGGCAATCCAAAGTGGAGATTACAAGGAGCCAAGGGCCGATCATCCCGGTTGAAAGATCTGTAACTGCGTACGTTGTTTTGAAAATATTGGTTCGGTGGTTGACAGCCTTCAGCAATGTAGAACATGCCTGGCTTCCAGTTTTATGCAGCATATGCAGCCACCTGGCTAAATGTTAGCACTAGGAGGCTAGATTGAAAGAAGCCGCCATTTAAATCAAGTGATGGTGCGTGAGAATTGGGCTGGATATTTCGAGGAGACAATTTCCAGATGTTGTATGGGCTAAAATATCGAGCTCTGATGAACACTACAGATTTGACTGTGTTACTCGAGTTGTGGAAAGTCAAAACAAAAGAAGTTGAATAGCATGGAGCAGATACAAGCAAAGACACCGGCTTCCTATCATTGCCACAAAGTAATGTTAGTTGAATGGCCGATGATACCGAGTCATAAATAAAGAAGGACACTTTGAATAGCTAATTGGCGGTCACCGGTGAGGCCTAGGATGGTACCAACAAGTAATGACAATATACTCTCACCCGACAGAAAGCAGCACCAGCCAACATAATGGAGGTACATAATTAGTTTCCGCGGTTCATCATTGAGGAGATTGGGGAGGGCCATAAATGATGGTACAATGATTCCCTTCCTTGCTTGATTGATAGACTTTGTTGGGAGTCTCGAGTGCTAGAAAACCGCTACCAGTTAATCAGAGAGTGGTGGTTCAAAAGATTATCGATATTGGGATGATTAGAGATGGTATAAACCCAGTATGGAGGGAAAGGACTTAGGCACCTACATCCGCTAGAGCGACCATAATAATAACAGTAGGCATTTGACAATAGATGCAAACCTGATGTGTACAAGCTGCGTCGAGTTGGCGGCCGAGCCTACCGAGGGCAGGAGATAGGTAGCCAGGCTGAGGCCATGGAGGAAGTGATACCCCACATGGGCCTGCGACGTTCCTGAATCATCATCTATGGTAGTAGCAAGATCTCGTAATTACCGCCAGACCTCCATGATCCACCATAGTGGGCCTAGTCACTAAGATTTTCAAGAGTTCTTGGTAAACATATTAGGCGGTTAGCTAGCAGAGAAGCAGCAGGAAGACACGGCTCTATAGGTCAAAGTCTGATAAGAGGTTAAGCTGTGGGTGTAAAAGGAGTTGGAGACATTGTCCATGGGCGACTCGGACGCTTAGAGATAAGGATGGACGCAGCGCCTTGCACACATAGCGCCGCATTTATCCCGATGGTACGCAGAGCTGGGAGTGCTACGATCCGAGATGCGGGACTTGGCTGCACGATGGCAGACAACTTCAGTACCTCCAATGGTACTTCCCGTGATTGATGATAAGTTTGAGGAGGAGCTACCAACAATTTTTAATTTCATTACGAACAGCCGTGGCACATGCAAAGGGGAAGAGGCCTCGTGAGGAGGCAAGTGATGATGTTGATGCATCTCTGTCTGGCCAGCAAAATGAGAGCGGAGTGAGATGGAGAGAGCGCTGCACGAATCAAGAGAGGAGGCTCGATCGAAAGCCAAGACTAAGCAGCGATAGTCAGGGAGAACGAGCCTGGGTTGATTCGAGGATACGGGGCCGTGCCGACAATATTGGAGCTGATGTTGGAAGCGTATCTACACCCTCCACCGACCAATAGCTGATACCTAGTTGTACAGGCATGTTTCCTAAATTCCCTTAGTTGTTGTCTTGTATATATATGCTTCGAGGACGACGCATGCTTTTTTGATGGGGGTGGGGAGGGATAATTCGTGGCATTATATTTTGCCGAACATAACCCGAGGGTTTTTCTTATTGATATCTTTTCTGTCGGGTGTTCCATATCTAGTAGAATCAGCATGTTTAGGATTTTATTTTGTGTTTTTTTTTGTGTCAGTCGAAAGAAAGTTAGGAAAATTGAAAGCAGTTAAGAGCTAAAGTTGTTTGATATTTTGATCTTTTGCTTACTTGATACCCTTCGAAAATTTTTGTATATGTGTATGTGAGAGTTGATACCAGGACCTTTGTGTGAATCTTACGAATGAACTGTGAACTTGTTTACCATTGTATGGATGTACCTGAACTAGCGATTAATAGAATTGATGATGTTGACCTGTGCTATGTATGAAGTGATAGCCGACTGGGTTGTGTGTGTCAATCTAGAACTTGCCCTGGTCACTGTACCGAGATAGAGGAAAAGGAACTAGAAAGGATCATAGTTTTTGATTTATGAGTCTACTTCAGCCTAAAATACCTACCAAAGTGAATAAAAACTCTTGATCCAAATGTTTGAGCTTAAATTGACCTTTTTTCATTTACACCAATTCACTCCGCCCGATTTTATTATGAATGAACCTATTTTTGGCCCCGGGTTCCTCCTTGACATTGTGAACTTCAACTCAGGCAAATCACCTAAGTTGAGGGTGGTTATGATAAGGGTGAGTAAGAAGAGTCGGGTGGAAATAAAGTTGTGTAATGGAAAAGAAGGAAAAAGAGAAGGTGCGGTATGCACGATGAAAAGAAAAAAAAAATTGTTGTCAAAAAGCAAGAAAAGAAAAGAAGATAATATGTGACATCAATAAATTCTTGTTGAATAAAAGTGTCCACATCCATAGTGTCTAAAGCAATGAAAAGGAAAAGCAGAAAAAAAGGAAAAAGGGAGAAAATTAGGAAGAATGGTGAAAAGGGAGTAAAAAGACGAGTGCCAAGGAGGGTCTAGCCATTAAAATCCAAATGTACCATACCCAAGCCCGAGCCTACTATGTCGATAAAGTCCGGAAAGTAGTGATCTTGCTACTTGTTCGAAAATCGAGGTATGAAAGTAAAGGAAAGCCTATGGTATTGTATGCATACAATTCAAATTTCGTGAGAGTGAGTGAATCTTTACCTAGTCTCCAAGAGAGAAATATATGAGACAATCATATACACATGTGTGATTTGGTGGGTTCTCTGAGGTGAGAGCACTTGGTCAACAAAATCGTCTGCAAATTGTCTGGGGCAGTGTTATGGATTTATGCATGGTTGAAGGTGACAGTATTTTTCCATGTTTATTCCTATTTGTTATGGTTGGAAATTTTACATATGCATTTTTTGAGTTGATATGATGAGGGAGGGGTTAGAAAATTTTATTTTGATAATTGTGATATTTCCCAAAGTTTTTCCGATTGAAGCGTCGAAGTGGATTGTTTTGTTTTGTTTACTTGTTTCTTCCTGAGGACATAAAATTTTAAGTTGAGGGTGTTACAAAGGTGATTTTACGTACACTTTCGACACTTTAAAACTAAGAAATTATGCACATTCCAGGTATGTTTATATGGGCATAAGGTATTTTGTGCTTAATGTGCAGGAAAACAGGTATGGAAGTGAATTTTGGTTGAAATAGAATGTTGAAATAACTAAAAGGTGACTGCTAGAAACCAATGAGTTTCGGTAGGAGGCACGACCCACTCTGGAGGCGCTAAGGCAAAAAGATGGAAGTTTTGAAGAAGCAAAACAGTGACTTGACGAGTTAGGAGAACGACTCCCTTACAATTCGGTAACGAGTCGTGAGGTCAATCACAGGCCTTGGAAGAGAAAAAGTTCAACCAAGAACAGTGGGAGTTGATTAATTGATATCACGAAGTCGCTACCCGAGGAATGACTCATATTGGTAGGCCATTGAATCATTCCTCAGGAAGTGCACTGGATTTTATAAGGAGGTAGACCACGAGGGAGTTCAACGATTTGTAAGTAAGGCACAATGAGTTTTTAGGTGACCCGCTGCTGCTTCCAGGTATGTTGCCGAGACGACTGATTTAAGAAAGGAACCACTCACGTCATAAGCCTAACGATTAGCCACTCAGCCCGTCACTCATCGAATCTAGTTTCATTTATTTAGGAAAAAAATTTCTTTGTATTATAAATACTCAGTTTTAGGTTTATTTTTGGAGACGATTTTAGACGACTCGAGATGATTTTTGGGAGGATTTTAGTCGAGTTTGAGAGAGAATCTTGAAATATATTGCGAGGATATTCTTGAGAGAATTTTCATACAATTATTCTTGATTCAAGACATGAAAGAAACATTGGAATTTTATTCAATCTACTTGATTTTTATTCTACAATAATTTGTAAGTTGCAATTATGATTTCTTCTATATTTTGTGATTGCAATAACATAAACATGAGTAGCTAAACCCATAAACTAGTTTTGTGGGAACCAAGATGGAATAACACTCATAGGATAAAAATACCTAGTGATTCTTTTTAACGGGGTTTTATGCATATATTGTTTTTCTTCATTTTGATAGATTCTTATGGTTGCAAATGTTAGACTTATTTTATTCTTACTTACCAGATCAAGGTAGTAAACGAATGGTGCGATTAACAATGGAGATTTGACGAATCGCCTCATCTAATAGCTTGAACTTTTTCGGGGATAGCTAATCCAATATTAAGGGTAAGGGTCAACTATAGAACACCTATGTTGCAGTAATTGAAGGTGGTGAAAATCATCTAGATGGGTGGGACCAACCATTTAGGTGAACCTAACTTTCCAATATTGCATGTTAAATACCGGAATAGATCACTAGTGTATAAGCCTTGTTTTTATGAAATCTTGGGGAACAACAATCCTAGTATAGTCATAAAATTAATACAAACCAAAGTTGATACAAGCATTCATTAATTTTACTTTTTGCTGTTATTCTATATTTTCCCCCTTTGGAAATAAGTAAATCAATAGTAATAGTTATTCGCATTAACCTATGTTCTTACCATATTCCCTGTGGGATCGACCTCAACCTTCGTTGGGTTTTATATTTGACAATCAACTGCTTATATCTCAATTGCAAGGTGTAATTTGGGAGACATCATTAAGAAACCATTTTCAACCCTTTTGAGTGATATAAGAGAATCAACTCAAATTGGGGACACTTCCCTAGTTATTCCTAATATTGATTTACAACTTTAAGCATTTTAATTGTTAGTTAATTACTCTTTTACTCCTAATCTGAATAGTTCTTAATTTGCAAATGACATTTGAAATTTCATGATAGTAAGGGTCGAAACAAGTCTCTATGGATACAATCCCTACTTTTGAGTTGGGTAATTATACTCTACCAATTGCATACACACTCGCTAGTTGAGGTGGATTAAGAGAGATATCGTACTAATTTGGTTTCGTTGTTGGGATTTTGGTGTTAGGTCCTATCTAGAATTTTAAATTTTGATTTGTCTAATTGAAGTCTATTCTATCACACTTGTTTTTGTGATTGTGAAGAAACTATACAAGGGATTCACTATGGAATCGTGGAATGAAAATGGGTTTGGTGGTCGCACTATATCTTGATGACTCATGTCCATATTGTGGAGGACACTATCTTTGGCAAGATTTTGAACATTCCCCTGGGAGAGAGATATGTGCATCTTATCACCCTTATGATGGGTATAATTGTAATTTATGTGGTGGTCAAGATGGACATTGGGGTGATTGTCCCAACTATTATACCTCCCCCCAAGGTTTTCTAATGAAAATGCTTGTTTTCCTTTTAATTTTTCCATGAATAATGACAAGGCATGTGAAGCACAAAGTGTTAAATTTGAAAGAATCCAAGCAATGCTCCAAATTTAGTTAGATTTGGGTTCTAACTTGGAAGAGATCAATAAATCCATCTCGACAAATGTCATTAATGAGAAAGAGTAAAACATTTATTTGATGACACACTTTCCAATCTCATGGAATCGCCTACTCCTCAAGAGGTGACGGTTGACGAAGAGATTTTCACATCAAAGGATGAGCCACAATTTTTATGACCATAATTTCTATTGTGGAAATAAATAAGAGGAGTTAAAGATTGAAGAAAAAATCTCTAAGTTTCAAAGTGAAAAGTTTGAACAGATGTCAAGGAGAAAAATAGGGAGAAATGACATAGAGGGAAAGTGTTGACCAAGTGGTGGGAAGAAGATCAACTTGAAGATGAGGAAAGTGTTCAAAACATGAATTTTTTCTATGTATGGACTTTTTAAAGCCTTGGAAAATTCCTATCATGAAGATAAACTTTACAATGTGGAAATATATGAGCAATGATTGGTTGTTAATGCAAGCTCAACAATTTGAAGTATATGAAGATCACCGTGAGGGCACTTCACGGATGACGGAAGATTCTTGACAACACATGTTGAGCAAAGCCATGAAATGGTGCTCTTAGAATTTACAACCCAAAATTTAGAGGCCAAATTAAATGCTATGTTTGAGGCATGCAATATTCAACATCAAATGGTCATGGGTAGTACTTTTGAAGTAGTTTCCAATGAAGAAGAGGTCAAGATGGATTTTAAAGAGCTAAGGGTGATTTTCCAACCAACCAATTTAAAAATACTACAAGATGTTGAAATCAAGAAAATAACATTAAATTTTCAACGAGAAGTTCATCAAACAATTTTTAAGGACTCTAGTGCATTTGAGGGTGATGATGTCAAAAATGGAGAAAATATGAAAATGGAGCGACTTAGACCATATTTCAATTATTTTTCAATATTATACTTAGTTGAATGTGTGAAAAATAAGATAACAAAGTATATGATGGATTATGGAGAGGAGGATCAAAGTGATTTCATTTTGAAGTTTGCCACGAAAAGAAGGTAAAATGACATTCCTTATCTAAAGGCCAAAAATTGCAAATGCAATACTCGAGAAATGGTCTCCTTGTGTTCATATAACCACCCTATGAGCATCACCAAAATCTAGACTCAATGTTGGGGCGATAGTTCATATCCTTAAAGTGGAAAGAAAAGTGGAGTGACACTTAGCTTCTAAGGAGTCAACTCAGGGGATGCTACTCACATTCTCCATCATTTTACCTGCTTCTTGAGTGTAACACCTCGAAAGTTTTATAGATCAGATTCCAGACATAAAGAAAGAATTCTGACAGAAGGTGGAAATTTTGTTACAAAACAATTCATGGTACGACTAATTAGGTGCCCCACGAGTTGTGGTCAGACCCGTGAGGAGCAGCCAAGAGGTGCAGCTTGGTTCATTGACCACGGAAGACCCAACGAGTCGTTAGGTAGACAATAACTCGTTAAGTAAGCCATTGGGTGAATTTTGGAGATTAATGGTGAGATCCCGAGGATGTGGACACCACGGAAGGAGGGACGAGTCATCGTGCACCTGACGACTCGTCAAGTGACCCGTGGGGAGAGAAGAGCAGAAAAAGGAAATTCAGCCAGTGTACTCCACGACTTGGCCCCACAAGTTGTTGCTGCCCCATGACTCGTGGAGTGCCTCGTGGAGATTGGCAGGGGGAGTTTTCCTGCATTTTTCAGGGGTATTTTCATAAAATCCTATGCTTGTAGCTCCTAAACTACGTCGTTTTCAGTATGGTATGGGACATTTTTACGGGGATAACTAGCCTAAATCCTCATTTTATCAAAAAGATCACTCTCAAACTCGTCTTCCTCCTCTCTCTCAAGACTCAAGAATCAACAAGGGTTTCCTCAAGGCTTCAAGGTGCAAGCTCAAGTGGGATTTCTCTTAATCAAGTATGTGGGTTTTTCAACAAGGATATCCTTCCATCCTTGTGCCCAACATTTTATTTAAAAACCCGATTCTCTTGCTCTAGAAAAGTATGATCTAGGGTTTTGAATTATAGATGATTTCTTATATGTCTTCTATGAATTCTAAGACTCATTAGGATTAAAAGTCATTTATGCTTATGGGATTATTTTTAATATCTTTAATTATGTGCTTAATGGTGAAAATGCATGCTTACAGAGTTTCCTTCATGAGATAGCTTAAAACTTTGATTGGGGTTTCATTATTGTTCACTTGATTATATGAAGAACTTGTATCCATGTCTAAAATGTGTAAATATCATAAGAATTCCCTTAAAAACTAGAATATATGATTTGATAGATATGTTAATATGAATTAGAACTTATGGGATTGATCAATTGTATATGTAACACCCCGAAACTTTCCTAGACCAAATTCATACCTTGCATGAAAAACCATAGGAAACCAGATGTTTTTCTATCTCAGACGACCCCCACAATGGACCGTTGGTGGAACCAATGGATCGTTGCAATGGGTCGTGGGTTTGCAGCAAAATTTTTCCAGGGGGAAACAACGAGTCATGGGACGACCCGATGATCCTAACAATGGGCCGTCCTGTCATCCGCTGAATCCCAAATTCTAAAATCTATCGGACCCTTCACTAAGACAACGGGAGGGAACAATGGCCCGTGGTAGCCTCTAACGAGCTGTTGTGACCACCCGTCGTCTACTTCCAGGACCCAGAAGTGTGAACCACGAGGGGATACAATGGCCCGTTGGTTCTAACAATGAGTCATTGTTACCACTCGTTGTCCCTGTGCCCTATTTTCTTACCAATTCCAATGGGAGGTATCAACGGCCCGTTGTTGCTTCGAACAGACCGTTGTACCTAACCATGGGTCACCAGTGTGAACCTAGTTTCAGAACCCAGAAACCACGGCCAGATTCAACGGGTCGTCATTTCTACCAATGACCTGTTCTAGGCCCGTTGGTTCTTGTCGGCCAAATTTTAGATTTAAATCCCAGGGTTATTTTTGTAAAATTCCACCTACCTAGTCCCTAAACTAAGTCGTTTGGGGTTTATTAAGGGGTTTTAGAAGGGGTAATCAATGGTTTCTTCCCATATTCCTTCCCTCATTGTCAAGTACAGAGCGTAGAATTCCTTTGGAAGAACAGAATAGAAGCTAGGGAAAACGACAATACTCTTAATTTTTCTCAGAGATTTTCACTAGAGTTTCTTCTAAAGGTATGTGGGAATTCAACAAGGAGATTGTTCTCCCCTTGCGTCCCCAATAGCTCTCTCTCTCTCTGTTCACTTTCAATCATAACCCTGAGTTTGTGAATTTGAAATTTTTTTCTATTGTTTTTGGATTATTTCATGTAGAATCTTATTCTATGTTAATCGTAGCTATTTTCCACCAGCTTGTAACTAAAATAATGTTTGTTTCATCAAATTAAGAATTTCAGCCCTAACTTTTGAAAAGTCAGAAATTAGAATCCTGCTTAAGCTTTGAACTCTTTAGAATTGGTTGCATCTTTCAAAGTTAGGGGCTTCTATAATGCTTCTACGTGTTAAAAAACTCAATTACTGGTATGGTACTCAAATTCAGTCAGAAAGCCTATATACTTTGTATTTTCTCAGAATTGTTCAGCTTTAGTCAAAGTACTAGAATATTCAATGTTAGTCAGAAATGTCAGTCTAGCCGCAGTCAGATTTTAGCAACCTCCGGCTGACTAGAATAATGTCAACTGATCAGTTTGACTATAGTCTTTTTTCAAGGGGTTAGTGGTGCCTCTCAGTTATAAGACTCAGACTTAGATTACAGTAATTTGGTCCATTAGGCGGTCATGAAATTTCAATTATTTAGCTCTGACCAACCTCAGGACCCCTAGTTTAGTTATCAGTTTGTTATCTAGATGGTTATGACGTTTCCATATAAGCAACTTTGACTAGTATTAGAACTCAATTTCCAAATCTGGTCCTATAAGACGCTCAAGGAACTCTCTAATAGTATTCTTGTGTCAGTATAGTCTTGGGCCCTTGTATTGAGCTATCCGCTTGTCAGTAGTAGCAGTAATAGGATTATCTAATAGGAGTAGGACTTAGCACAAAAAGGGTCGGGGTTCCAGCGCACCCAGGTTCCAAAACTACGTTCCAACCGTAGGTTATATTTACTTGGCCTCTTATCCTCTCTGACAGTGATTCTCACAGTCCATGCATTTATACCATGGAAAGGTATATTGGGTCCTACCGGTGGGGTGTATACATCAGACTCCACGTTTAGGTCACGTGGTTATATGTCAGTTACAGACTCTCCCACTAGTATGTTTAGCTCATTCTCAGATTTCTTAGTTCAAATCAGTTCAGATCAGTTTAGTGTAGTATTTTAGACTCAATATTTCAGTTTTAGGACATGTTTATGACCATCATCCAAGGTCACTTTTGACCATATCAATTTTATACCAGTTGTATCAGTTTTCAGCATTTTAGTTAGTCATTTCATGTCATATCACTTCAGTTACTAGTTCTGTCATGTTACTCATGTTTCTCTCACTTACTCAGTATATTCAAAGTACTGTCGCATACTTTTATGCTATATCATTTCATGATACAACTGCAGGCACTCGAACTCAGAACCGCTAGCCGCCGTTGTTCAGATTCTCCACCCCAGCGGTTGAAGTGTGAGTCCTCATCATCCGAGGGCATTAATACTTTCCTTCAGTCATTCATTAGTTTTAGTTAGACTTAGAGTTAGATGGGGCCTTGTCCCAACAACTCCTCAGTTAGATGGCTTTCAGACAGACATGATTTTCTTTTAGTTTTATCAGTACTATTCAAATGTTTTTAACTGTATGTCTTCAGACTTCTATTTCATGAATGTTTTATGATATTATTTCAAAGTTCTGCTGTGCATATTTACTCAGAATTCTAGTGAATGATAGACCAGGGGTTGACTTGGGGTCACTTGTGGCTTCAAGTTCTATGTTACGTCCAGGGTGTCGACTCGGGGCATGAGGAACTTGGTATTAGAGCACTAGGTTTATAGTATCACTGGAATGTCTGAAAACCGCACCGAGTGGAGTCCTTTTCATGGGTATGAAGCGCTCCACATTTATGAGGAGGAGGCTAAGAGATGTTATTAGGAAAATTCCCTTTTTTTCATATTCCTTATCGTGTGTTAAAGTTCCATTCTAGAAATGCCTTCTAATTTGTTCTCTATTTCGTTTCAGTGAACCATGCCTCCCAGACGCGGTAATGGAAGAAGGGCCGGTAATGCCAACAGACCTGCCCCACCATCCTCGGCAGCTCCTCAAGGTGATTCGATTTCTACCGCAGAGTTTAGAGCGGCCATTTATGTTACACCCCGTAAGATTTCCGGCATCTAGATGGCCTACTCGCACGTTAGTTAAGCATATTTGAAAGTCATACGTGCTAGGAAAAGGCCCGGGAAAA
>JACEIK010000132.1:87479-147528 GCA_018107945.1 Datura stramonium | reverse complement strand
GCTAGCCGGGCACCGGATGTGCCTCGGCCCACCAGTTAGCAGTCCAGGTCCCTCTAGGGCACCAGGTGCCAGTCATACCCCCCAAGGCGGGGCGTGACAATTCAGTTATTGGCTCAAACCGTGACAACCAAGTGAATCAACAGGTTGTGCCGGTGAACATGAATGGGTCTGCAACAGTTGTAAGGGTGCGGGACTTCACTCGTATGAACCCTCCATCGTTTCAGGGATCTATAGTGGGGGAGGACCCCCAAGAGTTTGTAGATGAGGTCAGGAAGATTACCCGTATTATGGGTGTCAGCTCCTTCGAGAGTGCTGACCTGGCTACATACCAGCTTAAAGGGGTAGCCCAGGTTTGGTATGAGTGGTGGAAGGAGGGGAGGAAAGTGGAAGTAGGACCGGTGGAGAGGGAGGAGTTCCACACAACCTTCCTGGACAGGTTTTTCCCTCGGGAGCTGAGGGAGGCTAAGATGGCAGAGTTTATGAACTTGCGACAGGGAAACAGGACAGTGGGGAGTATGCCCTGGAGTTTACCAGGT
Organism: Datura stramonium; assembly: GCA_018107945.1. NCBI lineage: Eukaryota > Viridiplantae > Streptophyta > Magnoliopsida > Solanales > Solanaceae > Datura > Datura stramonium. The sequence continues at coordinate 146,992 of JACEIK010000132.1, read as the reverse complement.
TATCAAAGTATGCTCCAGAGATCGTAGTCGAGCCCAGGGCTCGCATGCTGAAGTTCGTTAATGGGGTATCTAATTCGATCTTCAAGGAGTGCAGGATCGCGATGCTGATCAAGGACATGGACCTTTCTAGACTAATTGCTTACACCCAGTAGATTAAGGCCGAGAAGCTGAAAGATATGGAACGTAAGAACAAACGGGCAAGAACTGGCCATTTAGAATTTAGCCATTAGAGATCTAGCGGTGGTAGCCGCCCATAGCAGCAACAACAGAGAGCCCCAACAACTAGTTCAGCTAGGCCCTAACCTTTCGGTCCTGCTAGGATCGGAGGGGTGGGTCATCTAGCACTTAGTCTCAGGCTCACAGTGCAGGGAATAGATATCTAGTTTTCCCCAAGTGTGGAAAGAATCATCCTAGAGAGTGTCTACAGGACAGGGAGGGCTGTTTTGATTGTGGACAACTCAGGCATAGAATTAAAGAATGTCTATCAGCAAGACGGGGAAGATCACAATCTACTACCTCAGCAACTCCAGTAGGTCGACCAGCTCAGCAGGACACCTCATTAGGTACAGATGGCGGCCAGTGCCAGAACTGTTTTTATGCTCTGTCTTCCTATCAGGATCAAGAGAGCTCCCCTGACGTAGTTACTAGTATGTTACGTCTCTTCCCTCTAGACGTATATGCCCTCTTATATCCAGGAGCTACTCTTTCATTCGTGACTCCATATATAGCGGTTCAATTCGATGTCAGTCCAGAAATCCTCTCAGAATCATTATCAGTCTCCACCCTAGTTGGCGAGTCAGTTAGAGCCAGCCAGGTGTATATAAACTGCCCAATCTCAGTCCTAAATAAAGTCATTCCAACTGATCTCGTAGAGCTAGACATGGTCAACTTCAACCTTATTCTCGGCATGGATTGGTTACACTCCTTCTATACCTCAGTTGACTGCAGAACTAGAGTTGTCAAGTTTCAGTTTCTGAATGAACCAGCTAGAATGGTCGGGCAACAGTTCAGTGCCTAAGGGTAGGTTTATTTCCTACCTTAAGGCCCAGAAATTAATTTCCAAAGGATGACTATATCATCTGGTTCGGGTCAAGGATTCCAACTCTGAGACCCCAACCATTCAGTCAGTTCTAGTTGTCAACGAGTTTCCAGATGTGTTTCCTGAGGATCTTCCCAGAGTTCCCCCTGAACGGGAAATAGACTTAGGAATAGATCTCCTCCCAGACACTCAGCCCATCTCCATCCCTCCTTACAGAATGGCTCCAGCCGAGCTTAAGGAGCAGTTAAAGGATCTTCTTAATAAGGGTTTTATCAGACCCAACATCTCTCCCTGAGGTGCTCCAGTGCTATTCGTGCGTAAGAAAGATGGTACTCTCAAAATGTGCATAGATTACCGTCAGCTAAACAAGGTCACAGTTAAGAACAAGTACCCTCTACCTAGAATTGATGATCTGTTTGACCAACTTCAGGGAGCTAGTTGTTTCTCAAAAATCGATCTCAGGTCAGGGTACCATCAGCTAAGGATTAGGGAGTGTGACATACCAAAAACAACATTCAGGACTTGGTATGGTCACTACGAGTTTGTGGTTTTGGGTTAACGAATGCCCCAACAGCCTTCATGGATTTGATGAATAGGGTCTTCTAGCAGTACCTGGATATGTTTGTCATTGTATTTATCAACAACATTCTGGTGTACTCCAGAAATAAGGAAGAGCATGCCAATCACCTAAGTTAGCATTACAGACTCTCAAAGATCGCCAGTTATTCGCCAAGTTCAACAAGTGTGAATTCTGGTTGAAGTCTGTGACTTTCTTGGGTCATGTGGTCTCAGGTGAGGGGATACAAGTAGATCCTCATAAGATAAAAGCAGTGAAAGATTGGCCTAGACTTACCTTTCCCACTGAAATCAGGAGTTCCTAGGCTTAACATGTTATTACCGACTTTTTTTAGATGGCTTCTCCTCCATAGCATCTCCTCTGACTAAGTTAACCCAGAAGAAGGTGAAATTTCAGTGGTCTGACGAGTTTGAGAAAAGTTTCCAGGAGTTGAAGACTCGACTCACTACCACTCCAGTGTTGAACTCACCAGAAGGATCAGATGGATTGGTTTTTTATTGTGATGCCTTCAGAGTCAGACTCGGTTGCATTCTGATGCTGTAGGACAAAGTGATAGCCTATGCCTCCAAATAGCTCAAAGTTCATGAAAAGAATTATCCAACTCATGACTTGGAGTTGGCAGCAGTGGTATTCGTGTTAAAAATATGGAGACACTACTTGTATGGAGCTCACGTGGATGTGTTCACAGATCACAAGAGCCTTCAGTATGTGTTCATCCAGAAGGACCTAAACCTGCATCAGAGACAGTGGTTGGAACTGCTAAAGGATTACGACATGAGTGTGCTGTACCACCCGGGTAAGGCCAATGTGGTGGCTGACGCCCTAAGCAGACGGTCTATGGGAAGTGTAGCTCACATTGAGGAAGACAAGAGGGAGCTAGCAAAAAAAGTTCACAGGCTAGCCCGGTTAGGGGTGCAGTTGGTGGATTCAGCTGAAGGTGGCATGGTAATGCAAAGTGGGTCAGATTCATCCTTGGTAGTTGAAGTCAAATCCAGACAGGATGAGGATCCCATCTTAATTAAACTTAAAGAAACAGTCATCAGAAAAGAGATAGAAGCTTTCTCCCAAGGGGGAGATGGGGTGCTCCATTACCAAGGCAGGTTGTGTGTACCGGATGTTGGTAAGTTGAGACAACAAATATTGGCCGAGGCACATAACTCGAGATACTCTATTCACCCTGTTGCAACTAAAATGTACCGCAACTTGCGGCATATTTACTGGTGGAACGACATGAAAAGGGATATCGCTGAATTTGTAGCATAGTGCCCGAACTGCCAGCAAGTCAAGGTAGAACACCAGAGGCCCGGAGGCATGACTCAAGATATTATTATACCCACTTGGAAGTGGGAAGAAGTAAATATGGACTTCATTACAAGTCTACCCCGGACTTGAAGGCAGCATGACTCAATCTGGGTGGTAGTAGATCAGATGACTAAATCAGCTCACTTCCTCCCAGTCAAAACCACAGAATCAGCTGAGGACTATGCCAAAATTTACATCCGAGAGCTAGTCAGACTCCATGGGGTGCCCTTGGCAGTTATTTCAGACTGGGGAACACAGTTCACCTTACACTTTTTGAAGTCCTTTCAGAAGGGACTAGGCACTTAGCTCAAACTCAGCACTACTTTCCATCCGTAGACTGATGGACAAGCTGAGTGGACCATTCAGACCCTGGAAATTCTAAAAGCGTACGCAGTTGATTTTAAAGGTAATTGGGATGAAAATTTTCCTCTTATCGAGTTTGCGTACAACAACAGCTATCACTCTAGCATTCAGATGCCCCCATTTAAGGCATTATATGGTAGAAGGTGTAGATCCCCTATATGGTGGTTTGAGGTTGGTGAAGCTACCTTGATAGGGCCAGACTCAGTACATGAGGAAATGTAGAAAGTTCAGCTCATTCAAGAAAGGTTGAAAAAAGCTTAGAGCCGTCAAATATCTTATGCCGATGTGTGGAGAAGAGAGTTGGAGTTTGCAGTTTATGACTGGGTATACCTAAAGATTTCACCCATGATAGGGGTGATGAGATTTGGGAAAAAGGGAAAGCTCAGTCCACGATATGTGGGACCTTATACGATCCTGAGACGGATTGGTTAGGTGGCCTATGAGCTAGAGTTACCTTCAGAACTAGCAGGTGTACACCAAGTTTTCCATGTGTCACTTCTGAAGAAGTGCATTGGTGATCCAACTTCAGTAGTGCCATTGGACAGTGTGGAGATAAAGGATAGTCTCACATATGAGGAGGTACTAGTCCAGATCCTTGACCGTCAGGTTCGTAAGTTGGGGAATAAGGAGATAACTTCAGTCAAGGTCCTATGGAGAAATTGGCAAGTTGAGGGAGCCACATGGGAAGCCCATTGTTTCTTTCAATGGACCGTTGTACCTAACCGTGGGTCACCAGTGNTTTTTATAAAAAATCAAAAACGAAGAATTTCATGACTTTATTGACCTGACCCTAGTTTCTGAACCCAGAAACCACGACCAGATTCAACGAGCTATTGTTTCTACCAACGACCCGTTTTGAGGCCCGTTGGTTCCTGTCGGCCAGATTTTAGATTTAAATCCCAGGGTTATTTTTGTAAAATTCCACCCTCCTAGTCCCTCAACTACGTCATTTGGGGTTCATTCAGGGGTTTTAGAAGGGTTAATTAATGGTTTCTCCCCATATTCCTTCCCTCATTCTCAAGTACAGAGCGTAGAATTCCTCTGGAAGCATAGAACAGAAGCTAGGGCAAACAACAATCCTCTTAGTTTTTCTTAGAGAGTTTCACCAGAGTTTCTTCTACAGGTATGTGGGAATTCAGCAAGGAGATTGTTCTCCCCTTGCGTCCCCCAAAGCTCTCTCTCTCTGTTCACTTTCAGTCATAGCCCTGAGTTTGTGAATTCGAAATTTTTGCTATTGTTCTTGGATTATTTCATGTAGAATCCTATTCTATGTTAATTGTAGCTATTTTCCACCAACTTGTAACTAAAATGATGCTTGTTCCATCAAATTAAAAAAATTATCCCTAACTTTTGATAAGTCAGAAATTAGAATCCTTCTTAAGCTTTGAACTCTTGAGAATTGGTTGCATATTTCAGAGTTAGGGGCTACTATAATTCTTGTATGTGTTAAAAAACTTAGTTACTGGCACAGTACTCAGATTCAGTAAGAAAGCCTATATACTTAGTGTTTTCTCAGAATTGTTAGTTCAGCTTCTGTCAAAGTACTAGAATATTCAGTGTTAGTTAGAAATGTCAGTCTAGCTGCAGTCAGATTTTAACAACCTCCGGGTTGACCAGAATAATGTCAGCTAATCAGTTTGACTATAGTATTTTTCTGAGGTGTTAGTGGTGACTCTTAGTTATTAGATTCAAACTCATATTACAGTTATTTAGTCCATTAGGCGGTCATGAAATTTAAAGTTTTTAGCTTTGACTAGACCCAGGACCCTAGTTCAGTTATCAGTTTGTTCTCTAGATGGTTATGACGCTTCCAGATAAGCAGCTCTGACACGTCTTAGAACTCAGTTTCCAAATCTGGTCCAATAAGACGCTCAGGGAACTCTCTAACAGTATCCCTAGGTCAGTATAGTCTTGGGCCCCATTATTGAGCTATCCGCTTGTCAGTAGTAGCAGTAATAGGATTATCCATTGGGAGTATGACTTAGCACCGAAAGGGCCGGGGTTTCAGCCCACCCAGGTTCCAGAATTACGTTGCCACTGTAGGTAATATTTACTTGGCCTCTTGGCCCCTCTGAAAGTGATTCTCACAGTGCATGCCTTTATACAATGGCAAGGTATATTGGGTCCTACCGGTGGGATGTATACATCGGACTCCACGTTTAGCTCACGTGGTTATATGTCGGTTACAGACTCTCCCACTCGTCAGTTTAGCTCATTCTCAGATTTTTCAATTCAGCTTGGTTCAGATCAGTTTAGTGTAGTATTTCAGACTTAGTATTTCAGACATAGGACATGTCTATGACCATCATCCAGGGTCACTTTTGACCATATCAGTTTTATACCAGTTGTATCAGTTTTCAGCATTTAAATTGGTCATTTCATGTTGTATCAGTTCAGTTACCACTTCTATCATGTTACTTATGTTTCTATCACTTACTCAGTACATTCAAAATACTGACGCGTACTTTTATGTTGTATCATTTCATGATACAGCTTGAGGCACTCAGACTCAGCACCGCTAGCTACCGCAGTTCAGATTCTCCACCCCAACGGTTGAAGTGTGAGTCCTCATCATCCGAGGGAATTAATCTTTCCTTTAGTCATTTATTAGTTTCAGTTAGACTTAGAGTTAGTTAGGTACTTATCCCAACAATTCTTCAGTTAGATGGCTTTCAGACAGACATGATTTTCTTTCAGTTTTATCAGTACTATTCAAATGTTTTGAACTGTATATTTTCAGAATTGTCTTTCATGAATGTTTTATGATATTATTTCAATTCGCTGTGCATGTTTACTTAGAATGCTAGTGAATGATAGATCAGGGGTTGACTTGGGGTCACTTCTGGCTCCAAGTACCGTGTTACCTCCAGGGTGTAGACTCGGGGCGTGACAGTATGTGTACATTTTCATGATGTTGTCGATGTTAATATTTTGGGTGTGAGGTGAACCTATGATAATCGCATAAATATCGAATCTTCTTCATTAATAGGAGTAAATTTTAAAAGGGCTCCATGAAATAAATATATGCTTCTACCATGATCTTGTTGTACATGTTTAAGGTATGAGTTAACTACGTGGGCTTTCTGTAAATCTAGAATTTATGAATCAATATATACATGTTAAAGTGTGAATTGGACCTATGGATCCTACATGACTCTATGTTATACGTCATATGATATGAACTCAGAACTTGAATGTTGATAAGCGGATCCTCACCGGCCAGTTTCTTTAATCTTCTACGTNCTCTATGTTATACGTCATATGATATGAACTCAGAACTTGAATGTTGTGGAGGTGTGTAAAGTATGATCTTAGTCTATAGATGTTCATGAATGTAGAATGTGTGGACTAAATGATGATTTGGTACAAAGACAAAATGAATTATGAAGATAAAGCATGAGAATGATACTTCAGACCTTTGGGCTTGTTGTTAGTAGAAAGTAGACTTAATCCATTCTAAATGAATGCCATATGATGAAATCAGTAAATACTCATGTTCTGATTAACTGTAGTAGCTTAGACCAGATGAATAATGTCGGATCAGTACTCCTCATATTATAGTACAGTCAGGGACTCTCCATAGCCAATAATGTTTTTCTTAGTTAGTCAGGAACTCTTCATAGCTGAGAATGTCTCCCTTAGATAGGTCAAGGATTCTCCATAGCCGAGAATGTTTCCGTTAGTTAGTCAGGGACTCTCCATAGCCAAGAATGTTTCCTTTAGTCAGAACTCTCCATAGTTGAGAATTTTTTCCCTCATTCAGTCAGGGACTCTCCATACCCGAGAATGTTTTTCCTTAGATCAGTTGGGACTTTCCATAGCTGAGAATCTTTCCCCTAGTTCAGTTGGGACTTTCCATAGCAGAGAATGAATCCCTTAGTTAATGATATCAGTTTGGCTCAGTCCCGTATAGTTCAAACTTCAGTTTAAAATAGATATAGCATAATGCAATCTCAGTTATCAGCAGATCTCCAGTATAATGCATGATATTAGTTTCAGTTTCAGCCTTCATTATATGATCAGTATATGATCCTTATGCATGAGTTTGATGATGCTTCAAAATATGAGTTCCAAATAAAATTCCATGTCGATATGTGTATGTAACTCAGACAGGGTTGTTGCATTCTATTTCAGTCATACGTCGATGTACTCAGTTTATTTTTCTTATTGCCTACTTGTATGTTTTAGTTTGTTTATGTTTCCCGCATGCTCAGTACATTCCAAGTAGTGAACGCATACTTTATGTACTATATCGTTTCATGATATAGATTTAGGTATCCAGACTCAGGCCCACAGGTAGACATGCTCTTTGTTTTATCTCAATGGATTGTGGTGAGTCCTCATCTCTCAAGGACGAGATCTATGTTTCCTGTTTCAGTTATATTTCAGTTTTTCAGACCTTAGGAGCTAGTTGGGGGTTTGTCCTAGAAACTTATCAATTTAGTAGAGGCTTTCAGACACGTGTAATCAGATTCAGTCCATGTATTAAAGTTTTGTTAGATTATGCCTTTATAAATTTGACTCCTTACAGTTAGCTTCCGCTCAGTTATGTTTCTATTAGCTGTTTCTATTGATAAGTGTTATTTTATGATTATGCCATGGGTCGACTTTTAGCCTTTTGGGGTTCTTTATCCCGTGTCACGGGTAGGGTGTGAACTCAGGTCATGAAAAACTTGGTATCAGAGCAAAGGTTTGGAGTGTCCAAGGGTGTCTGAAAGCCGCGTTCAGTATAGTCTTCTTCGTGGGTGTGAAGCACGCTACAGTTATGACAAAGGGGCTGCGAGACGCTTCAGGAATATTTCCTTTTCTTCATGATTCTTATCGTGCGTAGAGTATGAAACTCTAACAGTTCCTTCCCTGACTCATGCTTTACGCGCTCACAGATAATGCCTCTCAGAAGAGTGAATGGAAGAAGAAATGGAAATGGCCACAGCAGGCACCACCAGCCCCGACGAACCTGATGGATGACCATGTTACTCATGTCGAGTTTCGGGCAACCCTTAACATGTTGTGGTAGTCCATGACCGCCAGATTAATTAACAAGTGATGCCTCATGTTCTCCTAGAATGGGAATGTAGCGCGACAAATGTAAGAGACTTTCTTAGAATGAATCCACCCGAATTCTTGGGGTCAAAGGTAGACGAGGACCTGTATGAGTTCTTGGAATAGATCCAGAAGATCACCCATATCATGGGGCTGACTGGAGATAAGAGCGCAGACTTAGCCTCCTACCAGCTGAAAGGAGTTGCTTATATATGGTTTTGCCAATGGAAAGATAGTCGGGGAATTAGAGCATCCCCTGTAGGATGGGATGAATTTATGACTATGTTCTTGGATAGGTTTTTCTGTAGGGAGTTGAGAGAGGCAAAGGAGGAAGAATTCATCAACTTGAGATGAAACGACATGACTGTCCAAGAGTATGCATTGGAGTTTTCCCGGTTATCCAAGTATGAACCGGAGATGGTAGCCGACCAGAGGGCTCGAGTGAGTAGGTTCGTGAACGGAGTGTCAGACTCCTTGGTTAAAGAGTGCAGGACTTCCATGTTGCACAGGGATGTAGATTTTCCATGTTTGGTGATATTCGCTCAACAAATGGAAGCAGAACAGGTGAAGGAAAAAGAGAGAGAGGCCAAGAGGGACAGGATAGGAGATTCGGAGTTTTCCTCGCAGAGGATGAGTGGTGGACACCGCTCACATTCCCAGCAGAAATCATTAGCCCCAGCACTTTCGACAGTCAGTGCTCTGTAAAAACCTAGGGTAAGGGAGATTACGTATCCGTTGTGTACCATTTGTGGGAAGCACTATTTGGGAGAATGCATGGCCAGCTCGAATGCTTGTTTTTGGTGCGGCAAGTTGGGCCATAAGCATCGAGATTGTGCAGTAGCTAAGCGAGGCGAGAGTAGATCCTCGGCCACCTCTTCAGTAGCTCCGATAGCCCGTCCATTTCAGCAGGGTGCATCATCTAGCCCGAGTGACGGATGACGTCAAAAGGGCTCTTATGTAGTAGCAGCACACCAGGATAAGGGCAAGTCGCCAATAGTAGTCACAGGTATGTTATGGATTTTGTGTAACTCTTTTCATGTTGCTAGCACTAGAACCCCAGTATTGAATAAGAATCTTTATGATCATTTTCGGGAAGAGATTATCGATGTGTGATGTGAATAGTTGTTAGTGTAAGGCTTGCAATGAAGGATAGAAATGAAAGAGAAGCTAGGAGTTAGTGATTTATCCCCGACCTTATGAAAGATTCTGAAGCCTTAGAATGATGACTTAAGCTAAGGGGGAGATGGTAAGCATGTGAGGCAAGTTGGATCTTGAGAATTCTAATAGGGGAGTTTCAACCCTAGCAGTTGCGATAAGTCAATCTCTTCAGGTTTAGATAACATCTCTTGTATTTCAGTTGAAGCTAAGTTTTACCCATTCCTATGTGTAGATTCCTAGGATTTCTAGATAATCGCTTACTCTATGAATCCTTAAGGCTCATCTTCATGTTATGAATCAGCTATGTGTGTTAACATATGTTTTCCAGTATGATCAGATCGAACTCAGTCTTTAGAAGTTGCTTTAGTAGCTTAGTAGAACAAGGTTACCTAATGTATGTGCTCGATTGTAGATGTCATGAATGATTCATACTCATGAGTTCCTTACCTTCAGTAGACCGGATATCATGAATACTATCTTAGTACCAGATAAGGGAAAATAATCTTCTAGGGGAAAAGAATCTTTCTCAGTGTTTTATCTTGCTCCATGTCAGTTTCATGTCTTACAATCCCTCTTATGTCTCAGCATGCATGTACAAATTAGATATTTAGTCTGGAGATGTAAGATCATCCCTACGCAGATACTCTATTGGATTCGGTTGTAATTGATTGATTTTGGGATTTCAGTTCCATCCCTATCCTTTTAGTATGTTTATCCAACATTCGGGGATGAATGTTCCCAAGGGGGAGTTATTATAACACCCCAAAAGTTTCTAAGAGCAGATTCCAGACTTAAAGAAAGAATTCTGAAAGAAGGTGGAAATTTTTCTATAGAACAACTTATGGTACGACTCTCTAGGTGATCCCACGAGTTATGGTTAGACTCGTGAGGTGCAAACAAGAGGTGCGGCATAGTTCAGTGACCATGGACGACCCAACGATTCGTTAGGTAGACAATGTCTCGTTAAGTCGGCCGTTTGGTGAATGTTGGAGATTAATGGTGAGGTCCCGAGGAAGTGGAGATCACGGAAGGAGGGATGAGTCATCGTACACCTGAAGACTTGTCAAGTGACCCATGGGAAGAGAAGAGCAGAAAAAGAAAATTCAGCCAGTGTACTCCACGACTTGGCCCCACGAGTCGTTGCCTACCCCACGACTCGTGGAGTGCCTCATGGGGACTGGCAGGGGGATTTTTCCTGCGTTTTTCCAGAGGTCTTTTCATAAAATCCTATGCTTCTAACTCCTAAAACTACGTCATTTTGAGTACGGTATGGGACTCTTTTAAGGGGGATAACTAGCCTAAACCCTCATTCTATTAAAAAAATCACTCTTAACCTCTTCTTCCTTCTCTCTCTGAAGACTCAAGAATTCAACAAGGGTTTCCTCAAGACTTCAAGATGCAAGTTCAAGTGGGATTTCTCTTAATCAGGTATGTGGGTTTTTCAACAGGGATATCCTTCCATCCTTGTGCCCAACGTTTTATTTAAAAACCCAATTCTCTTGTTCTAGAAAAGCATGATCTAGGGTTTTGAATTATGGATGATTTCTTCTATGTCTTCTATGAATTCTAAGACCCATTAGGATTAAAAGTCATTTATGCTTATGGGATTATTTTAATATCTTGAATTATGTGCTTAATGGTGAAAATGCATGCTTATAGAATTTCCTTCATGAGATAGCTTAAAACTTTGATTGGGGTTTCGTTATTGTTCACTTGATTATATGAAGAATTTGTATCCATGCCTAAAATATGTGAATATAGTAAGAATTCCCTTAAAAATTAGAATATATGATTTGATAGATTTGTTGAGATGAGATTAGAACTTATGGGCTTGATCAGTGGGAAGTATGTATACGTTTTCATGATGTTGTCGATGTAAATGTTTTTGGTATGAGGTGAACCTATGATAGCGACATAAATATCAAATCTTCTTCACGAATTGGGGTAAATTTCGAAATGGGCTCCATGAAATAAATATATGCTTCTACCATGATCTTGTTGTACATGTTTAAGGTATGAGTCAACTACATGGGCTTTCCGTAAATCTAGAATATATGAATCAATGTATACATGTTAAAGTGTGAATTGGACCTATGGATCCTATATGACTCTATGTTATACGTCATATGTTATGAACTCGGAACTTGAATTTTGTGGAGGTGGGTAAAGTATGATCTGAACCTATAGATGTTCGTGAATGTAAAATGTGTGGATTTTAAATGATTATTTGGTACCAATACGATATGAACTTTGAAGATAATGCATGAGAATGATATTTTCGACTCTTGGGCTTGTTGTTAGTATAAAGTAGCCTTAATCCTTTCTAAATGTATGCCGTATGATGAAATTAGTAAATGCTCATGTTCTGATTAACTGTAGTAGCTTAGAACAGTTGAATAATGTCGGATCAGTACTCCTTATGTTCTAGTACAGTCAGGGACTCTCCATAGCCGAGAATGTTTCCCTTAGTCTGTCAAGGACTCTCCATAGCCGAGAATGTCTCCCTTAGATCAATTAGGGATTATCAATAGCTTAGAATTTTTCCCTTAGTTTGTTAGGGACTTTCCATAGCCGAGAATGTTTCCCTTAGTCAATTAGGGACTCTCCATAGCCGAGAATATTTCCCTTAGTTAGTCAGGGACTCTCCATAGCCGAGAATGTTTCCCTTAGATCAGTCAGGACTCTCCATACCCCTAGTTCAGTTGGGACTCTCCATTGATGGACTCGTAGAAGCATGAAATAATGTTTCAAGTTAAGGATGAGAGAATTTCTTTCAAAGTAGAGAGAGGTCACTTATTGCCCATAGAAGTTGGGGACATCTTTGTGGTTAATGTTGAACAAGGTGTTGATAAAGTGGATAAACATGCTATTGTTTCATCAACTAAGAGAAAAAAGTCTATATCAACATAAGTGAAGCAGTACCTATGTGGAACAAAAAATAGGACCTGGGTGCAGAAGTCCCATCCCAAGGATGGCTCACCAAGTCCATAATCAGGTATCTTCCGTCGTGCTGTGACGTTAAATCAAGCACTTTTTGGGAGGCAAACCAAGATTTTTTTTGATTAATGGGTGTTAGTGCATGCAAGTACACCTAAAAAGATGGAAAAAGTGGTCTAAAATAGAAAAGAAGAAATCTGGTGTGTAAAATACGGTGGAACAAATGGACTTCCCTTTCAAAGGATAGATTGCATGTCCACCTGTCCTTTGAATTTGGTCCACTGGTAAGAATGTGCAGGAGATGGTCCAATGTGCGAACCGTACTCTACCCAGACATTCTATCTGTTGGACCGTCTCTGGTTATTAAATATGAAATTAATGGACCTCATATGGAGAATGGATTTTCAGTTCGAGTCTTGTATAAATGGGCTGGGTTGGTCTATAATTAGCCATCCATGGGCATGAACGATCTGAACCATAATGTTTTAATAGGGAAATTGGGTATACAAGAAGCGTATTCTTTCCCGACAATCTGTGAAGCCCGTCATTCCCTCCTTCACCATCTTCCATTTCTCCATTGCTTCAAAATGCTCCATTATTGCTACTATTTTGTCCAAGTACTAGCTGCTCGCATTCTTCCCTCACAAGCAGACACAAGTCGACTCACATACTAGGGTTTGGAAATCCCGTTCTGTTCATGCTTCTTCACTCAACAAGCACACAAGATCTTGCTAGCATATAGATATTTTCTAGAGTTTGAGCTTTGAATTTCATACCTAATGTGATGTGAAATATGTATTGACTTGGGTATATTGAATACCTATGCGTGGAGTATGTCATTGGGGGCGGGAGAAATTAGGTTAAATTGCTAGAGTTTTGGATGGGGCTTAGGAAATTGTTTGAATGTGCTTTGATGCTTTAAAATGACTTCTTGAGCTTGATATTGGTATAGTCCCATCCCTTGTCTGAGATTTGTTCGAAATTTAAAATTCCCCAAGTTTGTTGAAATATCTGTGAACCCCAATAAACAGAAGAATAGACAGACCGCCTTTTTCAAATATGGACCATTTGTTGTTCTTTCACTTGAACCAGAATGTCCCAACCTTCTAAGTCAAGGGATGACTCAAGGGATGGACAACCCTTTGGAAGGATGGTCTACACTTTGAACCGCATATTGAAATAGTGACTTAGAACTTTTAAGGTTCAATTGATGGTACAGGGTATGGTCCTTCCTTTCAGGGTATGGACCATCCATCCAACTATCTTGTACTTATTTTCTTCGTGTTCCATGATACCCTGAGTTTATGTTCTGACAAGTTTGTGCACGATCATAGGTAAATGGCACGAAAGTGAGCATTACCCCGAGGAGGCAAGTCATGTACACCTAAAAGGTCCCGCCTTATAAACGAGGAGGAGGAGTACTTTCCTTCAGGTAGAAGGAGAGGCACAAAGCATATAATAGGGGAGTCACCCGTCTCATCAGCTTGGTTGGCATCTGCAGAGATACTAGGTCAGGGATCTTCATCTCATTCTGGTAGTGACCATGATCAAGCCCATTCCAGTGGGGCCCAAATAGATATTTCCTCCAGTGAGGCTGCTGATGATGAATTATCCAGTCAGACCTTCTCTCCCCTAGCAGTAGAGTTGAGACAAATATAGGGGGAGGAGATGTTTAGAGTCAGGTTGAAGTCTAGTGTGCCAGGGAGCGCTATTTACAGAAGCGAGACAAAATCAATGGAATAACTCATTAGGGAATCACAAAGAAGAGAAAAATTAGCTCCAATGGCTTTGTGTTGTACCCCAACATTATGGAGCAGCTGAGGTTTCAGCATTGAATGTTCTTATTCTGACCAATGGGTCAACACATCCAGACACTGGTCTGGGAGTTCTTTGTTTTTTATGGGTCAATCCTTTTGAGGTTGAACCCAGTGTTGAAGATACAGATTGAGCCATTGACTTCGATGGTGATTAGAGGAGTATCGGTTGACATCAGCCTAGAGGTGATCAACCGGTACTATTTGGGAGATGACTAAAAGGTGGTGGACACCTCCACATATGATGAGGTTGCTAATTGGGGCAGTCTTGTTAAAGGTTGGATAGCCAGTGTGATAGCCCTAGACACTCCAGTGTGTTCTGTGTTTGATATAACCAATATATTCAAAAGGGACCTCCGACTTTTCGCCAAGTTTTTGTGGAACGTGGTTTGCAATAGAGTATGCTCAACAAAGAGCAACAACAAATTACCATTGGGGCAAGTTCTTTTTATGGATTATATTGTGGCAAGGAAGAGCATAGATATAAGCTAGATGGTCAGTGTAGAGCTGAAGGAAAAGGAAGTTCAGATCGCTACCTGCCTATTATTCTCATGCCCCATCACAACTTTGTGTGGCGATGGTAGGTGTACCGATCCTGCCAAGGGAGGACCTATTCACAGATGCTCGCCAGGTGATGGATATCACCAAGATGTGAGATGACACTATGGTCACCTCGACGAGGCATCCTAACTCTAGCTTATTGTGTAGGCCCACTACTAAGTTGTCTATTTTTGACTTAGGTGGTGATGGAAATTGAGCTATTTGCATATTTATGCTGATTTTTGAAAATAATGCCCCCCTCAAAATTTTTGCAATAACTGTTTGATATTGAGTTATATATCTCCATTTGTAAAATGAAATTATTGTAATGTAATCCTAGTTTAGAGTGATGTATTTATCGTTTTTATATCCATGTGCCAATGTGTGGAAAGAAATTTTTTTATTCACTTAATTTTATCACACTTTAGAACTTTCCTTGCTACATATGCCTCTAGGATTGACTATGAGTTGTAGAGATAAACATAGGCCTTCTTTGTTCTTCACAAGCCACATATACCTAAAGAGACCTACCAAATGATTCATGTATCCATAGACTCCTGATAATGCTCAAATCACATTCCTGTAAAAAGTATGACGTGGACGTATTCAATAAAGAACTCAACTAGGTTGGGGTCGATCCAACAGGAAATATGGTCAGGATATAGAATAATGCTATCATTTAAGCTTTTAAGCCTGTTATTTCCTAGGGGGGTGTTGTAAAGAAGTAAACATGTAACGATATTGACAGTTGGATTTTGCAAAGATTATGCAATTAACTAGGGAAGTTTCCCCATGGATTCATAACTACTTCAGGCTTTGCACTTGTGATCTATCCTAATACCTAGCTTGTAGAACTGATAACATGGATTCATCTAAATGGATGATTTGTCCCCATTGGATGACTATATTCAATTACCGGGTTAGGCCTTTTGAGTGATTTCACTTTAACCATTATCAATTTATTTCAAATTTACTGTCTTGGAACTGTAGCTCAATTCATACAATGAACCATAAAGTTCAAGGTTTCGTTGTTATTCTCTTTTTCTAATATCTACCTCTCTAGATTAAAGAAAGCAACGAATTCAATCAAGTCCCAATGTTGTGCTCCGATAAGAAACATTTAAGATGAAGAGAATACAATACAAGCATTAGCATTGATGTAGAATCGGTTTGTGCGAACCCTAGTTGTGGAGGTTTTATCCTTTCATGATTGTAAGAAAACAATTAGCATTCATATACAAAAATATAATGTAGAACTTACAATAATGATTGAAAAGTAAACCCACTTGATTATTGGAAAATCTCAATAAAAAATAATTCAAGAACAATGGAAGAGTAAAAGAAGGAAACTCTCTAAAAGTTATTCTCAATATTCCCAAGGTTGAATACTTCTCTAAAGAATCAAATTCTGTTCCTATTTTGTAACAAATATAACCTGGAAAAGTATTTATACAAATAATTAGAAACCATTCCTAAATTAACAGGGAAATTTCTTAAACTGTAGCTGCCTTCAACTACGACTCTTACCATGATTATACGAGTCGTACTTCTTCTCGTATAATGTTTGGAAACTTCTGATTTTTGCTAAGTGTTGGAATTCGGTACGACTCTTACATAGATCATACATGTCATACAATCTAGTCGTGGTCTAAACTTGAAACTTCGGGCATCTTCTGATTATTTTCACGAGTGACTTGGTACGGCTCAAACCTTCATTCTATGGCTCATGGTTGCCATACCTTGAGTTCTACCATTCAACAATTCTTCTGAACTTCACCACGACTCCTTGGTATGGGATGTAGGTAGATATCCCGATCAGTGGTTGCTACCTGTACTAGGAGACTAATCCAGTGCAGATTCTTCTAATATTTTTTATGAAAGCCTTGTTTCGGCTCGTACCAACATAGTACGATTCGTATCATGAGTCATAACTTGGCCTTTTCCTTAAGCTCCTCCTTTGGAATGTTCCACAACTCAGTATGGCTTGTACCATGATTGTACAGCTCGTACTGAGGTCTGTATGTGGCCCTTTTTGCACTCTTTTCACTTCTTTTGCATATTCCAACTCCAACACCTAATTTCCCTTAAAACAAAGCAAAAGTGCGTCATATCTATATAAACACTCCAAAGACCATGATTATTTTCTCAATTTTAAATGTCGAAAGTGTTGTAAACCCATAACACATCAGCACCCTTAACTTAATACTTTTGCATGTCCTCAGGAAAACTAAACTAAACTATAAAATGATGCTTAACTAGAAAGTAAACTAGAAGACCTACAACCAATACAACAAAATTTGCACAACAGACCATCATTAGACATCGACCCTTTTTCATTCAAACCAAATCAGCTAGGCATACATTCAACTACAACTCATGACATTTGGGGATCAAAATATGACATCTAACTATTTGCAGAGAATTGAGCTATCACTAATGCTATTTACACAAACAATTGACAAAATGCAATACAAACCATGTACCTTCATAGCAAATGAAGTCCCCAAAACTCACAGATATATAGAAATATGAAACTTGGGACTAGGCAAGTAAGACTCTCACTATCACAATGAAGTTCCAAATACTGCACATAGAATACCATATGCTTTCCCTTATTTTCTCTACTTTGGTTTTTCAGACAGTCAAGCTAGGATCATTATAGGACTTTTCTCGGCTTGTGATGTAGGCTTCGGGTCGGGTATGATAGATATGTATATAAGTGACTCACCATCCTTGGCACTACACACTTTGGCTTCACTTTACACGTTTTACCCCTTTTTCTCCTTTCAGCTTTTTCTTCCCTTTTTCACCATTTAATTGCAATGAGTGAGTGTGGTGTATTCTTTCATCTTCTTTCAAGTCTTTTCCTTTTCTTTTAATAATTTCAGCTCATTTTTTTCTACACCACACCTCAGTTTTCTTTAACCCCCCCTTTTCCCCTCTTTTTTACCTCCTCACAGTCTACGCACCCCTACTATAGACACCCTCAACTTAGACATTTTTCCTAAGTTTAGGTTCACAATGTCCAAAGAGGGACCAGGGAAAAATAGGTTTATTATAAACACAGGAAAGATGAATGGGTAATCAAAGAAAAATGGTAAACTTCTAGGCTCAAAATCGGGATCAAGGGATTCATTTTTATTTGGTTGGGTAATTTAAGCTAAAGTGGGATAAATCAAAAATTTCATATGATCCTTTCCTAACCAACTATCCTACAACCTATGTAAAGACCAACTGGGAAAGTTCTAGATCCTTTACGCAGTATTGAACTAGGTAAGCATCCTCACTCACTCATGGTACAGGTTTGCATTGAATCTATCTATCTGGTTCATGCACAACTAAGCTACAATTACTCGTGCTAATAAACGAAATAACAAAAAAAGATCCCCAGAAGTCACGCTTTGCAATCAACATACACAGCTAACAACAAAATTTTTTAAACAGGGTCATTTTTTCAACAATATAAAAAACATGTACATTTATGGGTTATAAAATACTCCTAACTACTTCTAGATAAACAAAAAAAAATCCTCGGATGAAAGTCAAAACCTAAAAAAAAAATCATAAGTACACCCCCTTTTTAAAAAGCATGCTTTGTCCCCAAAGTATAGAATGTAAGAACTGGGAAAGGGACATACCTGTGGTGCTCTAAGAACTCCTATCTTCATAAGGAGGCGGGTATGAAAACACACCCTCTATTACAGTCATGGGGCTAGTGGTGACCGGCGCACTCAATGGAACATCACTTGGGGTCATAGTCACCTCCTCAACTGAACCGGTTTCCCCAACAACCTCATCACTAACTCACACTGATTGTGGCTTACCCGAAGGGTCCTTGCTACTTGTAACCTCACTCAGGATAGCAGCAGAGGTCCCCACTCCTCTTGCTCTCTCATGCAACTCTAACAGATGCTTATCATGAGTTTGCAGACTATTGTCACCCATCTGTGCTCTTTTCTCTCTTTCTTCCTTCTATTCCTTGAGGACTCCTCATCAATAACATCTAAGGCCCTTATCTTACCCTTGTCTCCACCAACTGATGTTGGGGACCAGAATGTCCCCGAATCTAGCTCCTCAATGAGCTCAACATCTAACTCCGGAATGATAGGGGTAGCTAATACTGCTGGCTGTCTAGAAGACAACTCAGCTACTTGTGTCCGCAAGGCTCCTAGCTCATCCCTCAATCTACTTGTGTCCGGCTATTTAGCTAAATGTTCATTGAAGTGTAGCTCGAAGCTGTCCATCCTACTGTGCAATACTCTAGTGGCCTCCTCTATTTTATCCTTCACCCAAGGGTTAATATTTTCTATCATCATATTGACCTTCCGCTCGATTAGTCTCAACCTCTTATCCATCTTTTGGAGGAATTCCTATGGCACAAATATATAACCTTCTAGGATCAGGCTTGGAATGCTCGCTGGAGGTGCTGAGGAGGTACTCGGAGCTACCTTTGTGGGGTCGACCTCTATAGCTGGTATCTCACTCCGCTCTACTGAGGCTGGGGCATCTACATGCTCGCCCCCTGTTGACTATGGTGGTGGGACTACTGTGGATAATCTAACTTGGTGGACCGGGTTCATGTCATCTCTAGTCAGGCCGATATCAATAGTCTTATGGCCTTCGACTCCACATTTATCTCCCTTTGCATCCTGAACTCGGTGTCTTTGCACATTCTTTGGATGAGGCCTGGAAATGGCATAGTGGTGCTCAAGCCTAGAGCACGATCCCGTATCTCATTTTCTATCACCCGTGTGATGTTGATGGCGTATCGAGACATGATACAAGCCACCAAAGCCGATCTAGCTACACTAAGGGTGTTGTATTCACTGTTGGCATCAACTTGTGGAGAACTAGTGTCCAATAGGCCTTCGCTATGAAGTTTAGTAAGGCTTTAGTGACCTGCCGACCACTAGTCACCCACTCTGGATTCTCCTTGTCCTCAGCTATCCCCCTAGTTAGACACTTTACTTAGCTCTGCCTCTCCTCATAGCCCAGCTACTTAACCCTTTTTAGGGCATCTACTCAGTAGTTGAACTCAGCTGTGGAAGATGGAGCTTTGAACTGTGGCCCATATAGTATCCGGGAAATGGTCTTCTCTGAGATCTTAACTTCTTGCCCTCGAACAACCACCCTTTCAAGCTTGGGATGCTCTTTTAGTCTCTGCCCAATACACATTTTTTGCTCTATTTTCACATAATAATCCACATAGAACTCCCTGAATAACTCTAAACTGTAGCGGTCAGGGGTCCTAGCCATCCAGTCGAATCCATTGAAGGTGAAGATCCGCTTCATTTCCTCAACCTCTTTCAAAGCACTGGTGAGGATCTTCGGTTCCTCCTAAATACTCCTCATGGGGTGCTGCTTGGTGGTGAGATCCAGGCTCTGTTCATAGATTGTTTGAGCACCGGGAACATGCCACCTAATAGTACAACTCTCTCGGGGTGAATTCTACTCATCTTCTTCCTCAGACCCATTCTCATCATTACTTTTCCTGAACTGGGCCTCCTCAGACCCCTCCTCAGCTTTGCCTTCTCTAGACTAGGCCTCATCAAACCCCTGATCAGCATCGGTCCCCTTGTTGGACTCTTGAGACTACTCCTCGACTACATCCTCAGATTGAGAAGCTTCGACAGATGTGGCTGTAGCTTCTTTGACCTAGGCCTTAGCCTATGCCTTAGTGGTCCATGGCTCACCGGTGTTATCTATATCCATTTGGTACTCCTCCATTGAACCACTAGGGGAGCCCTTCTCCTACTCAGATTCAGAGGCCTCATCCCACAAGCCCCTCCGAGCATCTATCTCAACTCTGGTCTCCTTGTCTTGGGCATTTTTGGTTGCTCTTCTCTTCATTGTCATTGTACCTATGGAAAACAAGTTTAGTACGTGTGATCTCAGAAAGAAAGCAAGAAAATCATCCTTAGAAATTTTTCACGAGTCATCGGTATGAGTCATACCTAAGTGGTACAATCCGTACTAAGACTCATATATTGATAAGACACTGTGACGACTCCTTGGTATGATCTGTACCAGGATGGTATAATTCGTACTAAGAGTCATATGAGGAATTCCCTAAAACTATGGTTCTCTGTATTTTTTTACGACTTATGTTACGGGTCGTAATTGGATTTCACGAGTCGTACTAAGGGTTGTACTGTTACTTTTGAACTTGACCCTTTAAGATTTTTTTATATGACCACCATGTATGACTTGTAGTAGGATACAACGGGTGGTACTAGGTTCAGTACTATGTGTTCCAGTTAAAATGGCTTGGGACAGTCCCAATAAGCCATCTTATGAGTTGTAGTACAAAACCACGAGTCATAGGAAGGCTCGTGAAGCCTGCTCCACTTTGGCAGTATCAGTTATTTAGGCAAAAAATCATTTTGTTTAATCAAGCACATTTTTAGGGGTGGTTAATCTGACTTCACCACCCCATTGTCTACCCCTTCTGTCCTCATGGTTTCATTCTTTCCATTTTAGTTCACTTACTTCATCACTAAGTTTATTGAGTTTCATACACTCCAAAGCCAAAAATCAATATTATTTATCATCCACCAATCATTTTTATTTATTTTTATTCATTTACGAAGGAATCATAGTGGTGGTTCACATCAGAATCAACAAAATAGTAGAAGAGAGGAGACTCCACTTACTTGCAAAAATCTTGATTCACTGTTGCTTGATTGAAGTTCTAGAGGATGAAACTCACTAATATTAGTGATTTTATAGCTTTAATGGTGCGTGAATGGATTGAGAGTGAGTTATGGGTGAGTGAGGATTATGGGGAGATAATTGTGGTTTAGTGCTTCTGATTTCATAGGATTTTTAGGACCAAAATATTTGATTTTAAATAGGTTTGGGGTGGATTTCAAAATTCGGGTCGAGTAGAGTAAGTTTCATTAAGTTTGCTCTTCATGACTCGTACCACGAGTCGTAGGTCATACCTATGACTTGTCCTTTGGACTCGTAGTGAGAGGCTGAGAAAACTTACCTGGGGACCTATGACTGCATGGTACAGGTTGTACCGTGGTGATACGAACTGTACTATGGCTCGTAGGTCATTATGTTCTGCACCTCCACACTTAGCATAATTCATCCTTATAGTGGGTGCTATGCTCGTACAAAGGAGGTACAATTTGTAATGAACAACCGTAACATGAACTTATGCATCAGACTAGTCTCTGCTTTTAACGACAGATAGTACTACGAGTCGTACCATGGTCCTACAACTCATACTAAGACTCATAGTACAGTCCAGTGTGGAAATTTTCACCCACCTATTTTTGTCTCACCTACACACTGAGCACACATAAGTTAAGATACTTGGGTTGCCTCCCAAGAAGCGGTTGATTTAATATCGCAACACGACGCAGGTGGTCTGGTTACTCAGACTTCACCAAACTACCTCATGGGTTGCCTCTCAAGAAGCGCCTGATTTAACGCCGCGACACGATGCAAGTCTATTGACTACTCAAAATTCGCTAAGAGACTCAAAATCATCCTCGATTGATGACATAACCCTGAACTTATGGGTTGCTTCTTTGACCGGCAGACATTAAAGGTGGCTCCTCCTTATTCAACGTGAACTTTAGCTAGCCAGCCTCAACATTTACCAGATCTTTCCTAGTTGCGAGGAATGGTCTCCTTAAAATAATGGGAACCTCAAAATCAACCTCGCAATCTAATATTATGAAGTCTGTTGGGAAGATGAACTGATCCACATTAACTAACACATCAACAAGGATCCCCGTTGGCTTTTTAACTGTATGGTCCTCCATCAAATGTTGCATTGTTATCGGTGTGGAGGATCCTAAGCCTAACTACCTAAACACATCTAGCGGCATCAAGTTGATTCTAGCTTCTAAATCGCAGTGCCTTCACAAACTTAAAGTCACAAATCATACAAGGAATGGTGAAGGCACCTGGATCCACCTTCTTCTGGGAAAGGACCTATAAGGCTATGAAATTTTAATGATGTAAATTACCAGCTGGCTCATAGCTCTTGGGCCTCTTCCTATTCACAAAGTCCTTCATAAACTTGGCATATCCAGGCATCTACTCAAATTCCTCTACCAATGGTATGTTCACAGATAATTGTTTTAACATAGAGAGAAATTTCTGAAACTTACCATCTTCCTCCTTCTTCTTCATCCTTTGTGGGAATGGTGGTGGTGGTCAAGGGATAGCCCTATACACCTGCGTGGCCCCTTTTTCCTTCCCTTTATCAACTCCAGACCCCTTTGCACCTATTGGAGTCTTAGTCAACTCAACCTCACCTGCAATATCCTGATCAACAACCTCATCATCCTCATTAAGCTCGACCTCCTTCTATCTTTCCATTTCAACTACAACTGGCAGGGGAAGGTCTATAGTAGTCTTTCGCTTCTTAGTCATCACCGCCATAAAATGACTGTCATTCTTTGAATTTTGGATGATATTGCTAGGAAGTGTCCCCTTTTGCCTCTGGTTTAGGGATGCAGGCATTTAACCAAGCTGCTGCTCAATCTGCTTTATTACAGTAGCATGGGATTCGACCTTTTGGCCCATGCTAAATATATCACCCCTAATATCCTTCAGCTGCTCATTGGTTGATTTGGCCCTTTTTAGCAGGTCAACCATCATGATCTCTAACTTTGAGGGTCCAGCATCACCCTCACGGGCCTTAGGAGGAACATAAACACCAGCACGGTCATTGAGATAACCATCAGTCTTTCTCCATTCACCTTTCTGATCACGACCTCTGCTCCTATCCTTGTATCTATTCCTATTATAGTTGTCTCTATATTGGTTCTGACCTTGATTTCCAGAGCCTTGGCACTAAGTGTCCTATCCAGACCCTTAGGCGTTGGTCTGAAAACCCGCCACCTGGTTGTCCAAGAAGTTTGCCTCCTCAGAATCTGTCTACTCAAACCCCTGCTCCTGACCCTGTGCTCTAACTGTATTCACCTTCCAGGCTCCAGATCTCAAAATGTTCTTCATGAATAGGTCCAAGGATGTCCTTGTGTGAGCTAGCTCTGAATCACGCTCCTCCTCCTTTTTGTGCTGCTCTGCAGTCATACCAATAGCATACGTAACCGCAGCTGTCTCTACTTCCCTGGTGTGCCATGCCCTGTTTATCTTGGTCACTCAATCAAGTATCACAGTTGCTTGCTCCCAAAATTGACTCATCAATGCTCCTTTTGCCACCGTATCTGCTACAACCTAGGTTCTATTGTTTAAATACCTATAAAAAAATTTCCAACAAACTGTCATCGAGAATTTTATGATTTAGGCATTTAGTCAGCTTCTTCTTAAATATCAACCAAGTCTCATGTAGTACCTCAGTCTTCAACTTTCGAAAATTATAGATCTCATCTTTTAGCTGCAGAATTCTTGAGGGTGGGAAGAACCTTTATAGGAAGGCTTGTTTAAGATCCCTCCAGTTGGTAATGGAGTTGTTGGGCAACTCCGATAACCATAATGTGGCCTCTCTAGAGAGAGATAATGGGAAGAGTCTCAACCTTATAGCATCTTGGCTTACACCGGGTAACCTATAAGTCTTGCATATCCCCACAAAATTCATAAAGTGCAGGTTAGCATCATCAGCTGCGTGACCACTAACACCCCCTTCATATTAAGCAACTGGATCATGGTGCTAGTGATATCAAACTTTGCCCCAGCAGGCAAAGGTGGAGGTACAATGCCTCCAGTTGACCCGGTCTCATCAATATCTGGATCATCATCATCATAGAAATAGGAGCATATCTTTGGCCTCTATTGCACCTTCCATGGCAGCCAGCATTCACTACCTCATCACGAGCATCCTTAGCTTCCTGAACCACAGCTTGCCGAGCTAACTCATCTTGGTGAGCTTGTTTCACCAAACGGGCCTCTCTCTGCCCAGCGTTTTCCATCCTACAAAGTGTTTGCTCTAATTTAAGATCCAATGGAATCAGGCGGTTTCCACTTTGTTGAGTACTTGGAATCTACCAAGTGACAACCTGTGGGTATCAAAAACAAAAAGAAAACATAAATGAGGAAAATAACAACTAAAAGTGAAACACCAGCAATTACTCTAATGCTAAGCCATATTATTTGGCAACGACACCACTTTTGATAATGCTCAAATTACACTCCTGTAAAAGTATGACGCGGATGTTATCAATAAAGAACCCAACTAGGTTGAGGTGTATCCCACAGAGGATATGGTCAAAATATAGAATAATGCTAGTATTTAAGCTTTTAAGCTTGTAATTTTCTAAAAGGGGGATTTTTTAAAGAAGTAAACACGTAACAATATTGACAGTTGGATTGTTTTCAAGATTATGCAATTAACTAGGGAAGGGTACCCATGGATTGATAACTACTTTGAATTTTGCGCTTACGATCTATCTCAATACCTAGCTTGTAGAGCTGATAACATGGATTCATCCAACTGACTGGTTTTTCCCTATTGAATAACTATACTAAATTACAAGGTTAGGTCTCTTGAGTGATTTCACTTTAATCGTTATCAATTTATTTCAAATTAACTATCCTGTGAACGCAACTCAAGTTACACACTGAACCATTAAACTTACAATAATGATTGAAAAGTAAACCCACTTGATTATTACAAAATATCAATCAAGAACAATTCAAGAATAATGGAAGAATCAAAGCAAAAAAACTCTCCAAAAGTTGTTCTCAATATTCCCAAGGTTGAATACTTCTCAAAAGAATCGAATTTTGTTCCTCTTTTCTAACAAAAATAACCTAGAAAAGTATTTATACAAATAATTAGAAACCTTTCCTAAATTAACTGGAAACTGCTTAAACTGTCGCCGCTTTCACCTATGACTCGTACCATGATTGTATGAGTCGTACTTCTACTTGTATAATGTATGGAAACTTATGATTTTGGCTAAGTATTGGAATTTGGGTATGAATCGTACATATATCCTATGAGTTGTACAATCTGGTCATGGTCTGAACCTGAGACTTCTGGCATCTTCTGATTATTTCCACGTGTGGCATGATACGGCTCGTAACTTCATTCTATGACTCGTGGTTGCCTTTCATACCTTGAGTTCTACCATTCATCAATTCTTCTATACTTCACCATGACTCCTTGGTATGGGTCATAGGTAGATATCACGATCATTAGTTGCTACCTCTACTAGGAGACTGACCCAGTGCAGATTCTTCTAATATTTTCTACGATAGCCTTTTTATGGCTCGTACCAACATAGTACGACTCGTACCATGAGTAGTAACATGGACTTTGCCTTAAGATCCTTTTTTGGAATGTTCCACGACTCTTAGTACGGCTTGTACCATGATTGTACGGCTTGTACTGCAGTATGTACTTGGCCCTTTTTGCACTCTTTTCACTTCTTTTACTCATTCCAACCCCAACAACTAATTTCCCTGAAAACAAAGCAAAAGTGCATCATATCCATATAAAAACTCCTAAAACCATGCTTATTTTATCATTTTTATGTATCGAAAGTGTTGTAAACCCACAACACATCATTTCTCTCATTGAGCCTTTGACCTTTTTCTTGATCAACCTCAATGAAAGATGAAATCAATTCTCAAGTTGACTCTCTTTTGAACCTATCCTCCTTGACACCTGAAAAGTGATGAAAAATGAGCAAAAAGTTATAAGGAAGGGGAGATATGGAGGGGAAGAAAGAAATTGTCCAAAAAGATGATATATGAGCTCATCTCAAGTTGTACATGAGCAATGAGCTGAAACTAAGATAAAGAAAAGAGAGCAAAAGAGAAAAAGAGAAAAATGAAGTTGAGCTCACAAACACTTTGGGGTGTGAAAAATGCCACAACAGAAGAAGAGATCAAAAAGGTGAAGAGGTTGTGGAAAAGTAATGAAGTGTTCCAGGATGGTAAATGAGTAACTACCAACACTTTAACCTTCATTACAAGCTTAGAAAAGTCCTTATGTGATTTCAACCCGAATATCTAAAAAGAATGGAATTTGAGTAAATGGGCAAGCATATGGTAGTTGTGACCTAGAATATGGTAGTTTTATCTATCTTGTGAATTTCTTTGTGAGAGTTGAGTGCACTTCTCTTTTTTCTTTATCTTGGGTGTCCTTGATGTATGTGTTGTCATTGTTTCAGAAAGAAATGACACTTTACTTGGTCTAATTGTGTAGGCATCTGGATTTTAATGGCTGACATTATTCATTTCTCTAATTTAGGTGTGTGCATGTCAATATGATGTCATAAGTAGAGATTGCATGCATAGTTCAAATAGTTGCAAAAAACCTGTATTTTGATTGACGGAAGGAGTGGCTAGATTAAACTATGTGTGCTGGTAGCTGTTGTCAACAACGACCCTAGTCATGATAATTTGTGATTCCAGGGTATTAGTTAGTTGTAGGGTAATTTCTCTTCTTGCTTTTCTTGAGTACAAGCAGATGCTTTATGTTGGGGGTGTTGATTTGTCGGGAATTAGCGACACATCGTTGCTTCATTTCATAGCATTTCGCATGCCTTTAGGAGTTAAATTAAGTGAAAACTAGCCTTATTATGCTATATTTCAGGAACTCAAGTATTGAAAATATGAAAGGAGTTAGGCTAGAAAAATTCTCATAGGACGAGGCTACATACAGATCGTCTATCTGAAAGATGGTCTGCATCATCTACCAGCCATTTTGAGCTGCAAATTCCAGAAACTAAGCTAACATGGTTCTTACAATACAGTTTGAAGGATGGAACATCTTCCCAAAGGATTGTCACACTCCACCCTAGGAGACATAACTGGCACCTGATGGCACACTGGACCCTGAGATGACTTAGCTGGACATATACACCTCTAGTGCATACTAGCAACACATAATCAAGAAAACAATCAAGTATATCTCGGCTTAAAGAAGCCCTTGGCCGGCAAGGCCACATATTAACACATGCGTAGATATTTAGCTAATCCAACAATTCACAATAATAATAGCATCCTATGCGGTCTTACAAGACCACCATATTGTCTAAATAAAATAAAGCGGAAGGTAGACATATATACAAGGGCCATTAAGGCCGCCAAAATGCTTAGACAAAACAACAGAGCCAACATGGATAACAACATAATTGTATATAATACCATTATCTACAAGCCTTTAAGGAGTAAATACTTGGACAAGATAGGGCCCCGACCTACCCAAAACAACTATACAACAAAAGACCGACAAACCTGTAAAGTATGGCAACTCCGGAAGAGAGGAGCTAACTAATATGCTGAGCCTGAACTACTACCGAGGAGGTCCCTAAACCTTTCTATCAGAACTTGAAGGCAAGAGTGCAAAGCTCCCAGGATTGGGCGTCAGTACAACAATGCACCAAGTATTTAAGGCGATAACAATAAGCTGGAACTAAACTGATAGTAAGTACGGAATGTAAGCAACTATAAGAATAAGAGAATAACCTGAAAGATCTTGTTAAGTTATATAGGAAACTAAATAGGCAATAGTCAAAAAAGAACCTAACCTGGCCCCCATAAGCCTGGAAGGTACAAACAACAAACAATAACCTACCTAAGCCCCCATAAGCCCTGAAAATCATATCTCAATCTACAAATCCCTATTCGTAACACAGTAACCCCATAGGTGAGCTGTAACTATATCTTGAGCAGACGCGGCTCCTGTATCTCCAACTGTATCTTGAACCTTCTAGGCTCTTGTAACTACACCCCGAGCATACAGGCTCTAGTTAGGGTCCTAAGTTGGAAGTCCATCAGTGAATAGACATCAATATGGTTCTGTCGGCCTCAACATAGTCTTTCCAGTCATTTTATAGCTCTTATAAGAAAAGTATAGCGTTGTAGGCTGGGTACACTTATTTATAGCCCTTCTAGGCAATCTATACATGTGTGACTGCATGAACAACCTAAGGGTGTTGGCCCAAATACTTAACAACTGACAAGATAAACAATTAAGGTGTCCCACAATCTATTAAGCTATCAATAAGTAAGGTAGCCTTCCTAGCGACCTGTATGAAAGTCTGTACATCGTATGAAGCTATAGGATCACTAACAATAAGTATGTCATCCTGCAACATACCACTAAGTTTATTAGGCAACCATGGTGTCATGACCCGGATGTGTACCCGGATCGTAACACGGGATAAGGAGCCCCCAAAGACTCCAAGTCAACCCATGGCATGAACATTCATCTAACTTCATATCATCAAACGAAATACTTAACGTAACAACATATCGGAAGCATGAACATAACATAGCATAGCACGATAATCAGTACAGACTAAATACATAACAATGGAGTACTACATATAGTCTGAAAGCCTCTAACATAACAGATGGATTGATGGGACAACACCCCCAACTAACCCGACAACTGAAACTAAAAGAGAACATCAATGTCTGAATCAAATGGTCCTCGGAGAATGAGGACTCACCAACGAGCTGGATGCGAAACTCCGTAACAAGCTAATGATAATGCTGGATCTAAAGATCGGAGCCTATATCATAAAATGATACAACATAGAGTATGCGGTCAGTACGTGGAATGTAACGAGTATGCGAGGTAAGTAAAATGGACATTTGAAAATACATAAAATCTCATAAATGATCATAAGAGAAGGACTTCATTCTCATATCATAAAAATCATAGGATAACATAAGGCTCAAGGTTTTCAAATCATTCGTAACCATTCATTATCATAATCATAAGACAAACTTTATCAAATCATCACTTGAGCCAATAACATAAATATAAAAATGCATAAAACATGCGGAACAATGGGAGGACTCGTCATAACTGACACCATCATGGTAGAGCCTTATATGATTCCCCAACTATCTCACTCAAGTGGGTAGAGTCGCCGCTGGCTTTCCAGGCGAGAGACGTGCATTATGTGATATCACAAAAGAGGGGATCATTATCATTGTAATGTATAATTATAAACCCACGGTGGCTCGTGGTTATGAGACACAAACGTAGTCCTTTGAATGACGAGCTACTCGGTGCTAGACACAGCTCCCAAAAACATGCACATTAGGCTCATGCATAAGTCAATAACATCATTCATTAAGATTCATGGATAAATAAACATTTATCATTCATTGATCCCCATTAAAAACATGATTAGCCAAGAATCAAAGGTCCTTTAGATGACCAATATCATAAATCGATATATCATGAGATCCATTTCATAAATTGTAAATCATTCTTCAACATGTGGGAATTGCCCAATACTTTACCATGATTTACAATACTCAATTCATTTGAAAATATACTTATAAACATGGGTAACTTGAAAAATATGCTTTTCATCATCAATAATTCGTAATACTTGAACATTCATCATAAACTTTGACTTTCATGAATTTTTCATAAATGGGCAATTTGATTTATAAAACTTGAAACATGATTTTTTAAAATGAAAAATAACATAAAACTTGCCCATAATTCGTAATTTCATAATAGTAACTCGATTAGATCAAACCCATGTAGAGAAATCGAACTTTCATGCATTGGAGAAAAACCCCGTAGAGTTTATAGGAATTTCATGAATTTGAAAGAGATTGGTCATGGGTGTGAAAGGACACCCATTCATAACCCTACATACCTGGGGAAAATCAAATCTTACCACTCCTTGAAAGCCCAATGGAAATCAATGAAGAAAACCTTGAAGACAAGCTTGATCACCTCTTCAATCCTTTAATTTTGCATGGATGAGAATGAATAGGCTAGAAGGGCTTAACCTATCTTAGTACATTTAGAAAATAACTTCAAACGATATAGTTTAGGACCTTAGAGCATAGGAATGATGAAAATTCCCTTAATGAAAAAAACCCTGAAAATCTGAGCTGGTGAACTAACCGGCATACTAATGGGTCATTAGAGGATACCACGACTCGTGGTATCCATCCATCATCTGCACTGCCAAAATCGCTGATCTTAGATTAGACCCTACGAATCGATAGGACGACTCATCCTATCAAACAATGAGTCATCGTTTTGTCCGTTGCTTCCTCCTTCAGGTCCTGTACTACTCCTTCCAACGAGCCTCACCATGACTCGTTACATCCTCCAAAGAGTCGTGGTTTCCTTCCGTTAGGTATACTGGAAAATATAGTTATCCACATACAACGACTGGTGACCACGACCCGTTACTTCTCACGACAGGTCGTGGGATGACCCGTTACCTTCCTTTAATCTGAGTTCTAGTACCCACCATGGCTCCAAATGACAACTCGTCGTAACCAACAACTAGTCATTACTTCGCTCGTTGTTTCCACTGTCACCAAGCCTAGTCCTTCCCATGAATGCTTCCCACAGGTCATTGGTTGGACCAATAATCCATTGGGTCATCCGTCCTGTGGGATTTTTCCCCAGTTTTTAGCCAACTTCCATTTTAAATCTTGAGTCTACTCTTAGGCACTTTCGGGATATTACAATATCTCCCCCCTTGGGAACATTTATCCTCGAATGTTGGGAACACATAGAAAATAGAGACATGCAATCATCACACTCAAATACTAATCATTTAAATTGAAAACTAATGGAACGACTATCTTCAATCAAACCACATAGCTGAACTGACTTCATGATTCACATACACATCCATATACATAAAAGAAACTTGATCACATGAACTGAACATGAAAACTAAATAGAGTTTTAGGGAAAAATTATACCTCAAGATGGAACTGAGCTGGTAGAGAATAAATGTGGGTATCTAGCCATCATATTTTCTTTAGCTTCCCATGTAGCTCCTTCAACAAGCTGATTCCTCCATAACACTTTAACTAAAGCTACTTCCTTTTTCCTTATCCTTCAAACTGTCGAGCCAATATTTCGACCAGAATCTCCTCATAACTGAGGCTGTCTTCACATCAACACTGTCCACCGGGACAACTAAAGTTGGATCACCCAAACACTTCTTCAAGAGAGACACGTGGAATACATGATGCGCAGAAGCTGATTCTTAAGGCAACTCCAACCCATAGGCCACCTTGCCAACACGTCTCACTATCCAGTATGAGCTGACATAGTGGGGACTAAGTTTCTCTTTGTTTCTGAACCTCATCACTCCCTTCATGGGAGACACCCTCAGAAATACCCAGTCATCGATTTCAAATTCTAATTCTCTTCTTCTCACGTCAGCATAAGACTTTTGGCGACTCTGGAAGTTTTCAATCGGTACCTTATCAATTGAACCTTCTCCATAGCCTTGTGAATCGAATTTGATCCTATCATCGCCGCTTCGCCAACCTCAAACCATCCAATGGGCGACCTACACCTCCGCCCATAGAGAGCCTCAAACGGTACCATCTGGATACTAGAATGATAGTTGTTATTGTATGCAACCTCGATAAGTGGCAAATGCTCATCCCAGCTACCTCTGAAGTCAATTTCACATGCTCTTAACATGTCCTCGAGGATCTGGATTGTCCGCTCCACTTGACCATCCATTTGTGGGTGAAATGCGGTGCTGAGCTTAACCTGTGTACCCAATCCTTTTTGAAACAACTTCCAAAACTGAGAGGTAAATTGAGTACCTCTATTTGAAATGATGGATAAGGTCACTCCATGCAATCGGACTAGCTCTCAAATATATAGCTTGGCATAATCCTCCGTCGAATCTTTGGTCTTGACCGGCAGAAAATGGGCATCCTTGGTCAACCTATCTACCACAACCCAAATGGAGTCATATTGTCAACGAGTACGGAGTAAACCTGTGATGAAGTCCATATTAATTTCTTCCCACTTCAAAGTAGGAATGCTGATATCCTGAAGTACACCTCTCGATCTCTGGTGCTTAACCTTTACTTGCTGACAGTTCGGACACTTGGCTACGAGTTCTACAATATCCTTCTTCATGCCATTCCACCAATAGATTTCTCGTAAGTCATAGTACATCTTAATGGAACCTAGGTGGATAGAATACCTGGATCCATGAGCCTCGTGCAACATCCGACTCCTCAAATAATCTACATCCGGAACACATAGGCGACCCTGGTACCGAATTACACCATCTCCCCCTTTGGAGAAGACCTCTACCTTCTGATTCTGAAAAGCTTCCTTTAACTTTACCAAAATTGGGTCCTCATCTTGTCTAGATTTTACATCGGTCACCAAGGAAGACTCCGATCCATTCTGAACCACAACACCGCTGTCGGTCGAGTCAACCAACCTAACTCCCAACCGTGAGAGTCGATGCACATCCTTCACCAACTTCATTTTCCCTTCATCCACATGGGACACAATCTCTATAGAGAGCCTACTAAGTGCATCCGCTACCACATTCTCCTTACTCGAATGGTAAAGTACACTCATATCGTAGTCCTTGAGTAGCTCCAACCACCATCTTCATCGAAGATTGAGATCTTTCTGTTGAACACATATTGTAAGCTCTTATGGTCCGTAAATACATCCACGTGAACCCTATACAAATAGTGTCGCCATATCTTCAAGGTGAATACCACCGCGGCCAATTCAAGATCATGGGTCGGGTAATTCTTCTCATGAACTTTCAACTGTCTAGAGGCGTATGCTATAACTTTCCCGTGCTGCATAAACACACACCCAAGTCTGATCCTTGAAGCATCACAGTACATCACAAACTCGTCGGTACCCTTGGGTAGGGTCAACACTAGTGCTGAGGTAAGTCTAGTCTTCAACTCTTGGAAACTCTTCTTAAAAGCCTCCGACAATTGGAATTTCACCTTCTTCTGGGTCAATTTGGTCAAGGGCACTGCAATTGATGAAAAATCCTCAACAAATCTCTGATAGTAGCCAGCTAAACCCAAGAAACTCCGAATGTCTGAAGGATTCACCGGTCTAGGACAATTCTTTACCGCTTCTATCTTCTGAGAATCCACCCTTATACCCTCACTTGTTACCACATGGCCCAAAAATGCTACGGAGTTCAACCAAAACTCGCACTTGCTGAATTTGGCATATAATTGGCGATCCTTGAGGGTCTGAAGCACTATTCTCAAATGAGCGGCATGTTCCTCCTCGCTCTGAGAGTATATCAAGATGTCATCGATAAACACAATCATGAACTATCCAAATATGGCTTGAGCACCCTGTTCATCATGTCCATAAAAGTTGGAGGAGCATTCGTTAGTCCAAAAGACATAGATACAAACTCGTAATGACCATACCGCATCCTGAAGGCTATCTTCGGGATGTCGCACTCCTGAAATCTGAGCTGACGAAAATCGGATCTGATATCTATCTTTGAAAAATGCTAGGCACCCTAAAGCTGGTCAAATAGATCATGAATCCTGGGGAGAGAATACTTGTTCTATACGGTGACATTGTTCAATTACCGGTAGTCAATGCACCTCCGAAGTGAACCATCCTTCTTTCGAACAAATAGATTGGTGCACCCCATGGGGACTTGCTTGGTCAGATGAAACTCTTATCTAATAGATCCTTCAACTCCTTTAGTTCGGATGGAGCCATTCTCTAAGGAGGGATAGATATAGGCTGCGTGTCGGGAAGAAGGTCAATACCAAAATCAATTTCCCTCTCAGGAGGAACACCTGGTAAATTATATAGAAATACTTCTAGGTACTCACGCATTACCGGAACTGAATGGATAGTCGGGGTCTCGAGCTCAACATCCTTAACCCTAACTAGATGATGCATACAACCCTTGGCAATTAATACACACAACCCTTGGCAATTATCTTCCTGGCCTTGAGATAGGAAATAAAACGACCTACAGGCATGGCCGAACTATCTTTCCACCCTAAAATTGCCTCAATTGGAAAGCAGAACTCAACCGCACGGGTTCTATAATTAACAGAAGCATAACACGCATACAACCAATCCATGCCAAGAATAATATCAAAGTCAATCATGACTAACTCTACAAGGTCTGTGAGGTGACTTTATGCAATATAGTGACCGAACATCGTCTATACATCTGCCTAGCTACAACCGAATCACCAACCGGGGTAGAAATTGAAAATGGTTCTGACAAAGTCTCGGGGCTAACTCCAAAGATACTAGAAATATAAGGTGTCACAAAAGACAAGGTAGCCCCTAGGTCTAACAAAGCATAAGCATCAAGGTGGAACGCTTGTAACATACTAGTAACCACATCTGGTGAAGTCTCCTTTTCCTGACACGAGGCGAGGGCATAGAATCTGTTTTGGCGTTGTCCGCCACCCCAACTAGTAGATGCTCCCTGCAGATATGAACGTGCTGGAGCTGCTGCTGACCTGTTAATTTATGAACGGCCTCTATCATCTTCCTATATAGCAAATGGACATGCTCGGCACATGTGGCCAGACCTACCACACCCATAGAAAATATCTGAGCCGAGTAAATACTCCCTGGCATGACTCATGCCACACTTTCCGCAGGCTGGAGAGGTGCGCTCTACCTGTGTGCCCCTCTGGTCCCTCGATCCTAAAGCCCCGTTCCTCTGATCACCCTTGGGTCTGGGTGGACACTAGCTGATGATGGTGCTGGAGCTAGTGACCTCTGCTAAAACTGATAGCGGTGACCACCGCCGGATCTTTGATGAGTAAACCCATGGCTATCTGTCCGAGCCCTTTTTTCCTCCCTCTCCCTCTCATGAGCTGCCCCCATCTACTGGGCATACAATACTAACCGAGGAAAGTCCATATCCTGATGGAGCATGGAAGTCCTGCAGTCTTTGTCCAAATAGCCCACCACGCTATGAATAAATCGGCTCTCCCGCGCTCTCTAATCAACCACTAAATCTAGGGAATATTTTGACAAGCGAGTGAAGTCGAGAGCATACTCCTGTATCATCATCCTCCCTTGCTTCAAATTCACGAATTCTACTGCCTTCAACTCCCTCATCTCCCGAGGGAAGAACTAATCTAGAGACACCATCTGGAACTCCTCCCAAGTGACTAGGCCTGCTCCGGCGGCCCTACTGTCTCTCCATTGCCTGAACCAGATATGTGAGACCCCTTTCAACTGATACGAGGCTAACTATGAACATTTAACCCCATTCACCCCATAACTTGGGTGATCTTCACAAACTCATCAATTAACTCATATGGATCCTCATCCGCTTTTGACCCGAGGAAATCTGGCAGGTTTATTCTGAAAAAAGTCCCTGAGTCAAGCCACCGCTGCATTGCCATTTTGCGGAACATGCACAACAACCTATTGATTGACCCGAGCAGTCAAGACCTGCGCAAGCATCTGAATAGCAGCCCGAAACTCAGAATGGGCAACTGGTTCTGGTGCTTGGGGCTCCTGAACTGTTGGGGCTTGCTGATGCCCGTTTCCATTTCCATCATCGTGGCCTTCACCATTTGCATTTCTTATACCATTCATTTTTCGGGGAGCCATGATTCTGTAATCACGAATAGCACGAATTAGAAGGACAGAAAGACACTTCATCGCACGACATAGATCATGAAAGAAGAAACATTTCCTAAACGTATCATAGCCTCTTCGTCATAAGTGTGGCGCGCTTTACACCCATGGAAAAAGACTCTACTTAACGCAGCTTTCAGACACCCTAGGACATTTCAAACCTATTACTCTGATACCAAGTTTGTCACAACCCAGACGTGGACCCGGATCATAACATAGGACAAGGAGCCACGAGAGACTCCAAATCAACCCATTGCATGAACATTCATCTAACTTCATGTCATCAAACGAAATACTTAACATAACAACATATCGGAAGCATGAACATAATATAGCATAGCACGATAATCGGTACGGACTAAACACATAACAACAAAGTACTACATATAGTTTAAAAGCCTATAACGTAACAGATGGATTGATAGGACAACACCCCCAACTAACCCGACAACTGAAACTAAAAGAGAATATCAATGTCTGAATGAAATGTTCCTCGGAGAATGAGGACTCACCAACGAGCTGGATGCAAAACTCCGTAACAAGATAATAACGATGTTGGATCTGAAGA
This sequence comes from Datura stramonium, assembly GCA_018107945.1. Classification (NCBI taxonomy): domain Eukaryota; kingdom Viridiplantae; phylum Streptophyta; class Magnoliopsida; order Solanales; family Solanaceae; genus Datura; species Datura stramonium. Next base: position 110,335 of record JACEIK010000132.1, on the reverse strand, counting down.
TCGGAGACTGTATCATAAAATGATATATCATAGAGTATGTGGTCAGTACGTAGAATGTACTGAGTATGCAAGGAACGTAAAATGGACATTTGAAAATACATAAAAACTCATAAATGATAATATGAGAAGGACATCTTGCTCATATCATAAACATCATAGGATAACATAAGGCTCAAGGTTTTCAAATCATTCGTAAACCATTCATTATCATAATCATAAGACAAACTTTATCAAATCATCACTTGAGCCAATAACATAAACATAACAATGCATAAAACATACTGAACAATGGGGGGACTCATCATAACCGACACCATCATGGTAGAGCCTTACGACTGGTGACCACGACCCGTTACTTCTCACGATGGGTCGTGGGATAACCCATTATATTCTCTTAAGCTGAGGTCCAATTCCCACCATGGCTCCAAATGATGAATCGTCGTAACCAAAAATGAGTCGTTACTTCGCTCATTGTTTCCACTGTCACCAGGCCTAGTCCTTCCCACGATTGCTTCCCATGAGTCGTTGGTTGGACCAACGATCCGTTGGGTCGTCCATCCTGTGGGATTTTCCCCCAATTTTCAGCCAACTTCCATTTTAAATTTCGGGTACTCTTAGGCACTTTCGGGGTATTACACATGGTGACGCTATCTTGAAGGAGGGATTACAATACAAGGATTCTAGCTTGGAAGGCGTCAAGATACGCCAGAGGCGAGCTTTATTGAATATAGGCATCATAGACATGGAGTTCTATCGCCAAGTTATTATATAGGCTGCCAAAGTCAACAAAACGTGTTGAACAGATAACTACAAAGCCTAACGGCATTGGTAAGGCAGCCACATATCAATAGCCAATATAACTGAAAATAATTTAGATGAGTTACTTTTATGCCGCTTCTAATGAAGACGAAGCTATGCGTGGAAAAATACAAGGGATTCATATACCAAACTATTAGTTCAACTCCCAGCAGCTAATCAACCACAACGACATAGCCACAAAAAGTACTACGATAGACAACAAGTCGTATTAATGATATGATGAAGAAAACTAGCCTAAGAAGGTTTAGCCTTAACATACCTTGAATTCAATGAACTTAAACTAATCCGAATCTCGAGATTTCAATACCATCAGTACATTGCTTGAAGGCAACCCAAGTTACTGCAAGTACAACCTACAACACTTTGACAAAGAAATGACGCAAATGGAGCTTATTCGATGTGATTTCTATGGATTCAATCGTAAAAATTCCAAAGTGACAACTTATTAATACTTCTAAACTCTAAATCAAGCTAAGTAACTAATAAACAATGAAAAATAAAGCTTACCAACCAGCCCCATACGAGGAAGTCGCCAAAATGCCCAAAACTAACAATAAAAAACAAGTTATGCAGAAAATTCCAACTTCCCGACCCCAAAAATCATGTTGGAGAATGTTATCTAACCTTAGGATCAATATAACATAAAGGGGAGAGCTTGATAGAGAGCTTATGTCGTGAAGGTTTCTGGAAAATGGCATAAGATAATAGCAAACTGATCAAACTAACTTATAAGGCAGCCACCGACTTTGTAGCAACGTGTCATGCTACCCAACGCACTAATTTGGTGGTGTGACATGCTGCCATCGCGGAGCCTCTCTGGACCTCATCGCCTGCTTGTGAAGTCTCGCGAAAACGCAAATATCTCTGTACTCAGAAGTCAGATTGGCGAACCATTTTATGCATTGGAAACTAGACTCATAGACCTTTAATTTGATGGGTAGAATGCCTCCTAAAACTCTATATATTGGGAGAAAAACGCCAAGACATTTGACCCAAATTTCAAAGAATTTCTAAAAGTAACTTGCGATAACTTTTACTGATTTTCATTTTACAACTTTCTCGACTTCAAATCTTAACGTACAATCATTGAGTGATATGAGTACCTCATAACACATCTTAGCCATAGCTTAAAGGTATAAGTTCATCGCTTAAATTATATGGGGTGTTACAAGGATGGTCCGTCAATTGAAGAACGAACCCGAGTTAGGAAGATGCAAAACCTAAAGTGCAGTGGAAGGTACAGACCATCTTTCCTAAAGAAATTTCATCAATAAATAGATGACCAGCTGCTGGACAGAAGATAAAATGCAAAGTATGGATCAAAGGACGATCCATCTCTGTACACCTGGCTCTCCAAAGTTTGAATTAATAAGGCTTTTTGAGACATAGTATAAATAGATTTTTGTTGTAATTTTTAGAGAGCTTTTTCAGTTTTCACTTCATACTTAGAGTAGAGAGTAGAATTAACTAGTTAGCCCTAGTTTTTATGATAGATTCTAGATCTTAGCTTGCAAATTAAAGATTTTTGTTTCTATTGTAAGCATGTATAATTACTTTGATTCTCTTCTTCTTTTTGCTATGGGTAACTAAACCCAGATCTAGGGTTGTGAATCTAATGATTTATGAACCCTAATGATTCTAATTTGGTAAAATTGAGTTTGGTCTTATGAACATTTGATTGGTTTTTTCTTTGTACTGTGTGATTGGTGATAAGAGTCACCCAATTTTACCCAATTACTTTTATGAGACTTTAAAGAGCAAATTTAGGTTGGGTTAGCGTCATTCAATAATAGCTCAAGGAGTAACCCTTATTTAATTGATTTTCCTAGACATAGGTTGAATTTCAATTGGAAACAAATAATTGAATAGAAGGGAGTTCTCTTCAATTTTAAAAAATTCAAGTAGATTGACACCTATGGTGCTATTGAAAGATACCTATGGGTTGCCTAAGTAAATTACTTACATGTTCATCCCTATCCCATTCTCAATCCTTCTACATTGGGTGATTTAAGGTTATCGAGCCATAATTGGGGTCACTTTTCTTGAATTATCTCTAACTGATTACAACCCTAGCATATTGTACTCTCTAGCTGTAGTTAAATTTTACTTCTCAAATTCAAATAGATTCTAATCTTGCAATACTTTACTGATTAGTACTAGATAGTATGGGCTTCGAGTAGTCTATATAGGATTTGACCCCAACTCCTCGTTGGGTTCTATATTTGCTATGATTGCTTACATTACCCAATTTTGGGAGTGGATTTGAACGACATCATCGAGTAAGAGTAGTAATAAAGAACCTAAGAGGCCACTAGATTCTAGCATTGCTTCAGCCAGTCTTTCATCTTCTCCCCATACGCTCTCTTCTATACTGGTGTCTTATATCCTCTATGACACTAGGGATTCGACATATTTTCAAGATACATCTCCTTTTTTGCCTCCATTTCCTACTTCTCACACTTTTATACCTACACCAGTCATTCTTTCACCACGGGAAAACTCGGCATATTTTCATCATCGGATACTCCTTCCCCATGTAGTTCATCTCCTTACCTATTCAGCTTGTGACTCAAAGATAGCAGCTTTGAGTCAGACACAATGTATACATCTACTCCACCCTTGACCCAGTCATATAGAATTCTAACACCAGCATCGGCTAGCACCTACACCAATAGATGAGAGATACAACCCAGAGAGAAATAAAATCTTGATAGAGTAGTAATCGTGCCTGACGAATCTGGATAAGTTTGGTCTAATAATTGATTTATATTTATGATTTTTCATCTTAATATTTTATTTATCACAAAACATATTTGTTATCATTTTTGCAAGTTCTATCCAGGAAAAGAGAGTGGAGAGGCTTTATGATCATCCTTATTCGACTTGGAGTGAGATACCACATAGGACAAAATAGGGCATATTTGATCATTTTAAGATATATGATGTGTTGGGAGTTTGTGAAACATTTTTAATTCTTTTCATAGAGTTTTAGATGTCTTTAAGTATTAATTTAAGTCCAAATTGACTATATTTTGCTAAGTTTCAGGAATCCAATGAATTGATAAAAGAGGCATAAAGATGTCTGAAGTCTTCCAGAAATAAAGCAAAATACGGACTGCATTTCCATGATGTGGTCTGCATTGTGAAAGTGTCTTACTTTTAGAACATACAACCAGTAATTGTGCAATGGACAACTCAAGATACGGTCCGTCTTCTTAAAAGATGAACTGTCAACTAATCCATTTATCCAATACAAACTTCAAGGTGGAAAAGACGGACTGTCAATCCAAAGAACGAAAGAATGCTAGACAGACCAAAAAGCAACCAACAGTCTTAATATATATAAAATATATTGTTATCTTTCCAAAAGGTAGTTCATCTCTATGACCTGGAGCCCTTTGGTTTTGAATTAAATTGGGGTTTTACAGACTTAATATATATAAAATATATTGTTATTTTTAGAGACATCTGAATTTCTTAGATAGTTTTAGCTTAGCTCTCATATTCTCTTCATAGTTTCCATAGTTTTAGCTTTTATTGAAGATTTAAAGATCCATGTTCTAAACTCAATTTTCTCAATTCTCTAATTGCTTTGTAAGTTGATAAGTCTAATTACTTGCTTTATTCTTCTTATTTTTCTATGAGTAACTAAACCCAAATCTAGGGTTGTGAACTCAATGGGTTTTTGAACCCTAATAATCTCAATTGGATGAAATTGATTATGGGATTTAGAAGATTTGATTGATCAGGGTTTTGTAAAGTGAGATAAGTGAGGAAAGTCAACCAATCATCCCAATTTCCTCTATTGTAGTCAAAAGAGCCAATTAAGGTTTGGGTAGCATCAATCAACAATGACCCAAGTCTCTAACCTTTATTTAATGGATTCACCTAGACATAGGCGGAATTCAATTGGCAAATTATAATCGGGTAGAATGGAGTTTTCATCAATTTGATAAAATTGATATAGATTGACAGCATAGGGATTGTTGAAAGACACTTAGTGGTTGCCTAAGTTGATTATTTGCATATTTGATAAGAACCCATTTTCAATTATCCCTTTTAAGTGATTTAAGAGAATCAACCCAAACTGGGGACACTTCCCTAGTTATTCCTAATATTTGTTTACAACTTTAAGCATTTTAATTGTTAGTTAGTTACTCTTTTACTCCTAATCTGAATAGCTCTTATTTGCAAATGACATTTGAAATTTCATGATAGTAAGGGTCGAAACAAGTCTCTATGGATAGAATCCCTACTTTTGAGTTGGGTAATTATACTCTTCGAATTGCATACACACTCACTAGTTGAGGTGGATTAAGAGAGATGTCGTACTAATTTGGTTTCGTTGTTGGAACTTTGGTGTTAGGTCCCATCTAGAATTTTAAATTTTGATTTGTCTGATTGAAGTCTATTCTATAACACTTGTTTTATTTGTGATTGTGAAGAAACTATACAAGGGATTCACTAAGGAATCATGGAATGAAAATGGGTTTGGTGGTCACAATCCATAACTTGATGACTCATGTCCATATTGTGGAGGACACTATCTTTGGCAAGATTTTGAACATACCCCCGGGAGAGAGATATGTGCAACTTATCACCCTTATGATGGGTATAATTGTAATATGTGATGGTCAAGATGGACATTGGGGTGATTTTCCCAACTATTATGCCTCCCCCCAAGATGTTCTACTGAAAATGCTTGTTGTCCTTTTAATTTTTCCATGAATAATGATAAGGCGTGTGAAGGACAAAGTGTTAGATTTGAAAGAATCCAAGCAATGCTCCAAACTTAGTTAGATTTGGGTTCTAACTTGGAAGAGATCAATAAATCCATCTCGACAAATGTCATTAATGATAAAGAGTAAAACATTCATTTGATGACACACTTTCCAATCTCATGGAATCACCTATTCCTCAAGAGGTGACGGTTGACGAAGAGATTTTCACATCAAAGGATGAGCCACAATTTTTATGACCATAATGACCATTGTGGAAATAAATAAGATGAGCTAAAGATTGAAGAAAAAATTTCTAAGTTTCAAAGTGAAAAGTTTGAATAGATGTCGAGGAGAAAATAGGGAGAAATGAACATAGAGGGAAAGTGTTGACCGAGTGGTGGGAAGAAGATCAACTTGAAGATGAGAAAATTGTTCAAAACATTAAATTTTTCCATGGTGGACTTTTTCAAGCCTTGGAAAATTCCTATCATGAAGATAAACTTGAAGATCACCGTGAGGGCACTTCACGATTGATGGAAGATTCTTGACAATGCATGTTGAGCAAAGCCATGAAATGGAGCTCTTCGAATTTACAACCCGAAATTTAGAGGCCAAATTAAAGGCTATGTTTGAGGCATGCAATATTCAACAACAAATGGTCATGGGTAGTACTTCTAATGTAGTTTCCAATGAAGAAGAGGTCAAGATGGATTTTAAAGAGCTAAGGGTGATTTCCCAACCAACCAATTTAAAAATACTACAAAATGTTGAAATCAAAAAAAATAACATTAAAGTTGCAACGAGAAGTTCATCAAATAATTTTTAAGGACTCTAGTGCATTTGAGGGCGATGATGTCAAAAATGGAGCAAATCTGAAAATAGAGCGACTTAGACCATATTTCAATTATTTTTCAATATTATACTTAGTTGAATGTGTGAAAAATAAGATAACCGGGTCTACGAATGATTATGGAGAGGAGGATCAAAGTGATTTCATTTTGAAGTTTTCCATGAAAAGAAGGTAAAATGACATTCCTTATCGAAAGGCCAAAAATTGCAAAAAATGCAATACTCGAGAAATGGCCTCCATGTGTTCATACCACCACCCTATGAGCATCACCAAAACCTGGACTCAATGTTGGGGCGATAGTTCATATCCTTAAAGTGGAAAGAAAAGTGGAGTGACACTTATCTTCTAAGGAGGCAACTCATGGGATGCTACTCACATTCTCCATCTTTTTACTTGCTTCTTGAGTGTAACACCCCGAAAGTTTCTAAGATTAGATTCTAGACTTAAAGAAAGAATTCTGACAGAAGGTGAAAATTTTTCCACAGAACAAGTCGTGGAATGACTAATTAGGTGACCCCACGAGTCATGGTCAGACCCATGAGGAGCAGTCAAGAGGTGTAGCATGGTTCATTGACCACGGACCACCTAACGAGTCGTTAGGTAGACAATGACTCGTTAAGTCAGCCATTGGGTGAATGTTGGAGATTAATGGTGAGGTCATGAGGTAGTGGACACCACAGAAGGAGGGATGAGTCATCGTGCACCTGACGACTCATCAAGTGACTCGTGGGGAGAAAAGAGCAGAAAAAGGAAATTTAGCCAGTGTACTCCACGACTTGGCCCCACGAGTCGTTGCCTATCCCATGACTCATGGAGTGCCTCGTGGAGACTAGCAGGGGGATTTTTCCTGCATTTTACAGGGGTGCTTTCACAAAATCCTATGTTTCTAACTCTTAAAATGCGTCATTTTCAGTATAGTATGGGACATTTTTAAAGGGATAACTAGCCTAAAACCTCATTAATAAAAAAAAATCACTCTCAAACTCTTCTTCCTCCTCTCTCTCAAGACTCAAGAATTCAACAAGGGTTTCCTCAAGGCTTCAAGGTGCAAGTTCAAGTGAGATTTCTCTTAATCAGGTATGTGGGTTTTTCAACAAGGATATCCTTCCATCCTTGTGCTCAACATTTTATTTAAAAACCCGATTCTTTTGTTTTAGAAAAGCATGATCTAGAGTTTCGAATTATAGATGATTTCTTATATGTCTTCTATGAATTCTAAGACCTATTAGGATGAAAAGTCAATTTTGCTTATGGGATTATTTTTAATATCTTGAATTATGTGCTTAATGGTGAAAATGCATGCTTATAGAATTTCCTTCATGAGATAGCTTAAAACTTTGATTGGGGTTTCGTTATTATTCACTAGATTATATCAAGAACTTGTATCCATGTCTAAAATATGTGAATATCGTAAGAATTCCCTTAAAAACTAGAATATATGATTTGATAGATATGTTGAGATGATATTAGAACTTATGGGCTTGATAAATGGGAAGTATGTGTAACACCCCGAAACATTCCTAGACCAAATTTAGACGTTGCATGAAAAACCATAGGAAATCAGAAGTTTTTCTATCTCAGACTACTCCCATAATGGATCATTTGTGGAACCAATGGATCGTTGCAATGGGTCGTGGGTTTGTAGCAAAAGTTTTCCAGGGGAAAACAACGAGTCATTGGATGACCCGTTGATCCTAACAACGGGCCGTCCTGTCATCCGCTGAATCCCAAATTTTGAAATCTATCGGACCCTTCCCTGAGACAATGGGAGGGAACAATGGCCCGTGGTAGCCTCCAACGAGCCATTTTGACCACCCGTCGTCTACTTCCAGGACCTAGTAGTGTGAACCACGAGGGGATACAATGGCCCGTTGGTTCTACCAATGAGTCATTGTTACCACTCGTTGTCCCTGTGCCCTATTTTCTTACCAATTCCAATGGGAGGTATCAATGGCCCGTTGTTTCTTCCAACGGACCATTGTACCTAACCATGGGTCACCAGTGTGAACCTAGTTTCTGAACCCAAAAATTACGGCTAGATTCAACGGGCCGTCGTTTCTACCAATGACCCGTTCTAAGGCCCGTTGGTTCCTGTCGGCCAGATTTTAGATTTAAATCCCAGGGTTATTTTTGTAAAATTCCACCTACCTAGTCCCTAAACTACGTTGTTTGGGGTTCATTCAGGGAGTTTAGAAGGGGTAATCAATGGTTTCTCCCCATATTCCTTCCTTCATTCTCAAGTACAGAGCATAGAATTCATATGGAAGCACAGAACAAAAGCTAGGGAAAACGACAATCCTCTTAGTTTTTCTTAGAGATTTTCACTAGAGTTTCTTCTACAGATATGTGGAATTCAGCAAGGAGATTTCTCTCCCCTTGCATCCACAAAGCTCTCTCTCTGTTCACTTTCAGTCATAGCCCTGAGTTTGTGAATTCGAAATTTTTGCTATTGTTCTTGGATTATTTCAAGTAGAATCCTATTCTATGTTAATTGTAGCTATTTTCCACCAGCTTGTAACTAAAATGATGCTTGTTCCATCAATTTAAGAAATTCAGCCCTAACTTTTGAAAAGTGAGAAATTAGAATCCTGCTAAAGCTTTGAACTCTTGAGAATTGGTTGCATCTTTCAGAGTTAGGGGCTTCTATAATTCTTGAATGTGTTTAAAAACTTAGTTACTGGTATGGTACTCAGATATAGTTAGAAAGCCTATATACTTTGTATTTTCTCAAAATTGTTAGTGCAGCTTCAGTCGTAGTACTAGAATATTCAGTGTTAGTCAGAAATGTTAGTCTAGCCGCAATCAGATTTTAGCAACCTCCGGGTTGACCAGAATAATGTAAGCTGATCAATTTGACTATAGTCATTTTTCGAGGTGTCAGTGGTGCCTCTCAGTTATCAGACTTAGACTCAAATACAGTTATTTGGTCCATTAGGCGTTCATGACATTTCAGTTATTTAGCTCTGACTAGCCCCAGAACCCCATTTCAGGTATCAGTTTGTTCTCTAGATGGTTACGACGCTTCCAGATAAGCAGCTCTAACCAGTCTTAGAACTCAGTTTCCAAAACTAGTCCTATAAGACGCTCACGAAACTCTCTAACAGTATCCCTGTGTCAGTATAGTCTTGGGCCCCAGTATCGAGCTATCCTCTTGTCATTAGTAGTAGTAATAGGATTTTCTAGTGGGAGTAGGACTTAGCACTGAAAGGACTGGGGTTCCTGCGCACCCAGGTTCCAGAACTTCGGTTCCACTATAGGTTATATTTACTTGGCCTCTTGGCCCCTCTGACAGTGATTCTCACAGTCCATGCCTTTATACCCTGGAAAGGTATATTGGGTCCTTCCGGTGGGGTGTATACATCGGACTCCAAGTTTAGCTCACGTGGTTATATGTCGGTTACAAACTCTCCCACTAGTCAGTTTATCTCATTCTCAGATTTCTCAGTTCAACTCAGTTCAGATCAGTTTAGTGCAGTATTTCAGACTCAGTATTTTAGACTTAGGACATGCCTATGACCATCAGCCATGTTCACTTTTGACCATATCAGTTTTATACCAGATGTATCAGTTTTCAACATTTCAGTTGGTCATTTCATGTCGTATAAGTTCAATTACCAGTTCTATCATGTTACTCATGTTTCTCTCACTTACTCAATATATTCAAAGTACTGTCACATACTTTTATGCTGTATCATTTCATGATACAGCTGTAGGCACTCAGACTTAGTACCGCTAGCTGTCGTAGTTCAGATTCTCCACCCCAGCGGTTGAAGTGTGAGTCCTCATCATTCGAGGGAATTAATCCTTTCCTTCAGTCATTTATTAGTTTCAGTTAGACTTAGAGTTAGTTGGGGGCTTTTCCCAGCAACTCCTCAGTTAGATGGCTTTCAGAAAGACATGATTTTTTTTTAGTTTTATCAGTACTATTCAAATGTTTTGAACTGTATGTCTTCAGACGTGTCTTTCATGAATGTTTTATGATATTATTTCAATGTTCCTTTGTGCATGTTTACTCAGAATGCTAGTGAATGATAGACCAGGGGTTGACTTGGGGTCACTTCTGGCTTCAAGTACCGTGTTACGTCTAGGGTGTAGACTCGGGGCGTGACAGTATTATACATTTTCATGATGTTTTCGATGTAAATATTTTGGGTATGAGGTGAACCTATGATAATGGAATAAATATCGAATCTTCTTCACGAATTGGAGTAAATTTGAAATGGGCTCCATGAAATAAATATATGCTTCTACTAGGATCTCATTGTACATGTTTATGGTATGAGTTAACTACGTGGGCTTTCTATAAATATAGAATTTATGAATCAAAGTATACATGTTAAAGTGTTAATTGGACCTATGGATCCTACATGACTCTTTGATATACATCATATGTTATGAACTCAAAACTTGAATGTCATGGAGGTGTGTAAAGTATGATTTGAATCTATAGATGTTCGTGAATGTAAAATGTGTGGATTAAATGATGATTTGGTACCAAGACAATATGAACTATGAAGATAAAGTAGGAGAATGATACTTTAGACCTTTGGGCTTGTTGTTAGAAAAAAGTAGCCTTAATCCTTTCTAAATGAATGTCGTATGATGAAATTAGTAAATATTCATGTTCTGATTAGCTGTAGTAGCTTAGACCAGTCGAATAATGTCGGATCAGTACTCCTCATGTTCTAGTACAGTCAGGGACTCTCCATAGCCGAGAATGTTTCCCTTAGTCTGTCAGGGACTCTCCATAGTTGAGAATGTCTCCCTTAGATCAGTCAGGGATTCTCCATAGCCGAGAATGTTTTCCTTAGTTAGTTAGGGACTTCCCATAGCTGAGAATGTTTCCGTCAGTGAGTTAGGGACTCTCCATAGTCGAGAATGTTTCCCTTAGTCAGTTAGGGACTCTCCATAGCTGAGAATGTTTCTCTTAGATCAGTCGAGACTCTCCATACCCCTAGTTTAGTTGGGACTCTCCATAGTAGAGAATGATTCCCTTAGTTTATGATATTAGTTTTGCTCAGTACTGTATAGTTCAGACTTTAGTTTATAATAGATATAACATAATGCAATCTTAGTTATCAACAGATCTCTAGTACAATGCATGATATTAGTTTCAGTTTCAGCCTTCATTATATGTTCAGTATATGATCCTCATGCATGAGTTTGATGATGCTTCAGAATATGAGTTCCAAATAAAATTTCATGTCGATATGTGTATGTAACTCAGACAGGGTTGTTGCATTCTATTGCAGTCATACGTCGATGTACTCAGTTTATTTTCCTTATTTCCTACTTGTATGTTTTAGTTTTTATTTTTCCGGCATGGTCGATACATTCCAAGTACTGACCGCATACTTATGTACTATATCATTTCATGATACAGATTCATGTATCCAAACTCATCCCCCTAGGTAGACATGCTCTTTCTTCCATCTTAGTGGATTGTGGTTAGTCCTCATCTCTCAAGGACGAGATCTATGTTTCCTGTTTCTGTTAGATTTCAGTTTTTCAGACATTAGGAGTTAGTTGGGGGCTTGTCCCAGCAACTCATCAATTTAGTAGAGGCTTTCAGACATGTGTAATCATATTCAGTCCATGTACTAAAGTTTCATTAGATTATGTCTTTAAATTTTAAATTTGACTCCTTATAGTTTGCTTCCGCTCAGTTATGCTTCTGTTAGCTATTTCTATTATTAAGTGTTATGCTATGATTATGCCATGGGTCGACTTGTAGCCTTTTGGGGTTCCTTATCCCGTGTTACGAGTAGGGTGTGAACTCAGGTCATGGAAAACCTAGTATTAGGGCAAAGGTTTAGAGTGTCCTAGGGTGTCTAAAAGCCGCGTTGAGTAGAGTCTTCTTCATGGGTGTGAAGCGCGCCACACTTATGACGAAGGGGCTACGAGATGTTTTAGGAATGTTTCCTTTTCTTCATGATTCTTATCGTGCGTAGAGTATGAAACTCTAATAGTTCCTCCCCTGACTCATGCTTTACGCGCTCGCAGATAATGCCTCCCAGAAAAGTGAATGGAAGAAGAAATGGAAATGGCCACAACAGGCACCACTAGCCCCGACGAACCCGATGGATGACCATGTTACTCATGTCGAGTTCCGGGCAACCCTTAACATGTTGGCGCAGTCCATGACCACCAGATTAATCAACAAGCGATGGCTTATGTTCTCCTAGAATGGGAATGTAGCGGAGGCAAGGGTAAGAGACTTTCTTAGAATGAATCCACCTGAATTCTTAGGGTCAAAGGTAGACAAGGACCCATATGAGTTCTTGAAAGAGATCCATAAGATCACCCAAATCATGGGGGTGACAGGAGCTGAGAGCAGACTTAGCCTCCTACTAGCTGAAAGGAGTTGCTTATATATGGTTTTCCCAGTGGAAAGATAGTCGGGGAATTAGAGCAGCCCCTGTAGGATGGGATGAATTTATGACTATGTTCCTGGACAGGTTTTTCTGTAGGGAGTTGAGAGAGGCAAAGGCGGCAGAATTCATCAACTTGAGATTAAACGACATGACTGTCCAGGAGTATGCATTGGAGTTTACCCGGTTATCCAATTATGCACCGGAGATGGTAGCTGACCAGAGGGCTCGAGTGAGTAGGTTCGTGAAAGGAGTGTCATACTCCTTAGTTAAAGAGTGCAGGACTGCCATCTTGCACAGGGATATAGATTTTCCATGTTTGGTGATATTAACTCAAAAAATACAAGCGGAACAGGTGAAGGAAAAAGAGAGAGAGGCCAAGAGGACCAGGATAGGAGATTCAGAGTTTTCCCCACAGAGGATGAGTGGTGGACACCGCTCACATTCCCAACATAAATCATTAGCCCCAACACTTTCGACAGTTAGTGCTCCGTACAAACCTAGGGTAAGGGAGATTATGTATCCGTTGTGTACCATTTGTGGGAAGCACTATTTGGGAGAATGCATGGCCGACTCAGATGCTTGTTTTTGGTGCAGGAAGTTGGGCCATAAGCATCGAGATTGAGAAGCGGCTAAGCAAGGAGAGAATAGATCCTCGGCCACCTCTTCAGTAGCTTTGATAGCCCATCCATTCCAGCAGGGTGCATCATCTAGCCTGGGTGACGGACGACGTCAAAACGACTGTTATGTCGTAGCAGCACACCAGGATAAGGGAAAGTCAGCAGTAGTAGTCACAGGTATGTTATGGATTTTATGTTACTCTTTGCATGTTACTATCCCTAGAATCGTAGTATTGAATAGGAAGCTCTGTGATAGTTATCGGGAAGAGATTGTCGATGTGTGATGTGAATAGTTGTTAGTGTAAGGCTTGTAGTGAAGGTTAGAAATGAAAGAGAAGCTAGGAGTTAGTGATTTAGCACTGACCTTATGAAAGATTTTGGAGCCTTAAAATGATGACTTTAAGCTAAGGGGGAGATGGTAAGCATGTGAGGCAAGTCAGATCTTGAGAATGCTAATAAGGGAGTTTCAACCCTAGCAATTGCGATAAGTCAATCTCTTCAGGTTTAGATAACCTCTCTGGTATTTCAGTTGAAGCTAAGTTTTACCCATCCCTATGTGCAAATTCCCAGGATTTCTAGATAACCGCTTTAGAAAACGATGTTAGTCTTACTCTATGAATCCTTAAGGATCATCTTCATGTTATGAATCAGCTATGTGTGTTAACTCATGTCTTCAATTATGATCAGATCGAACTCAGTCTTTAGAAGTTGCTTTAGTAGCTGAGTAGAACAAGGTTACCTCATGTATGTGCTCGGTTGTAGATGTCATGAATGATTCATGCTCATGAGTTCCTTACCTTCAGTAGACCGATATCATGAATTCTATCTCAGTACAAGATAGGGGAAAAGAATCTTTATCAGTGTTTTATCTTGCTCCATGACAGTTTTAATGTCTTACAGTCCCTCTTATGTCTCAGCATGCGTGTACAAATTAGATATTCAGTCTGGAGATGTAAGATCAGCCCTAGTCAGATACTCTATTGGATTTAGTTGTAATTGATCGATTTTGGGATTTCAGTTCCATCCATATCCTTTCAGTATGTTTATCCAACTTTCGGGGATGAATGTTCCCAAGGGGAAGATATTGTAACACCCTGAAAGTTTTTAAGTGCAGATTCCAGACTTAAAGAAAGAATTCTGACAGAAGGTGGAAATTTTGCTACAGAACAACTCATGGTACGACTCGCTAGGTGACCCCATGAGTCGTGGTCAGACCTTTGAGGAGCAATCAAGAGGTGCGGCATAGTTCAGTGACCATGGACGACCCAACGAGTCATTAGGTAGACAATGACTCGTTAAGTCGGTCGTTGGGTGAATGTTGGAGATTAATGGTGAGGTCCCGAGGCAGTGGAGATCACAAAAGGAGGGACAAGTCATCGTACACCTGAAGACTCATCAAGTGACCCTTGGGAAGAGAAGAGCAGAAAAAGGAAATTCAACTAGTGTACTCCACAACTTGGCCCCATGAGTTGTTGCCTACCCCATGACTCGTGGAGTGCCTCATGGGGACTTGCAGGGGATATTTCCTGCGTTTTTCTAGAGGTGTTCTCATAAAATCCTATGCTTCTAACTCCTAAACTATGTAACTTTGAGTATGGTATGGGACGCTTTTAAGGGGATAACTAGCATAAACCCTCATTCTATAAAAAATCACTCTTCAACTATTCTTCCTCTCTCTCAAGACTAGGGAATTCAACAAGGGTTTCCTCAAGGTGCAAGTTCAAGTGGGATTTCTCTTAATCAGGTATGTGGGTTTTTCAACAAGGATATCCTTCCATCCTTATGCCCAACGTTTTATTTAAAAACTCGATTCTCTTGTTCTAGAAAAACATGATCTAGGGTTTTGAATTATGGATGATTTCTTCTATGTCTTCTATGAATTCTAATACCCACTAGGATTAAAAGTCGTTAATGCTTATGGGATTATTTTTAATATCTTGAATTATGTGCTTAATGGTGAAAATGCATGCTTATAGATTTTCCTTCATGAGATAGCTTAAAACTTTTATTGGGGTTTCGTTATTGTTCACTTGATTATATCAAGAACTTGTATCCATGTCTAAAATATGTGAATATCATAAGAATTCCCTTAAAAACTAGAATATATGATTTGATAGATATGTTGAGATGAGATTAGAACTTATGGGCTTGATCAGTGGGAAGTATGTAGAGATTTTCATGATGTTGTCGATGTAAATTTTTTGGGTATGAGGTGAACCTATGATAACGACATAAATATCAAATCTTCTTTAGCTGAATGTAAAATGTGTGGATTAAATGATTATTTGGTACCAAGATGATATAAACTATGAAGATAAAGCATGAGAATGATATTTCTGACTTTTGGGCTTGTTGTTAGTAGAATGTAGCCTTAATCCTTTCTAAATGAATGTCGTATGATGAAATTAGTAAATGCTCATGTTATGATTAGCTGTAGTAGCTTAGACCAGTTGAATAATGTCGGATCAGTACTCCTCATATTCTAGTACAGTCAGGGACTCTCCATAGCTGAGAATATTTCCCTTAGTCTGTTAGGGACTCTCCATAGCTGAGAATGTCTCCCTTAGATCAGTCAAGGATTATCCATAGCCGAGAATGTTTCCCTTAGTAAGTTAGGGACTTTCCATAGCCGAAATGTTTCCCTTATTCAGTTAGGGACTCTCCATAGCCGAGAATGTTCCCTTAGTCAGTTAGAGACTCTCCATAGCCGAGAATGTTTCCCTTAGATCAGTCGAGACTCTCCATACCCATAGTTCAGTTGGGACTCTCCATAATATAGAATGACTCCCTTAGTTTATGATATAAGTTTTGCTCAGTCCCGTATAGTTCAGACTTCAGTTTAAAATAGATATAGCATAATTAAATCTCAGTTATCAGCAGATCTCCAATACTGTACATGATATTAATTTCAGTTTCAGCCTTCATTATATGTTCAGTATATGATACTTATGCATGACTTTGATGATGCTTCAGAATATGAGTTCTAAATAAAAGTCCATGTCGATATCTGTATGTAACTCAGACAGGGTTGTTGCATTCTATTTCAGTCATACATTGATGTACTCAGTTTATTTTCCTTCTTTCCTACTTGTATGTTTTAGTTTGTTTACGTTTCCCGCATGCTCAGTACATTTCAAGTACTGACCGCATACTTTATGTGCTATATCATTTCAAGATATAGATTCAGGTATCCAGACTCAGCTCCGCGGGTAGACACTCTCTTTCTTCCATCTTAGCGGATTGTGGTGAGTCCTTATCTCTCGAGGACGAGATCTATGTTTCCTGTTTCAATTATATTTCAGTTTTCTAGAATTTAGGAGTTAGCTGGAGGCTTGTCCCAACAACTCATCATTTTAGTAGAGGCTTTCATACATGTGTAATCCGATTCAGTCTATGTTTTAAAGTTTTGTTAGATTATATCTTTAAGTTTTAAATTTGACTCCTTACAGCTAGCTTCCGCTCAGTTATTTTTTTGTTAGCTGTTTCTATTATTAAGTGTTATGCTATGATTATGACATGGGTTGACTTGGAGCTTTTCAGAGTTTCTTGTCCCGTGTTACGGCTAGAGTGTGAACTCGGGTCATGACATTGAGCTTCTATCGGGCTATTGCGCCACATGCACCTCAAGGAGTTCTTACCCTTTCTCTTACTTTTTATATGCACTAGGGACACCGCATATGTTTAAGTTGGGGTATATGAGCTTTTTTCTAGTGCTATATGGATTTTGATGATACTGTGCATAGTATTCTTTCCCTTGTAGGTAGTTTAGATGTATTTACTATTTCATGTTTATAGATATTAGAGTCCTTTCAGGTTTTCTTAGCCATGATTCTTTCTTGGAAGGCTTAATTTGGGTTGAATCTAACATAATAATGTAGTTCGGTGTCATAGTGTGTGGATCCAATGATATATTGTTAGGCAATATTCTTAAGGTACAGCCTACAGTTTTAGTCATTGTTGGTTGAATAAAGTATTTTCTAACTTAAGTGGTTGTGGAATATGAGATAATAGCATGTTGTTATAATTCTTTTAAAAAATACCCCCCTCAAATTTTTCCACAACTGTTATGTGATAACCTGATATCTCTCTTTTTAACATCTTGTTGTGTTAATTGTGGAAATGATTTTCTAGGTGAGAGTGGAGTTGTTTAGTCAGTTTGATATCCATGTGTAATCATGTGGTAAAAATATTTTTATTTGTTCACTTGTTGAGGTCACACTTTAGAACTTTCTTGACTACTTATGCTTGAACTTAGGATTGGCATTGGGTAATGAAGATGAACTTAGTCCTTCTTTGTGCTTCAAAAGCCACATTTTTTTAAATGAGTTTATCGAATAATACATGTATCCCTAGTCTCTCCTTTTGAGCCTATGACCTTTTTTTATCAATCGCAATGAAACCGAAACTAGTTCTCAAGTTGATCCTCTTTTGAACCTATCCTTCTTGATACTATAAAAAGTGATAAAAATATGCAAAAGTGTAAGTTGGGGGTAATAGGTGGAAAAGAAAGAAAAAGGCATAAATGAGTTGTTTGACCATTTTTCAAGGTATATTAAGCAAAGAAAAGAAAAATAGAGAGAAAAAAAAAGAAAGAAAAAGTGAGAGTGAATAAATTTTGTTAACAAAAATTACCTTGGATTGTGAAAAGTTGCTATGAAAAAGAAGGGAAAGAAAAAGAAGGGAACATAAAGTGAAAAGAAAATGTGAATGTGATGTAGTTTTCAAAGATGATAATGAGCCACTAAAAGATTATATTTGTATCCTACCAGAACTTTGACCAACATTACAGGCTTAGAAAAGCCCTTATATGATCCCAGCCTGGATTTCCAAAAGAGAAGTCATTTGAGGAAAAAAGCAAGCATAGGATAGTTGTGACCTATCTTGTGAACATCTTTGTGAGAGTTGAGTGTCTTTCTCTTTTCTTGTGATCTTGTGTGAATGTTGGTTTTGAAAATGGACACTTTCCTTGATCTATATATGAGGACATGTGGATTATGATGGCTAGCATGAATTACTTCTCAATTTGGGTATCTTACATATTGTATTGATGTCTTGAATAAAGATTGCATACTTAGTCTCAATGGTCGTGAGAAAGCTGATTTTTTGCATGATAGAGGGGTTCGCTTTTTTGAATATTGTATGCTTGTAACTATTTGTCCAAACCGCCCTAGTCATTGCACTTTATGATACTAGAACATGAATCTAGGTCTAGGGTAGATAGTTTTATTTTAGTTGCTTTAGGACAAGCAAAAGCTTTAAGTTGGAAATGTTGATGTGTTAGGAGTTTGTGACACATTTGTACTTCTTTTCATGGAGTTTTTGTAACACTCCAAAAGTTTCTAAGATCAGACCCTAACTTGAAGCAAGAAACCAGCAGGAAAGTGAAATTTTTGCCTCAGAATTGGTCATGATATGACTCGTTAGATGATACTACCAGTCGTGGACATACTTGTGGTAGGAAGTCAGTGGAATTTTTTAGAACCCAATTGTAACGACTCATGTGATGAGTCGATGCTATGTAATGACCCGTTATGTTCCACGTCACGAGTCAACAATTTCAAAATTGTTCAAGTCTTCCGGAGAACCTACGAGTCAAGTAACGACTTGTGGTGACATGTAACTGATCATAGTGATGAGTCGTGGGATAAACTTCAGAGAGTATGCAACATAATTTCAATGACTACGGAAGGATGTAACGACTCGTTATGACAAGTGATAGGTCGTGATGATGAACCGTGAGATCAAATTTAGAGAGTTTGCAAGATGGGTCCACTGACCATGAGTCATAGGATGACTCGTAGTAAGAACGGTGAACCTTTGTATCGAAGAACAAACCATCCTACATTTCTGTTGGATTAAGTTCATAGAAGATGCAAGGCTATCCCACTAAATGTAATGACGAGTCATTATGAGCACCCATAGGGAGAAGATTAGAGAAGTGAAAACTAGGTCTAAAAGTAACAACTGTTCACAACGAGTCATTGTGACAACCAACAATCCATTGTGTGACTCTTGATGACTAGATGGGCATAATTTTTAATGCAAGTTCTCAGGAGTATTTTTTATAACTTTCTCTACTTTTAACTCCTAAATGAGGTTGTTTTGAATTTTTTAAGGGGAGTATTAGAGGGTTTTTCCTAGTCTAATCTCCCATTCTTCACAAACCACCGTACATTCCCAATCCTCTTAGCTCTCAAGGCTCTCAAGAACACTTACAGTTCCTCTCCAAGAAATTCAAGATTCAAGTTCTAGCAAGGATTCTCCAAGCCTAGGTATGTGGGGCTTCAACAAAGATTTCCTTGAACCCTTGTGTCCCAATTATTTCGGAAATCCTAGTAAATTCAATTATATAGAAATCACGTCTTAGGATTTTTATTCAATGTATGATTTCCCTTATTCACTCCATGTTTTCAAGGCTCTTATGATGAATAGTATAAGACGTTCATGGTTTACTCTCAATTGCATAATGTATTTCCATGATTTGATACTAGCATAAATTCAAAGGTTCAGCCCCCATGATTTAGCATTGTTTTCGAAAGACTTGGTTCGTTTTGAACATATGAATCTCTCATGATTTCAGTATGCATGTTTTATAGTATGATACGAATATAAGATTCTCTCATAATTTTAGTATGATCAGTATTTTCATGGTTCTTTAGACTCTTAGGACACTTTTAAATAAAGTAGTTCAAACTTAGTTTTAAAACATCAGTTTCAAGCTATCAATATTTTCATGGTTTTTTAGACTCTCAAGACATATTCAGATAAAAAGTAGTTTTGACCTAGTCTTAGAATGCCAACTTTTCAAATTATCAAAATTTATGTTTAGTTGGGAGTATTACTTTTTAGATTATCAACATTTATGTTCAGTTGGGAGTAGTACTTAGTATCGAGTGGATCGGGGTTCAGTACACCCAGATTTCCCGAACTACATGCCACCGTAGGTTATTTGTCCAAATCGGCTCATGGTGAAGTCATATAGTAATGCCTTTATACCCTAGCAAGGTATATTGGGCCCTATTTATGGGGAATATACATCGAACACATCTANCTATTTATGGGGAATATACATCGAACACATCTAGTTCACATGGTTATATGTCAATTAATAGACTCTCCCACAATACAGTTCAGTTTCAATATAGTTCATATTAGTTACAATTTTCAGCTATAGTTACAGCTTCAGTTTTCGGTGCATGTAGATGACCTTAAATTAGTTTTACTTGTATTTTCATTAACTATTTTCAGACTATCATATCATATCAGTATTTGTGTATCTTATATAGGGTCATTGTCCTAACTTCAGCTTATGCATTCAACTACGTATTTACAGTTTTTCTTAGATTACTAGTATGTTTTAAACTTCAGTTGCATATCCCATATACTCAGTACATTTCAGGTATTGACTGCATACTTCTTGTGCTATATCATTTCATGATATAGGTCCAGGTATTCAGACTAAGCCTCGTGGGTAGACACGTTCTAGAACTTGGTCAACCATTATTGGTGAATCCTCATCATTCAAGTGTTGGAGTTATGTTCTTTTCAGTTGTTTGTACTTACTTTTAGTTTTATAACTTGTAGAGCATGTTTGAGACTTCTCCCAGTAGCTTGTCAGTTAGTAGAGGCTTTCAGATAGAGTATTAGTATTTTCAGCTTATGACTTACTGCTTATCTAACTATTTTAAATTCAGCTTATCACAGTATTTTTATGAAATGTTCTTTCTTTAAAAGTTAAATTGCTTCTTCTAGGTTTATCTTAAATGATATTATAGTAGTATCATGCCATGCCATGGATTTTCTTGAAGCTATTTATGGTCCCGTGTCACATCCAGGGTGTAGAATTTGGGCATAAAAACTTGGTATCAGAGCATCAGGATTATGTGTGTCCTAGGGTGTCTGAAAGCTATGTTAAGTAGAGTCTTTTCATAGGTGTGAAGTGCACCACACTTATTAGGTAGAGGCTATAAGGTGTTTTTAGAAAACTTCCCTTCTTTCATGATTCTTATGGTGCGATAGAGTGTGAAAATCTAAAATTTCCTTCTAACTCGTGCTCAACGCATTTACAGATAGTGCCTCCTAGAAGAGCAAATGAAAGGAGAAATGCTAACAGAAACCAGTTAGCCCCACTAGCTCCAGCAGACCCTCTAAATAAGCAAGTTACTAATGCGGAATTCGGACCTACATTTCAAATGTTGGAACAAGCCATGACCACTCAAATTAACCAATAGGCAGTAGCACCTACGAATTCTAATAGAAATGCAGCAACTACTAGGGTTCGAGCCTTTACTAGAATGAGCCTGCCCAAGTTCCAATTCGAAGATGGAAAAGAAGTCTAAGGAAAGATAAAGGGGGAATAAGAGAGCCAAAACTAGCAACTTTGAGTTTCCTTAGTGAAATTCAAGTAGTGGGAATCGCTCCCAATTCTATTAGACGAAATCAGCTCCAGCACCTTCATCACCTATTTTTACACCTCCCTTATCCAAAGGGAGCAAAAGGGTAGAGCACTAGGCTCTAGGTCTCAAGGGGGCATGTCCGGAGGTCACACCTTCCTAATTTGCAAAAAATGTAGGAGGAACCACCCCGGGGAGTGTTTTCTCAGTAAGGAAGGTTGTTTGGATGTGGTCATTTGGGCCATAGGTTGAAAGTTTTCCCTTCAACCATATGTGGAAAGACTCAGTCCACTACTTCAGCAGCTCTAGTAGCTCGCCTCTCCCAGTAGGGTGCCTCATCAAGTGCTAGTGGCGGACAATGTCAAAACCATTTTTATGCACTCTTATCACGACAGGATCAGGAGAACTTTCCAGATGTTGTCACGGGTATGTTATGAGCCTTTCCTGATGATACCTATATGTTGCTAGGCCCAGGGGCCACATTATAAGGTAATAGATTTGAGCATCTTAGTATAAGTTTTAACCCTTGTGATGAATGGATAGAGGGTGGGAATCATGAAGTTGATACGACATAAAGGGTATAAATCCTCTAGCGATAGGTTTAGAGGCAAATGGGAATGTAGGAATTACCTCAGAAGGAAATCCTAGCCTAAAGTTTTGTACCTACAGAAGTAGTCCCTGGGGAAGTGTTTGGCATCCTATGTATAGTGATACTCCAACCCTATAAGAGTTAGTAATTATAGCCTAGCTTACAGAAGGGATCCAAATTCTTATAATGGACTTTTGAGTTAAGGGGGGGATGATAAGGTGAAGAACTATGTCAAGTCTTGAGATTCTAATGGTGAAAGGTTCCAGGAGCAGTACCAATGGGATGTCTATCCAATCTTATTCAAGTGTAATCCTTGCACTTCAGCCCACCTAACACTCTATTTCTTGTTGGTCGGTGGTTCTAGCAACTACACGCAAGTGAACGTGGTCGAAAAAGTAGTAAAATGGCTTAAGTAAGCCAAGTATCGATCCCACAGGGACTGAACTAAGGTAACAATCAACTTAAGTG
This sequence comes from Datura stramonium, assembly GCA_018107945.1. Taxonomy (NCBI): domain Eukaryota; kingdom Viridiplantae; phylum Streptophyta; class Magnoliopsida; order Solanales; family Solanaceae; genus Datura; species Datura stramonium. The sequence continues at coordinate 87,504 of JACEIK010000132.1, read as the reverse complement.
TTAATGAACTCTAACTTTAAAAATG
>JACEIK010000132.1:65396-86523 GCA_018107945.1 Datura stramonium | reverse complement strand
ATATAAAAAGGCATGAAAATGTACATAATTAAATACATAAACAAGACAAAACTAAGTTATAAAGTATCACTTTGGCATGTAATTATGCCCAAGATCACTTGTCATATATAATCATGTCATGACCACCTCTAAGGTCCAAGTACTCTCTGCATACCATTCCCTACTCAGATTCATAGAATAAGGAGAACCCGCTTCAGAAAGCAATCTAAGTTTTACTCTATGATTCCATAAATTCTAGCTTTATATCCTGAGACTCGTTATACTTATAAACTTATGTCCCACAGTATGCTCAGCTCTATGAACTCAGCCCTCAAGATTCATCTTAATGGCTAATAAGATCATGCTACTTTATAGATATGCTCAGCTTAGATTTCTTGAACGATCCATGCTTACGATTCCTTTCTCTAAGCCCTATGTGTGTTCACGCATGATAGAAATGATTGTTACAATTTGTAAGTTCAGAATAACTTTCTATTCATTCCTTATGTGCCCAGTATATGGAGTACTCATGCCTATTGCACTTGATTCCTTAGGCCTCACCTCGAAGAAGCTAGGCAAGGAAAGAATAGGAGAAAGTAGATACACCTCTGATGAAAGTTGGTATTGTACTAATTCTATCTTGAATTATAAGTGTGGGTCACATATTGGTGGTGCCTCCTGGTAGAAGTTCATGAAGTTGTAGTTATTAGATATGCTAAGGAGATAGATAGTGTAAGCTACAGAGGAGCGATAATAGGATTATAACGATAGGCTTGAATGTTGTGATGATATACATGTGGTCTATTGCATTTTTTGACTAGTAACCCTACATACAAGAGATTCAGTCAAGTTAGGATCGTATATGGTAGAAGTCTGTTGTTGGACATAGACTTTAGTATCGAGAGGAGCATAGATGAAACGTATAAGTTGTAAATGATAAGTATAGCATTCCGAGAATTTGGTACTATTAAAAAAGTGTTTTTGAATGTATACCTATGAAAGGAGGATGAGGTTTGGAAAGGAAGGGAAACCCAGTCCCCGGTATGTTGGTCCTTATAGGATTTTGAGGCGTAGTGGCAATGTGGCCTATGAGTTGGAGCTGTCAGCAGAGTTACCATTGGTGCATGTAGTCTTTCATGAATTTAGTTAAGATTTACTCCTAGTTAGATTAGCTGGCATGTCAGCTATTCAGATGCTAGAAACTAGTTTCTGGATTAGTAACTCTATTTCCTTTCAGCTAAATTCGAACTTGGGCTAATAGTTTCCTTATTAGTATTCTACTTAGTTCATGCCTCTCAATTACTCTCATGTCTTAACATTCATGCATTTTCTATGAAATTAGTTCAGCTATGTAACTCAGTCCGGAGTCAGTCACTCCGTCATAAATCAGTGCTTAGTATTTAGTTTTGGGATTGCAACACCTTTCCTATCTTTTCAGATTTATTAGTCTCCATTAAAGGACAAATGTTCCCAAGGGGGAGATAATGTAACACCCCAAAAATTTCTAAGATCATACCCTGTAGTTGAAGCAAGAAACCGACAGAAAAGTAAATTTTTTACCTCAGAATGAGTCATGGTACGACTCATTAGATGATACCATAAGTCGTGATCATACTCGTGATAGGTAGTCAATGGATTTTTTAGGACCTAGATGTAAAGACTTAGGTGACGAGTCATGATGTCAAGTGACAACCCGTTACGTGCCTAGTCATAAGCCAACAGTTCATAAATTAGTCAAGTATTCCCAGAACCAATGAGTCAAGTGACGACTCATGGGGATGTGTAATGGATCATAGTAACGAGTTGTAGGATAAACCTCAGAGAGTATGCAACAAGATTTTAGTGAAAACGAAAGGATGTAATGACTCATTATGACAAGTGACAGGTCAAGATGATGAACCATGAGATGTGTCACGCCTCATCCTGGGAGGCACATCAAGCACCTGATGCCACACTGGGCCCTGACTTGACCTAGCTGGACAATACACCTCTGATGCACACCATCAACACATAATTAAGAAAACAATCAAGTATATCTCGAATTAAAGAAGCCCTTGGCCGACAAGGCCACAATATAAATACCTACACAGATATTCAGCTAACACAATAGTTCACAATAATAATAACATCCTATGCGGGCCGATAAGACCACCATATTGTCTAAATCAAATAAAGAGGAAGGTAGACATATATACAATGGTCATTAAGGCTGCCAACCGCTCAGTCAAAATAACAAAGCTAGCATAGACAATAACGTACTTCTATACAATCCCACTGTCTTCAAGCCTCTAAGGAGTAAATACTTGGCCGGAACAGGGCCCCGACCTACCTAAAAAGAACTATACAGTAAAAGACTGGCAAACCTCTATAGTATGGCAACTCCAGAAGAGAGGAGATGACTAATGTAATTAGCCTGAATTGATACTAAGGAGATCCCTAAACCATTCTGTCAACACCTGCAGGCAAGAGTGCAGCACCCCCAGGCTCGGGCGTCAGTACAAAAATGCATCGAGTATGTAAGGCAATAACAACAAGTTGAAACTACACTGATAGTAAGAACGGAATGTAAACAGCTAAGAGAATAAGAGGATAACCTGAAAGGTCTTATTAAATTATACAAGAACTAAATAGGAAAAAGTCAAACAAGAACCGAACCTGGTCCCCATAAGTCTGGAAGATACAAACAATAAGCAATAACCTACCTGAGCCCCTATAAGCCCTGCAGGTACAATTCAATCTGCATATTCCTATTCGTAACACTATAGCCCCGTAGGCAAGCTGTAATTGTATCTTGAGCACACTTGGCTCCTATGTCTGTATCTTGAGCCTTATGGGCTCCTGTAATTGTATTTGAGCTTTCTAGGCTCCTGTAACTGTATTTGAGTCTTCTGGGCTCCTGTAACTGCACCCCAAGAACATAAGGCTCTACCAATGGCAATTGATGCCAACATAAGCATAATGGAAGTCCATGAGTAAGTAAACTTAAACGTGGCTCTGCGGGCTTTGATATGGTTCTCCTAGATATTATATAGCTCTTATAAGCAAAGTATAGCCCATAGGCAAGGTACGCTTGTCAATAGCCTTTTTAGGCAACATTTTAGTGGATGAAATACATAGCCCCATCCATATCTATAAGTATATGGATGAAATACGTAGCCCCATCAATATTCAAGTTAAAAAAGGGCTCATCTCGAGTGACATTATCCCTATATATCCAAAAAAAATTAAAAATATTTAATACATACAACTAACAGCTGACGAGATATTCAATATAGGCATCAAATAATTTTTCAAATTATCAACAAGTAAGGTGGCTTTCTAAGCAAACTACACAACCATCTGTATGTCGTATCGAAGTATAAGGTCTCTATAAATAGGTGGAACACCTAGAAGCTCACCAACAAAACTCAATAGGCAGCCACGATGCCATTTACCTGAAGGTAAAACTACAATTCTACTTCTTTCGCTCTATAGGCGTCAAGATACACCAAAGGCCTGTAGGCTAGCTATATAGTTATAGGAGTTGCAATCACATAGATTTTGTGCCAAACTAATAGTTATACTGCCAATATCAACTTGAAATTCTAATAAGCTAATCACAAAGCCCTTAAGGTATCGGCAAAACAACAAACTATCAATAGCGAACTAAGGGACGATGATTTAGACGAGAAGATTTGCATGTCGCTTTTAACGGACGGAGGAAATTAATCAAGACAAATCCTGACATAGAACCTCACATATACACATATATAAAATTCCAGCAGCCAACTTAATCAACAACCATTATGGATTTGAGTACTATGATGAATAAGAACAAGTTGTATCAACTAAACGATGAAGGAAACTTGATGAAAACTTTTTCACGTTAGAATACCTTGTAAGAGATCCGATAGCTCAACTATTCTCAACAAATCTTGAATTATATACTTCTGAACAATAATAACCACATTATAAAACTCCAAATCCACCTAAAAAAGTCCACAACACAACAAATGGAAAGAATTTCCAGCATCGGTAGTTGTTTCAATATATGGCGTATAACCTTTGAATTAACGATGGAGGGAGGGTTAGGAAACCTTACCTTACAATATATAAGAAAAAAAAAGTCATAAAAAGAGATCTCAATAATCTTCCCCTTCGAATAACTCGCAAACAAAGCTGAAATCGTTGAAACAAACGTGTGCTAGTTGTTCTTCGCGATAACCCCAACTTCTACTTTGATTTTTGGAGAGTTTGCATGGTGGAATCACCTATAGTGAACCCTTGTAACACTAGGGGAACCATTGAAGAGATAAGATAAAGTGTTTTGAACTATTTGGAATGAAAAAAATTACATCCAAGTCCTGAAGATATATTCCCGCCGACATGGGGGCCCCACCTCCCCGTGCCTGCTTGTGCAGTCTCACGAAAATGCGAATATCTCTCTATCCTGAAGTCGAATTGTTGAACCATTTTATCCGTTGGAAACTAGATTCATAGACCTTCAATTTCATAGTTAGTAGGACTCCTAAAGCTTTATAGATTGCGATAAAAGTTTTGATATATTTAACCCAAATTTCAAAGAATTTCTAAAAGTAACTTGCAATAACTTTTGCCGATTTTCGCTTTACAACTTCCTCGACTTCAAACTTTAATGTAAGATCATTGAGTAATATGAATATCTCATAACACATCTTTCTTTTTTTACTAAGCACTCTTGGCCATAGCTCGAAAGTACGAGTTTATCACTTAAATTATACTGGGTGTTACATCCTTCCCCTCTTAGGAACATTCATCCATGTATGTAACTTAGATTTACGAATTTAAGATTATAGGAGTAGCCAAAAAAACTTCGGCAGAGTCTCTCCTGTAATATGGACTATCTGAAAACCTGAAATGCAGAAAAGTCCAACCTAGATGTCTGACAGAACGACACATATAGCTAAACGGCATAGCTCTGCAACAATAATATACACAAAATACAACAACAACAATAATAATAAGGATCAATATAAAGTCCAAATAGGTATCTCGTCTCAATTGTTATAATATGAACTTATATTCCATCACCTTGCGGTCTGAAACGAGTGAGGATATCTGGATTTCATGTCATCCTCAACTTCCCAGGTCACTTCTTCCACATTCTTGTTTCTCCGAAGAAATTTAACGGAAGCCACATCTTTGGTCCTCAATCTACGAACCTGTCGATTTAATATGGAAATTGGAGTTTCTTCATAGGAAAACTCTTCTGTGATCTGAACAATGTCAACTGGGACAACCAAAGAAGGTCTCCTATGCACTTTTGTAGCATCGACACATGAAAAACTAGATGAACAGATTCTAGCCCTGTAGGAAACTCTAATACAACTCGGCCTATCTTCCTGAGGATTCAGTATGGCCCAATGAATCTCGAGCTAAGCTTGCCCTTCCTACCAAATATCATAACTCCCTTCATAGGCAAAACTTTTAGGAAGACCCAGTTGTCAACACAGAACTCTAAATCTCTACGTCGTACATCAGAGTAAGATTTCTGAAGACTTTGAACTGTCAACAATCGCTCTCTAATGAGCTTAACTTTTTCATTAGACTGGTGTATCAAGTTAGGTCCAATCAGCCCTAATTCACCTACCTCAAACCATCTAACGGGGGATCTGCATTTTTGCCTAAACAAGGCCTCATAAGGTGCCATCTTAATGCAAGAATGGTAACTATTATTATATGCAAACTCAATAAGAGGTAGGTGATCGTCCCAAATTCCCCTAAAGTCTAGCACACACACTTTTAACATATCCTTCTCACGACCCGAGAGTACATCCGGATCGTAGACACGGGACATGGAGCCTCGAAAGACTCCAAGTCAACCCATGGCGTGAGCATATATCTAATTCATACACATAAGACGGAAGACTTAACTTAAAAATCATGGACTAACTGAAAATCATGACCTGTGATATAAGAAACAACATTACACGATCCAAACACAAATAGATGAAATACTACAAATAGGTCTGAAAGCCTCTAATCATAATAGACAGGTTGAAGGGAAAAGACCCCAACTAACTCAAACATTCTAAAATAAAAGGTAAACAAGGTCCGAACATAAATCCCTCGAATCATGAGGACTCACCACTGAGAGTTGAGAGCAGGACTGAGAGCAAGCTAGGAACGATGCTGAACCTGCGAACCAGATCCTGAAAATATGTGGGTTAGTACTTGGAAGGTACTAAGTATGTAAGGCATGCAAAAAATTACTTAAAACATAAAATTTATAGGAGTGGGGACATCATGATCATAAGACTGAAATCATAAATATATCGTAAGGCTCAAGATTTCTAAAATATTAGTAAACTTGTCATAGTCGTAACATGTGGGAAAACATTTCATAAAACATAACTTGAGCCAAAAGAACATAATCATACATGCATCAAAACCATGAGGAACAATGGGAGATTTCTACAACCGACATACCCCATATGAGCACACATGGAGCCCGACCTATAAACCTAGTCGGGAGGTCGTCCATACGTTGCCAAGGGTATGAACCATGAAAGGTGTGATATCACTCGTGAAGGCCCCGTAGGGCATAAGGGACAGTCACTGAGGAGGTCCCAAGCATAACCTACTGTGGCACATAGTTATGAGATTCGAGGCGTAACCTGGGCCCTAAACCTACTTGGTGTTATGTACTACTCCCAAAACATGCAACGTGCTCATAGAAATTCATACATGACATGCATGGCTAGTTAAATCGTGAGAATTATATCATGCTTGAGAATTCATAATACTAGCCAAGGAATTGGGCCCGTGAATCGGCCAAAATCATATTTCTTAAATCATAAGCGACATGTGGGCATTACCCATAGTTTCAATCATACATGAAATGCTTAAATTTATAGGGGACATGATCATAATAACATGGGTAGTTGAAGACTTGAAGACATGCTTAAAATTTAAGAAAAATTCGTATTAAGGTTGCAGAATCATTTGTAAGTTAGGCATACTATAACAAGCATCATTTCAAATTCTTTAGGAATCATGCAATATGATAAAGACCCATAAAGTTTTGGTAACTTCAAACATAAAATTTGGGAGAAATTGGGCATGGGTAAGGACTAAACTACCCATTCAAAACCCCACATACCTGGAATTACTTGCTTCTTAACTCCCTAGGAAAACCCTAGGTGGAAACTTGAAGAAGAACCCTTGAATCTCCTCCTACTCCCTACTCTAGTCCTTGGAAATGCTAAATGAGACTTAGCATGGGTTTTTCCTCCTTTAGAGACCTTGTCCCGACCTCAAAACGACGTGGTTTAGGGTCCAAAAGCATAGAAAAGTCAAATTTACCCTTAATGAATTTCCCTGAAAAATAGATCTGGCCCCGACCACGACTCATACCACTAGTCGTACCACGAAGTCACAACTCGTGTCACCTCGCCACTTTTCAATCTTCTTAATCTGGCCACGACACGCATACCACAACTCGTAGGCCCATCCTACGGATCATACTGTCAGTCGTGTTACCATCGACCCATACCAAATATGACTGAACCACAACTCCTCATCATGACTCGTTGTTACATCCTACGAGTCGTACCATGACCCGTGAAGACTCACTCTAACACCACTGAGATTTTCACCACGAATCTTAACCATGAGTTGTACCTACATGTCAGGATTCGTAGGGCCACCCGTGATATGACCACAGGCTCCCGAATTCATCACGACTCAAGTCACGAATTGTAGGTCCTCACCACGATTCGTACCTCGAGTCGTACTAGTGCAAAATCCCAGGTTTTCTGTAGTTTTCAACCTCAAACTCCCGGGTATATTCTTATCCCTTTAAGGGGTGTTATAATATCTCCCCCTTGGAAACATTCATCATCGGATGTAAGAAAAAAGCAGCAAATAGAAACATACAATTACCATATGCAAATACTGATCATTTAAGCCAAAAACTAACGGAATGACTACCCCCGAAAAGAACTACGTAGCTGGAATGAATTCAGACATCACATTCATATATCATATCATAAAACAAATTTGCGCGCGTGAACGGAACATGAAAAACTGATTAGATGTTCAGGGAAAAAATTGTTACCTTAAACTGAAATTGGGCCGGTAAGGAACAAGTGGGGTTATTTAGGCATCATATCTGCTTCAGCTTCTCATGTAGCTCCCTCAACATGCTGATTTCTCCATAACACCTTTACTGAAGCTACTTCCTTGTTCCTCAGCCTTCGAATCTGACGATCCAAGATTGCAACAAGAACTTCTTCATAACTAAGGCTATCCTTCACGCCAATACCTTCCACCGGAACCACCAAGGATGGATCTCCCATGCACTTTTTCAAGAGCGATACATGAAATACGGGATTAACTGAAGCCAACTCTGAAGGTAACTCTAACTCATAAGCTACCTTACGCACTCGTCTCACAATCCGGTATGGGCCAATATAGCAGGGGTTGAGTTTCCATTTCTTTCCAAATCTCATTACTCCTTCATGGGAGATATCTTCAAAAACACCCAATTGTGGACCCCGAACTCAAGCTCCCTTCTCCTCACATCCGCATAAGACTTTTGGTGACTTTGAGCCGGTTCAACCTTTCTCTTATTGAACCTTCTACATAGCCTCATGGACTAAATATGGACCAAATAATTAAGCCTCCCCGACTTCAGACCACCCAATGGGCGATCTACACCTTCGCCCCTAAAGAGCCTCGAACAGTACCATCTGAATGCTGGAGTTATAGCTTTTGTTTTAGGCAAACTCAATAAGAGGAAAATGCTCATCGCAACTACCCTTGAAGTCAATAACACAAGCTCTCAACATGTCCTCAAGAGTATGGATAGTCTGCTCCACCTGACCAACTGTTTGCGAATGAAATGTCGTGCTAAGCTTGACCTGGGTGCCAAGTCCCTTTTGAAAAGATCTCCAGAACTGAAAGGTGAACTGAGTACCTCTATATGATAAATTGGAAAAGGGAAATCCATGAGATCTAACCAACTCTTAGATGTATAAAATAGAATAATCTTCTGCTGAATCAGTGGTTTTTACCGGTAGGAAATGAGTAGCCTTAGCCAACCTGTCGACCACAACCCAAATGGAGTCATACTATCTACGAGTGCGGAATAAACCTGTTACAAAGTCCATATTGATTTCTTCCCACTTCCAAGTAGGAATGATGATATCTTGGAGTACACCCCCCGGTCTCTGATTCTCGACTTTCACTTGTTGGCAATTGGGGCACTTGGCTATGAATTCTGAAATGTCCCTCTTCATGCCATTCCACCAGTAGATTTACCGCAAGGCATGATACATTTTGGTTTCACCTAGATGAATAGAATATCTAGATCCATGAGCCTCATGCAACATCCGACATCTCAAATCCCCCACGTTCGAAACACATAAGCGACCCTGTACCAAAGCACACCATCTCCCCCTTGGGAGAAGACTTCTACCTTTTAATTTTGGACAGCTTCTTTCAACTTTACCAATATTGGATCTTCATCTTGTTTAGACTTGACCTCCGTTACCAAGGGCGATTCTGACCCATTCTGAACTACTACTCCACCGTTGATCAAACCAACTAATCTAACTCCCAACCGTGCAAGTCGATGTACCTTCTTTACCATCTCCTTCTTGTCTTCACTCACATGTGATATACTTTCCATAGAAAGTCTACTAAGGGCATCGTCTACCATGTTGGCCTTACCCGGGTGGTAAAGGACACTCATGTCGTAATCCTTAAGTAGCTCCAACCACCTTCGTTGCCGAAGATTTAGTTCCTTCTGTTTGAACACATATTGTAAGCTCTTGTGGTTCGTGAATACATATACATGAACAAATAGGGTCACTATTAAGAACAAATATCCCTTTTCGAGGATAGATGATATGTTTGACCAGCTGCAAGGTGTCAAATATTTTTTAAAGATTGATTTGAGATTAGGGTACCATCAGGTACAAGTTCGAGAGAAAAATATTCCGAAAACAGCTTTTAAAACCAGATATCACCACTTTGAGTTTTTGGTGATATCTTTCGGCTTGATGAATACCCCAACAGTGTTTATGGATCTAATGAACATAATACTCAGGACATGCTTAGATCTGTTCATGATAGTATTTATTGATGATATCCTTGTATATTCACGTTCAGAGGATGAGAATAAAGATCATCTGTGAGCAGTACTCCAGCTACTTAGAGATCTCGAATTATATTCCAAGTTATCTAAATACTAGTTCTAGATGAATTCTATCACTTTCTTGGTCCAAATTGTGTCAGACGCAGGCATCTAGGTTGATTCGCAGAAAATAGAGGTCGTGAAAACTTGGCCTAGACCCACAAGTTCAATTGAAGTTCGTAGCTTTTTAGGGTTAGCTGGGTATTATAGAAGATTTGTGGAAGGATTCTCTATGCTATCAGCACCATTGATGATGTTAACTCAGAAGGCAGCTATGTTCCAGTGGATCGAGGCATGTGAGCAGAGTTTTTAGGGATTGAAAGATAGACTAACATCTGCACTAGTATTAGCCTTACCAGAAGGCTCAGAGGGCTATGCTGTATATCGACGCTTTAGGTATTAGGTTAGGGTGTGTTCTGATGAAGCATGGTAAGGTGATTTCCTATTCTTTGAGGCAATTGAGGAAGCATGAGAAGAATTACCTAACCCATGATATAGAGTTGGCTGCAGTTGTGCATGCATTGAAGATCTGGAGAAATTATTTATATGGTGTTCATAGATACATCTTTACAGATCACAAGAGTCTCCAATATCTCTTTAAACAGAAAGAGTTGAACTTGCGACAGCATCGTTGGCTTGAGTTTCTAAAAGACTATGATGTAGATATCTTGTATCAGCCAGGGAAGGAAAATAATATAGTCGATTCCCTTAGTCACAAATCTATGGGCAGCTTGTCATATATGAGCCCAAAAAAAGAGAATTGGCTTGAGGGCTACACTAGTTGGTCAATTTAGGGGTCTGATTGATGGAGTCATATGATAATGGGGTCGTGATTCAGAATACTGCAGTGTCATCTCTAGTTATGGAGGTAAAAGAGCGACAATGAAGATCCTAGCCTGGTATAACTCAGAGGCAAGGCTCAGCAGGAAGAGTCATTGGCCTTTAAGATAACAGGAGATGGAGTCTTAAGATTCAAAGGTGTACTCTGTGTTCCAAATGTTGTAGGGCTTCGCCAATAAATCATGGCAGAGGTACATTATTCCTGTTATTCTCTTCACCCTAGTTCGACAAAGATGTACCATGATATAAAAGAAATCTATTAGTGGCATGGGATGAAGATAGATATTGCTAAGTTCATAGCATAATGTTCCAATTGCCAGCAGGAAAAAGCTGAACATCGGAAGCCCGACGGATTAACACAGGAGATAGATGTGCCTATATGGAAATGGGAAGCAATCAACAGAGATTTTGTTACAGGTTTACCCCATATCATGCGTAAATTTGACTCTATTCGGGTCATTGTGGATAGGATAAAAAAATCAACCCATTTCTTTCCAGTTAGGATTATATTTACAGCTGAAGATTATGCGGAGTTGTATATTAGAGAGACAGTCAGATTGCATGGTGTGTCAATATCTATTATTTCTGATAGAGGGACACAATTTAAAGCCAATTTCTGAAAGTCATTCCAGAAGGGTTTAGGGACACAGGTTAATCTGAGTACAACTTTTCATCTCTAGATAGATGGCCAGGATGACCGCACAATTCAGACACTCGAGGATTGTAATACCTCAGAAAGGGCTAAGAATAGGACCGGGAGTTTGAGGTTGAAAAATGAAGAAAACCTGGGATTTTGCACCAGTACGACTCTAGGTACGAATTGTGGTGAGGACCTACGACTCATCACTTGAGTCATGATGAATTCGGGAGCCTGAGGTCATATCACGGGTGGTCCTATGAATCATGATGCGTAGGTATGACTCCTGGTGAAATTCTCATTGGTGCAAGAGTGAGTCATCACGGCTCATGGTACGACTCGTAGGATGTAGCAACGAGTCGTGATGAGGAGTCATGGTTCAATCGTAGTTGGTATGGGTGGATGGTACCATGACTGACAGTATGATCCATAGGATGGGACTACGAGTTGTGGCCAGATTCAAAAGATTAAAAAGTGGCGAGGTGACACGAGTCTTGACTTTGTGGTACGACTCATGGTACAAGTCGTGGTCGGGGCCAGATCTATTTTCAGGGAAGATTCATTAAGGGCAAATTCAACTTTTCTATGCTTTTGAACCCTAAACTACGTTATTTTGAGGTTAAGACAAGGTCTTTTAAGGAGGAAAAACTCATGCTAAGTCTCATTTAGCATTTTCAAGAACTAGAGAAGGGATTAGGAGGAGATTCAAGGGTTCTTTTTTAAGTTTCCACCTAGGGTTTTCCGAGGGAGTTAAGAATCAAGTAATTCTAGGTATGTGGGGTTTTGAATGGGTAGTTTAGTCCTTACCCATGCCCAATTTCTCCCAAATTTTATGTTTGAAGTTACCAAAACTTTATGGGTCTTTATCATATTGCATGATTCCTTAAGAATTTGGAATGATGCTTGTTGTAGTATGTCTAACTTATGATCATTTATTTGGGCTATTTTCACTTGATTATTCATTCTTTCATGATCTAACATCTAAAAGTATAGATTCACAATTATGAGGATTTTTTAGTAAAGTTCATGGTCATGATGATTCCGCAAGATTAATACAAATTGTTCTTAAATTTTAAGCATGTGTTCAAGTCTTCAACTACCGATGATATTATGATCATGTTTCCTATAAATTTAAGCATTTCATGTATGATTAAAACTATGGGTAATGCCCACATGTCGCTTATGATTTAAGAACTATGATTTTGGTCGGTTTACGGGCCCCATTCCATGGCTAGTATTATGATTTTTCAAGCATGATATGATTCTCACGATTTAACTAGCCATGCATGTCATGTATGAATTTCAATGAGCACTTTGCATGTTTTGGGAGTAGTACTTAACACCGAGTAGGTTCGGGGCCCAGGTTACGCCTCGAATCTCAGAACTACGTGCCACCATATGTTATGCTTGGAACCTCCTCAGTGAATGTCCCTTACGCCCTACAGGGCCTTCACGAGTGATATCACGCCTTTCATGGTTTATACCCTCTGAAAGGTATGGACAACCTCTAGACTAGGTTTACAGGTCAGGCTTCATGTGTGCTCATACGAGGTATGTCGGTTGTAGAAATCTCCCATTATTCCTCATGGTTTTGATGCATGTATGATTATGTTCTTTTGGCTCAAGTTATGTTTTATGAAATGTTTTCCCACATGTTACGACTATGACAGGTTTACAAATATTTTGAAAATCTTGAGGCTTACGATATATTTATGATTTCAGTCTTATGATATGATGTCCCCACTCCTATAACTTTTATATTTTAAGTATTATTTTGCATGCCTTACATACTCAGTACCTTTCAAGTACTGACCCACATATTTTCAGGATCTGGTTCGCAGGTTCAGCACCATTCCTAGCTTGCTCTCAGTCCTGCTCTCAGCTCTCAGTGGTGAGTCCTCATGATTCAAGGGCTTCATGTTTGGACCTTGTTTACCTTTTGTTTTCAGAATGTTGGGGTTAGTTGGGGTCTTGTCCCTTCAACCCGTCTGTTATGATTAGAGGCTTTCAGACCTATTTGTAGTATTTCGGCTATTTATGTTTGGATCATGTAATGTTGTTTCTTATATCTCAGGTTATGATTTTCAGTTAGTTCATAGTTTTTAAGTTAAGTCTTCCGCCTTATGTGTATGAATTAGATATATGCTCACGCCATGGGTTGACTTGGAGTCTTTCAGGGCTCCTTGTCCCGTGTCTATGATCCGGGTGTACTCTTGGGTCGTGACAAACTTGGTATAAGAGAAATAGGTTCAGATGTGTCCTAGGGAGTCTTAAAGCCGCGTTAGGTAGAGTCTTCTTCATGGGTGTGAAGCGCGCCACACATATGACGAAGAGACTACTAAACGTTTTAGTAAATGTTCCCTTCTTTCATGATCTATGTCGTGCAGTGAAAATCTCTCCATCCTTCTAATTCGTGTTATTCGCAATTGCAAAAATTTATAGCTCCCAAAAGGATAAACGGAAGGAGGAACAGAAATGATGAATGCCACGAGGGTGGCCATAATAATGGGCGTTAGCAAGCCCCACCTGTTCAAGAGTCCCAGGAACCAGAGCCAGCTGCCCATGCTGAGTTTTGGGCGGCTATTCAAATGTTGGCTCAGGACTTGACCGCTCAGTTCAGCCAATAGGCTGTTGTGCATGTTCCACAGAACGGCAATGCAGCGTCAGCCCGCATCAGGAAATTTTTAAGGATGAACCTTCCCGAGTTCATAGGGGCAAAGGTTGACGAGGATCCACACGAGTTCATTGAAGGGATCTTGAAGGTCACTCAGGTGATGGGGGTGACAAATGAGGAGTGCGTTAACTTGGACTCTTATCAGTTGAAGGAGGTCGCTTATATTTTGTTCAAGCAATGGAAGGACAACAAGGCAGCGGGAGTGGGCCCTATCAGCTGGGATGAGTTCCACCTGGCCTTTCTCGACAGGTTCTTTTCTCAGGAGATGAGGGAATTGAAAGCAACCGAGTTTATTAACCTCAAACAGGGAAAGATGACGGTGCTAGAATATTCACTTGAGTTCACTCGCTTTTCAAAGTATTCCTCAGAGTTAGTGATGGAACAAAGGGCACAGATAAGAAGATTCATGCAGGGAGTAGCCGAGTATCTAGACAAGGACTGCAGAACAGCCATGCTTCATTAGGATATGGACTAACCATGGATATTCCTCTATGCCCAGTAGATGGAGGAAGCTCATATGAGGCAGAGAGAGGCCAAGAGGGCCAGAACTGATAGCCACGGATTCTTTCAGCCGAGGCCAGGGGGTGGGCCTCACCAGTAATCCCAGCACAGGTCCATTACATCAACACCATCTTCAGCCAGTACCCCATCCAGACCTCGAGACGATTAGAGGAGTAGGGCCTCAGGTTTGGTGGGCTCAGATGCTTGTTTCGGGTGTGGCAAACCCGGACACAAACTCAGGGATTGCCCCGTAGCTAGGTCAGGGGGGGGTGGTGGAGCCTGCACTTCAGCAGCTAGCAGTTCTAGTGGCACGTCAGACTCAGCAGGGTGCTCTGACTGGTTCAGCTGGCGGCCAACGCCAAAATCGATTTTATGCACTTGGATCTCGACAGGAGCAGGAGACTTCTCTCAATGTGGTTACTGGTATGTTGCAAGTCTTTCATGTTATCTGGGAGCTACACTTTCTTTTGTGACACCTTACATTGCTAGTCACTTTGGAGTCAGTCCTGAAATTTTGTCAGAACCATTTTTTGTATCTACTCTGGTTGGTGATTCGGTCGTAGAAAGGTGGGTATATAGAGTTTTCCCCATTACGGTATTGCATAAGATTACCTCTGCAGACTTAGTAGAATTGTGTATGACTAATTTTAACATCATTTTGGGCATGGATTAGTTGTTTGCATGTTATGCTTCTATTAACTGTAGAACTCGAGCGGTGGAATTTCGATTTTCAGGTGAGCCGGTTTTAGAGTGAAGGGGTGGTTCAGCGGTACCTGTAGATGGCTTTATCTCCTATCTCAAGGCCAGGAAAATGATTTCCAAGGGTTGTATTTACAACTTGCTTAGGTTAAGGATGTCATGTCCAAGACCCTGACCATTCAGTCAGTCCCTGTGGTTTGTGAATATCCCGAGGTATTTCTAGATGACCTACCAGGTGTTCCTCCTGAGAGGGAGATTGATTTTTGGATTGATCTTTTACCCTACACGCAGCCCATATTGATCCCTCCCTACCGTATGGCCCCAGCCGAGCTAAAAAGTTAAAGGAGCAGTTGAAGGATTTGCTGGATAAGGGTTTCATTAGATCAAGTAAGTCCCCATGGGGTGCCCCGATGTTGTTCGTCTGGTAGAAAGACGGTTCTCTTCGGATGTGTATTGACTATAGGCAGTTGAACAAGGTCACCATCAAGAATAGATACTCTTTACTCAGGATTGATGACCTATTCGATCAGCTTCAGGGTGCCAAATATTTCTCGAAGATAGATCTCAGGTCCGGGTATCACCAGCTCAGGGTTCAGGAGAGAGACATCCCAAAGACTGCTTTTAGAACCCGTATGGCCATTATGAATTCGTTGTTATGTCTTTTAGACTAACCAACGCCCCTTCAGCTTTTATGGATCTAATGAATAGGGTATTCAAGGCATATCTGGACATGTTCGTGATCGTGTTCATTGACGACATATTAATATACTCCAGGAGCGAGGAGGAGCGTGTCACACATCTAAGGGTAGCGCTTCAGACCCTCAAGGATAACCAGCTATACGCCAAGTTCAACAAATCTGAGTTCTGGATGAAATCAGTTGCATTCTTGGGACATGTAGTGTCAAGCAAAGGTATAAGGGTGGACTCCCAGAAAATAGAGGCGGTAAAGAACTGGCCCAGACCGGTAAATCCTTTGGAGATTAGGAGCTTTTTGGGCTTAGCGGGTTACTATCAGAGGTTGGTGCCCCACTGACTAGATTGACTCAGAAAAAAGGTGAAGTTTCAATGGCCGGAGGCTTGTGAGAAGAGCTTCCAAGAGTTGAAGGCCAGACTCACTTCAGCACCGGTGTTGACTTTATCGAAGGGTATCGATGGCTTCGTGGTATATTGTGATGCTTCGAGAATCGTACTGGGATGTGTATTGATGCAGCACGGAAAAGTCATAGCATATTCTTCCAGACAACCAAAAATTCACGAGAAAAACTAACTAACCCATGATCTTGAGTTGGCCGTAGTGGTTCCCTAAGGTGAAGCACTAGTCCTGATAAAGCCTTTATCAAGAAAGTCTTTCAGTTGATCCTTCGACTCCTTTAGCTCAGCAAGAGCCATTCTATAAGGGAGAATAGATATGGGTTGTGTATCTGGTAGCATATCAATGGCTAAATCAATTTCCCTTTCTGTGAAAATACCCGGGAGCTCATCTGAAAACACATCTGGAATTCACTAACCACTGGAATGGACTGAAGAGTCATAAATTTTTCTTGCACATCCCAAACTCTGACAATATTATAGATACAACCCTTTGCAATTAGCTTCCTTGCCCAGAGATAAGATATGAACCTACCTTTAGGTGCAGCTGCAGTACCCTTCCATTCCCGAATTGCTTCTCTAGGGAAATGGAATCTAACAATCTTTTTCCAGTACTCAACATTGGCATAACATGATACTAGCTAATCCATTCCCATAATTACATCGAAATCATTCATCTTCAACTCTATCAAGTCTATAAAGGTCTGGCGGTCAATAATTTCCACAGTACAACCTCAACAAACTCTCCTAACGATAATAGATTCACCAATAGGTGTACACACAGAAAATGGTTTCAGGAGAAATTCTGGTACTATAAAAAATTTTCCAGCTACTAGTGGTGTAATATAGGACAGAGTGGAGCCTGGATTTATCAAAGCATATACCAAGTTGGAATAAATATTTAGTGTACCTGTCACAACATCTGGTGATGACTCAGAGTCCTATCACCCTGCTAGTGCATAAGTACGGTTCTGACAACTACCAGAACTAGATGCTCCCATTCGGCCTCTACCTCTACCCACTGAAGTCTGGGGCCCACGACCTATAGAAGGTGCCGACAAATGTGACCCTGCTGATGATTTAGTCTGCTGACCCATATCACCTTGATCTCTAGTTGGACAGTCCCTCATCATGTGACCCTCCTCTCCACAAGAATAGAAAGTTGTGGAACCATATTTACATCTCCTTAAATGCCTCCTACCATATGTAGCACAATATGGTGGGGCTGTCTTCGTTTGGTCAGAACCTCTCTGCTACTGCGAGCCTGATGTTCGTGAACTATCACCTGGACCGGACTGACCATGATGATCCAGCCTGCTACCTTGCTGCTGCTGGGATGAAGAACTAGGTGGCCTACCTGAAAATTGAGGTCCTGGTCCACCCTGGGACTCTGCATGTAAGTCAGTTGGTCTAGCCCTTTTGTGTTGCTCTTTATCTACCCTCTCAATTATACGTTGTCGCTATCTAACCTCTTTTATATTCTGGAAAAGGCCTAAATCCAAGATATATCCATGTCCTCTCATAGCACAACTGTAGTACTAGAATCAAGATACTCTAGATCAAGCCTTGCTATGAAGCAGTGTACCCTGGCTGGCATAGTGGCGACAAAGGTTGGTGCTTATCTGACCAATGAGTCAAATCTCAGTGCGTACTCGGACACTCATCCTGTCCTGCTCCAGATGTAGGAACTGTTCTACTCTGGCCTGTCGGATCTTTCGAGGCAAGTAATGATCTATGAAGGCCTTAGAGATACTAGGCCATGTAGGTGGAGGTGCATCCCCGCCTCTGGACCTCTCCCAGCTCTCGAACAACAAAACGGCTATATCTTGCAGTCAGAACACCCCTAGCTCAACTGACTCTGTGGATAAAGCATGCATAACCCTGAATATCCTCTACAACTGATCTAAAAAGTGTTGAAGGTCCTCCCTACAGTCTGTCCCTTTGAACTATGGAAGACTCAAGGCAAGAAACTCACGAACCCTCGAACTTTCGGGTCCCTTAATGGGCCCGACAATGACTGGTGCCATTGGTTGATGCTTAGCAGCCATCATCTCAACCAACATATATACTTCATTCCTAATATCCTGGTCTGAGGGTGTAGGAAGTACTGGATGTGTTGCTGGCACATCTGTAGCCCTGGGAGGTTCCTGGTGTAGTGGGAATGCTAGGGAGATCGAGAAGATGTCTCCCTTTCAGTCCCAGGTTGGGCCATCACTGACTGTGGGACCCACTAGTACCCTCTCCTGCCACTATATCCAGCTCTTGGCTGGCTTTAGTCTATCTTGCATCAGGCATCTCTACAGACAAACATAATAAAATGAACTTAGGGACTCAATTCTATACAACTCAGCTCTATAGCATGATTTGAGTAGAAAAAGGTGACCATACTATCATGCCTCATAGTTTCTTGCTTATAAAAGTGGTGCACAACACATTTATAAACAAGACTCTACTAGAAACGGCTTGCAGACTCCCTAGGATATTACATTACTCCGAAACCAAGTTTGTCACGCCCCACCCTTGGAGGCATAACTGGCACCTGATATCACACTAGACCTTAAGCTGACCTAGCTGGATATATACATCTCTGGTGCACACCAGCAACACATAATCAAGAAAAAAATCAAGTATATTTCGTCTTAAAGAAGCCCTTGGCCGACAAAGTCACAATATAAGTATCTGCATAGATATTCAGCTGACCAAATAGTTCATAATAATAATAACATCCTATGTGGGCCGACAAGACCACCATATTGTCTAAATCAAATAAAGCGGAAGGTAGACATATATACAAGGTCCATTAAGGCCGCCAATCTGCTCAGTCAAAATAACAAAGCTAGCATAGACAACAACGTACTTTTATACAATCCCACTATCTGCAAGCCTCTAAGGAGTAAATACTTGGACGAGACAGAGCCCCGACCTACTAAAAAAAACTATACAACAAAAGACTAGCAAACCTCTAAAGTATGGAAACTCCGGAAGAGACCTATGTGTTAAGCCTGAACTACTACTGAGGAGGTCCCTGAACTTGTTTGTCAACACCTGCAGGCAAGAGTGCAGCGCCCCCAAGCTCGGGCGTCTGTACAATAATGCACTGAGTATGTATGGCAATAACAACAAGCTAGAACAAAAATGATATAAGAATGGAATGTAAACAACTAAGAGAATAAGAGAATAACCTGAAAGATCTTATTAAATTATACAGGAACTAGACAGCCAAAAGTCAAACAAGAACCTAACTTAGCCCCCATAAGCCTGGAATGTACAAACAACAAGCAATAACCTACTTGAGCCCCCATAAGTCCTAGAAGGTACAACTCAATCAACATATCCCTATTCGTAACAATGTAGCCTTGTAGGCAAGCTGTAACTATATTTTGAGCATACTTGGCCCATGTATCTGTATCTTGAGCCTTATGGTCTCCTGTAGCTATATCTAAGCCTTTTGGGCTCCTTTAGCTATATCTGAGCCTTCTGGGCTCCTGTAACTGCACCCCAAGCACTTAAGGCTCTACTAAGTACCAATGATGCCAACATAATCATAAAGAAAGTCCATGAGTAAGTAAACTTAAATATGGCTCTACGGGCATCGATATGGTTCTTCTAGACATTTTATAGCTCTTAAAAGAGTATAGTCCATAAGCAAGGTACACTTGTCAATAGCCTTTCTAGACAAAATTTCAGTGGACATCTATATGTATATGGATCTAATACTTAGCCCCAAATACTAACAGCAGATGAGATAGTCAATATAGGCATCATATAATTTTCCAATTTATCAACAAGTAAGGTGGCTTTCTAAGAGACCTACACAACCATTTGTATGTCATATCAAAGTGTAATGTCTCTATAAATAGGTGGAACACCTAGAAGGTCACCCCAACAACTCAATAGGCATCCATGATTCCATTTACCCCAAGGTAAAACTACAATTCTACTACTTTCGATCTATAGGTGTCAAGATACTCCAAAGGCCTATAGGCTAGCTATATAGTTATAGGCATTGCAATCACATTGCTTCTATGCTAAACAAATAGTTATGATGCCAATATCAACTTGAAATTCTAAGAAGCTAATCACAAATCCCTTAAGGAATCAGCGAAACAACAAACTATCAATAGCGAACTAAGTGACGACGATTTAGACGAGAAGATTTTCATGTTGCTTTTAATAGGCAGAGGCAGCAAATCAAGACAAATCCCGACAAGAGAAGCTCACATATTGTCACGCCCCACCTTGGGAGGCATGACTGGCACCTAGTGCCACATTGGGATCTGACTGACCTGGCGGGGCTTATACACATCTGATGCATGCCTGCAACTCAATTCAAGAAAACAACAAGCAATATCTCGATTGTAAACACAGCCTCCGGCCGACAAGGCCATATAGCTGCCTGTAAATAAAAACAGCTAACCAACAACAGGCAATAAAAGGGATCCTATGCGGACCGGCAAGATCACCATGTTGTGTAGTTATAACAGAAATGAGAACAAGCTACTATACTAGGCCCCACACATCCAACAACAGCTAACAAATTGGATACTGT
>JACEIK010000132.1:30981-44244 GCA_018107945.1 Datura stramonium | reverse complement strand
AGCCAGTGCGCTGTTGGTTGGCACGTCACACTGGCTCTGTGCGCACTGGTCCCGTCCGACCCCGCTTCCCAGGCTTTTTTTATCTGTGTCACGGTCTCTTTATTCATCACAAATCCTTGTGTATGCCTACTAACCAATGGCATTTTACGAGGTGTAACACATATACATATATATATAATTCCAGCAGACAATTTAATCAACAACTATTATGGATTCGAGTACTATGGCGAATAAGAACAAGTCGTATCAACTAAACGATGGAGGAAACCTGCCGAAAACTTTTTCACCTTAACATACCTTGTAAAAGATCCTATATCTCAAATATTCTCAATCAATCCCTGAATTATATACTTCTGAACAATAATCACCATGTTATACAACTCTAAAGCCACCTGAAACAGTCCACAACACAACAAACGAAAAAATTTTCAACATTAGTAGTCGTTTCAATATATGGCGTATAACCTTCGAATTAACAATGGAGGGAGCGTTAGAAACCCTTACCTTACAATATACAAGAGAATAGAAGTCATAAACAGCCTTCTAAATGATCTTCCCCTTCAAATAACATGCAAACAAAGCCGAAATTGACAAAATAAACATGTGCTAGTTGTTCTTCGCGACAACCCCAACTTCTGCCTTGATTTTGTGAGAGTTTGGATGGTGGAATCACCTATAGTGAACCTTGTAACCCTAGGGGAACCATGGAAGAGATGTAATGAAGTTTTTTGAACTGTTTGGAATGAAAAAAAACACATCCAAATCGTGAAGATATATTCCTGCCGACATGGGGCGCACCTCCATGTGCCTACTTGCGCAGTCTCACGAAAACGTGAATATCTCTCTGTTCTGAAGTCATATTGGCAAACTGTTTTATGTGTTGGAAACTATACTCATGGAAATTAAATTTGATGGGTATTAGGCCTCCTAACTCCTTATATATTTGGATAAAAACTCCCAGAAATGTGGCCCAAATTTCAAAGAATTTCTAAAAGTAACTTGCGATAACTTTTGCCGATTTTCATTTTACAACTTCCTCAACTTCAAACCTTAATGTATGATAATTGATTAATATGAATACCTTATAACACATTCTTATTGTTGTACTAAGCACTATTGGACATAGCTTTAATGTACGAGTTTATCGCTTAAATTATACGGGGTCTTACAAGATGGACTTCAGAGAGTGTGCAAGATGGATCCACTAACCACCAGTCATAGGATGACTCATGGTAAGAATGATGAACCATTGAATCAAAGGATGAACTTTCCTGTCTATCCATTGGATGAAGTTCAGAGAAGATGCAAGGCTGGTTCACTGACCACAAGTCATAGGATGACTCATGGTATATAATGACGTATCGTAATGATCACCCATAGGGAGAAGATCAGAGAAGTGAAAACTAGGTTCATAAGTAACGATTGGTCACAACGAGTAGTTATGACAACCAACAATCCATTGTGTGATCCGTGGTGACTGGACGGATAGATTTTTAATGTGAGTTCTCAGAGGTATTTTCATAACTTTCTACACTTTTAACTCCGAAATAAGGCCATTTTAGATTTTCTAAGAGGAGTATTAGAGTATTTATCCTAGTATAATCTCCCATTCTTCTCAAACCACCATACATTCCCAATTCTCTTAGCTCTCAAGGCTCTCAAGAACACCTAGGGTTCCTCTCCAAGAGATTCAAGATTCAAGTTCTAGCAAGGATTCTCAAAGCCTAGGTATGTGGGACTTCATTAAGGGTTTTGTTTCACCCTTGTGTCCTAATTATTTTCAAAACCTAGTAAATCCAATTCTCTAGAAATCACGTCTTAGGGTTTTCATTAATGTATGATTTCCCTTAATTTCTTCATGTTTTCAAGGCTCTTATGATGAATAGTATAATATGTTCACGGTTTTACTCTCAATTGCATAATGTATTTTCATGATTTGATACTAGAATAATTTCAAAGGTTTAGCCCCTATGAGTTAGCATTGTTTTCGAAAGAATTAGTCTGTTTTGAACATATGAATCTATTATGATTTAAGTATATATGTTTTATAGTATGATTTGGATATACGATTCTCTCATGATTTCAGTATGGTCAGTATTTTCATAGTTCTTTAGACTCTTAGGACAGTTTTAGATAAAGTAGTTAAGACTTAGTTTTAGAACACCAGTTTCAACCTATCAATATTTTCATGGTTCTATAGACTCTCAAGACACTTTCATATAAAGTAGTTTTGATGTTATACCCCGGGAGCCAAAAGATCAGACCCGGAGTTGAAACGAAAAAGAGTTGAAAATTGGAACCAGGTATCAGGACAGGTCGTGAGGTGACCCGTGAGAGCAGTCCATGAGTCGTGATGTGACTCATGGGGAGGCCAAGTGAGGAGTTGTAAAATCTAGAAAAGGGGATCCCATGGACGTGACCACGACTCGTGGCCAGACACCACGAGTAGTTAGGTCAGTCGTGGGATGGGTGAGTAAGAAAAGAGAAGAGGGGAGGCAGTGCACTCGACGGGAGGATCCCACGAGACGTGGTCAGTCCCCATAATTCATGAGGTGAGTCGTGGCCTAGGGTAACGAGTCGTTAGGTCCCTCGTTGGGACCATCTAACAGTAAATTTCTGCCAATTTAGTAAGGGCTTTTCCGTAATTCCTAAATTCTAAGGGCCTAAACTTCATCGGTTTTGAGTTATAAATAGTGACTTTTAAAGGGGTTAAGTTCATTTTAGGCCATTTTCATATTCATGCATGGAAGAGTGATAGTCTAAAGAGGTGATCAAGGTAATCTTTCAAAGTCTTTTGGCTTGCTCACGGGCTTTACCCTCATGGCTAGTTCACGTATTTACAAGCATGCTTATGATTATCATGATTTAACTAGCTCATGAATTTCATGCATATTATACTATAAGCATTATATATGTTTTGGGAGTAGTATTTAACACCGAGTAGGTTTCGGGCCCAGATTTTGCCCCGAATCTCAGAACTATGTGCCACCATAGGTCATGATGGGACCTCCTTTGTCACTGTCCCTTTGCCCAAATGGGCCCTTTCATGTGTGATATCACGCCCTTCATGGTTCTACCCATCGAAAGGTATAAACACCCTCCCGACTAGGGATTTACAGGTCGGGCTCCATGTGTACTCATATGAGGTATGTCGGTTATAAGAATCCCCCCTTATTCCTCATGTTTCCTGCATTGATATGTTTGCGTTATTTGGCTCCAGCGATGATTTAATTAAGTTTCTCTCATGACTATGATAATGAATAGTTTACGAACGAATTGAAAATCTTGAGCCTTTTGATATCTCATGGTATTTATATTTCTAGCATGTTGTCCCACTCCTATGATTATTTATAAGCTTTTATGTAATTTTAAATGTTCGTTTTTCTTACCTTGCATACTCGGTACATTTCACGTACAGATCGCATACTCTATGTTGTATCGTTTCATGATACAGGACCCGACTCTCAAGCTTAGCTCCGTCAGTAGTCCATTTCAAAGTTTAGTATCCAGCCTTTTGGTGAGTTCTCATTCTCCGAGGACCATATATTTCAGATATTGGTGTCATTTTTTTCTTTTAGTTTTGCTGGGTTAGGTGGGGATGTTGTCCCATCAACCCATATGATATGATAGAGGCTTTTAGACTAATTGTAGTACTCAGCTGTTATGTATTTGTACGTTCCACTTATCATGCTATGTTATGTTATGCTTATGTTTTCGCTATATCGCCATGTTAAGTATTCTGCTTAATGATGTGAAGTTAGATGAATGTTCATGCCAAGGGTCGTCTTGGAGTCTCTCGGGGCTCCTTGTTTCGTATTACGATCTGAGTCTACGTGTGGGACGTGACAAACTTGGTATCAGAGAAATAAATTTGAAGTGTCCTAGGGTGTATGAAAGCCGCGTTAAGTAGAGTCTTTTTCATGGGTGTGAAGCGCATCACACTTGTAATGAAAAGGCTATGAGACGTTTAGGAAATGTTCCCTACTTTCATGATCTATGTTGTGCGATGAAATGTCTTCCTCTCCTTCTAATTCATGCTATTCACGAATGCAGAATCATGGCTCCCCAAAGAATAAATGGTAGGAGGAATGGAAATGGAGACGGCCATGAGGATGGCAATGGGAATGGGCACCAGCAGGCCCACCAGTTCAGGAGCACCAGGCACTGGAGCCAGTTGCCCATGCTGAGTTTTGGGCTGCTATTCAGATGCTCGCGCAGGTCTTGACCGCTTAGGCCAATCAGCAGGCGGTTACACATGTCCTGCAAAATGGCAATGTAGCAGTGGCTCGAATCAGGGACTTCTTGAGAATGAACCCGTTGGAGTTCCGCAGGTTAAAGGTAGATGAGGAACCGCATGAATTAATCGATGAGATTCTGAAACTCACCCAGGTCATGGGTGAAACAAATAGAGAGTGCATTGATTTAGCCTCTTATCAGCTAAAAGGGATGGCACATATCTGGTTTAAGCAATGGAGAGGCAATAGGGCAGTGGGGGCAGGCCCTATATGTTAGGAAGAGTTCCATGCAGCCTTTTGGATCGATTCTTCCCTCGTGAGATAAGGAAACTGAAGGCGGCCAAGTTTGTAAATCTGAAGCAGGGTGATATGTCAGTTTAGGAGTACGCTCTGGAGTTCATCCACCTATCCAAGTATGCACCAGAGTTAGTGGCAGATCAGAGGGCTTGGGTGAGCCGATTTTTGCATGGAGTGGCTGACTACCTAGATAAGGACTGTAGGATCGCCATGCTGCATCGAGATATAGATTTTTCCCGCATATTGTTTCATGCACAGTAGATGGAGTCAGTGTATCAGACGCATAGAGAGGCCAAGAGGGCCAGGACAGACAATTATTGGATTTCTCAACCTAGATCGGGGGGTGGATAGCGCCAGCAGTCTCATCACAGGTCTTTTGCTCCAGCTGCATCATCAGCTAGTACACCATCTAGATCACGAGGGTATTGGAGGAGCAGGGCTTCAGATTCGAGGGGCCAAGGTAGCATGCAGATAGAGCGCACTTTCCCAACTTGTGCAAGGTGCGGCAAGAACCACCTAAGGAGATGCCTAGTTGGCTCAGACACTTGTTTCGGTTGTGGCAAACCCGGGCACAGACTTAGGAATTGTCCTTCGGACATATTAGGGGGCGGCGGAGCCCGTACGCCAGCCTCTAGTTCAGCCTCTCCAGCAACACGTCCCTCTCAGCAGGGTGTCTCCACTATTTCAGCCGGCAGTCAGCGCCGTAACAGGTTCTATGCCCTTGCGACCCGTTAGTTGCAGGAGGCTTCACCTGATGTGGTTACTAGTATGTTGCGAGTGTTTCATCTTGATGCTTATGCTTTGTTAGATCCATGGGATACCTTTTCCTTTGTGACACCTTATATTGCTAGTAGCTTTGGAGTCGGTCTTGAAACTTTGTCAGAACCATTTTTAGTTTCTATTCCCATTGGTGATTTGGTTGTAGCTAGGCGGGTGTATAGAGGGTGCCCGATCATTATATGGCATAAAGTTACCTCCAAAGACCTTGTATCTCCCATCTCTTCGGGCACTAAAACTGNTGGTTGTAGCTAGGCGGGTGTATAGAGGGTGCCCGATCATTATATGGCATAAAGTTACCTCCAAAGACCTTGTATAGTTAACCATGACTGATTTTAATATTATTCTTAGCATGGATTGGTTGTATGCGTGTTATGCTTCTACTTATTGTAGAACCCGAGTAGTAGAGTTCAGATTTTCGGGTGAACCAATCTTATAGTGGAAGGGTAGTTCAGTTGTGCATGTAGGTCATTTCATTTCCTACCTTAAGGCAAGAAAGATGATTTCTAAGGGTTGTGTGTATCATCTATTAGGTTTAAGGATGTTGAGTCCGAGACCCTGACTATCGAATCAGTTTCGGTAGTGCGTAAGTATCCAGAAGTTTTCCTTGATGATTTACCGGGTGTTCCTCCTGAGAGGAAAATTGATTTTGGAATTGACCTTATTCCCGACATGCAGCCTATAGCTATTCCTCCTTACAGAATGGCCCTAGCTGAGCTAAAGGAGTTGAAAGAACAGTTGAATGACCTATTAGATAAGGGTTTCATTAGACTGAGCAAGTCTCCATGGGGTGCACCAGTTTTATTCGTTCGAAAGAAGGATGGTTCCCTTCAGATGTGCATTGACTATCGGCAATTGAACAAAGTCACCATCAAGAACAGGTATCCTTTACCCAGGATTGATGATTTATTCGATCAGCTTCAGGGTGCCAAGTGTTTCTCGAAGATAGATCTCAGATCCGGGTACCATCAGCTTAGAGTTCGGGAGAGTGACATCCCGAAGACGTCCTTCAGGACGCAGTATGGCCATTATGAGTTTGTAGTTATTTCTTTTGGACTAACGAATGCTCATGCATATTTTGTGGACTTGATGCACAGGGTGTTCAAGCCATACTTGGATATGTTCGTGATTGTGTTTATTAATGACATCCTAATATACTCTAGGAGCAAGGAGGAACATGCTGCTCATTTGAGAATACTGCTTCAAACTCTCAAGGATCGCCAACTATATGCCAAATTTAGCAAGTGCAAGTTTTGGTTGAACTCTGTAGCATCTTTGGGCCATGTAGTATTAGGTGAGGGCATAAAGGTGGATTCTCATAAAATAGAGGCGATGAAGAATTGACCTAGACCGATGAATCCTTCAGATATTCAGAGTTTCTTAGGTTTATCTGGATACTATCATAGATTTTTTGAGGGTTTCTCATCTATTGCTGCACCTTAGACCAAATTGACTCAGAAAAAGGTTAAATTCCACTGGTCGGAGGCTTGTGAGAAGAGCTTTCAAGAGTTGAAGACTCGACTTACTTCAGCGCCAGTGTTAACTCTACCGGAGGGTACCAATAGGTTCGTGGTGTATTGTGATGCTTCAAGGATCAGACTTGGGTGTGTGTTGATGTAGCACGGGAAGGTTATCGCATATGCCTTTAGAAAGTTGAAAGTTCATGAGAAGAATTACCTGAGCCACGATCTTGATTTAGCCGCGGTGGTGTTCACATTGAAGATATGGCAACATTATTTGTATGGCGTCCATGTGATTGTGTTTATGGACCACAAGAGCTTGCAATATGTGTTTGCATATAAGGATCTCAATCTTCGGCAAAGAAGGTGGTTGGAGCTACTCAAGGACTACGATATAAGTGTTCTTTACCATCTGGGTAATGCCACCGCAGTAGCGGATGCACTTAGTAGACTCTCCATGGAGAGTGTGTCTCATGTGGGCGAAGGGACGAAGGAGCTGGTGAAGGATGTGCACCGACTCGCAAGTTTGGGAGTTAGGTTGGTTGACTCGACCGATGGCGGTGTTGTTATTCAGGACGGATCAGAATCATCCTTGGTGACTGATGTAAAATCTAGGAAAGATGAGGACCCAATTTTGGTAAAGTTAAAGGAAGCCATTCAAAATTAGAAGGTAGAGGTCTTCTACAAAGGGGGAGATGGTGTGCTTCGGTACAAGGGTCGCCTATGTGTTCTAGATGTTGATGATTTGAGGAGCTGGATGTTTCACGAGGCTAATGGATCCAGGTATTCTATCTATCCAGGTGCCACCAAGATGTACCATGACTTACGGGATGTTTATTGGTGGAATGGCATGAAGAAGGATATCATAGAATTCGTAGCAAAGTGTTTGAACTGTCAGCAAGTAAAGGTTGAGCATTAGAGGCCGGGAAGCGTGCTTCAAGATATTAGTATTCCTACTTGAAAGTGGGAAGAAATCAAAATGGACTTTGTCACAGGTTTTCCTCGCACTCGCCGGCAATATGACTCAATTTGGGTTGTGGTAGACAGGTTGACCAAAGTCGCTCATTTTCTACCGGTAAAAACCACGGATTCGGTGGAGGATTATGACAAACTATATATTAAGGAGCTAGTACGATTGCATGGAGTGCCCTTGTCCATAATTTCAGATAGAGGTACTCAACTTACCTCTCAGTTTTGGAGGTCATTTCAAAAATGGCTTGGTACACAGGTTAAGCTCAACACAGCATTTCACACGCAAACAGATGGCCAAGTGGTGCGGAAAATCCAGACTCTACAGGTCATGTTGAGAGCATGCGTGATGGACTTCAAAGGTAGCTGGGATGAGCATTTGCCTCTTATTGAATTTGCATACAACAACAGTTATCATTTCAGTATCTAGATGGCACCGTTCAATGCTCTTTATAGGCGGAGGTGTAGGTCGCCCATTGGATGGTTTGAGGTTGGCGAAGCGGTGATGACAGGACCGAATTCGATTCCTGAGGCGATGGAGAAGTTTCAATTGATAAGGGACAGGTTGAAAACTGCTCAGAGTTTCCAAAAGTCCTATGCCAACGTGAGGAGGAGAGAATCAAAATTTGAAGTTGATGATTGGGTATTTTGAAGGTGTCTCCCATGAAGGGAGTGATGAGGTTCGGAAAGAAGGGGAAACATAGTCCCCGCTATGTCGGCCTATACTGGATTGTAAAACATGTTGGTAAGGTGGCTTATGAATTGTATTTTCCCTCAAAATTAGCTTTTGTGCATCCTATATTCCATGTATCGCTCTTAAAGAAGTTTTTGGGTGATCCAGCTCTAGTTGTCCCGGTGGACAGTGTTGGTGTAAAAAACAGCCTCAGTTATGAGGAGGTTCCGGTAGAAATACTGGATCATTAGGTTCGAAGGCTAAGGAATAAAAATAGTGCTTTAGTCAAAGTGTTATGGAGGGATCAACATGTTGAAGGAACTACGTGGGAAGCCGAAGCAGATATGATGGCTAGGCACCCACATTTATTCTCTACCGGCTCAGTTTCAGCTTGAGGTATCAGTTTTGACCAAAAACTCTATCTACATTTCATGATCAGTTGTGCCCAAGTTTTCTTTTATGTATATGGATGAGTGTATGGTTTATGAATTCAGTTCAGCTATGTAGTTTGAGTCGGGGATAGTCATACCGTCAGTTTTCGATTTAAACGATTAGTATTTGAATATGATAATTGAATTTTCCTACTTTTCTATGTGTTTTCCAACATTCGAGGACGAATCTTCCCAAGAGTGAGATATTGTTATACCCCGAGAGCCCAAAGATCAAACCCGGGAGTTGAAACGGAGAAAAGTTGAAAACTGGCACCAGGTATCAGGACGGGTTGTGAAGTGACTCGTGAGAGCAGCACACGAGTCGTGATGTGAATCGTGCGGAGACCAGGTGAGGAGTTTGAAAATATGATAAAAGGGGATCCCACGGACGTGACCACGACTCATGGCCAGACCCCACGAGTCGTTAGATCAGTCATGGCGTGGGTGAGTAAGAAAAGAGAAGAGGCGAGACAATGCACTCTATGGGAGGACCTCATGAGTCATGGTCAGTCCCCACAATTCGTGGGCTGAGTCATGACCAAACAAGAAGTAAAAGCTGTTGAGGCCGAGTCAATGTACTTGACGAACGACTCCACGAGTCATGGCCCAGGGTAACGAGTCGTTAGGTCCCTCATTGGGACTATCTGACAGTTACTCTCTGCGAATTTAGGAAGGGCTTTTCCGTAATTACTAAGTTTCTAGAGCCTAAACTACATCGTTTTGAGTTATGAATAGTTACTTTTAAAGGGGTTAAGTTCATTGTAGGCCATTTTCATATTTATGCATGCAAGAGTGATAGTCTAGAGAGGTGATCAAGGAAATCCTTCAAAGTCTTTCTTCAATTCCTTCTTGGACATTCAAGGAAGTGTTAGAATCATCCATAACCAGGTACATAGGGTTAGGAATGGGTGTTTTAGTTCACACCCATTTCCAATAACTCCTAATTCATGAAGTTTGTTCAAAATCCATATGGGGTTTTAACTTAAATCTTGTGGAACTCTAACAATCTAACTATGGGTTATTATTTTTCATGATTTACATCATATTTTATGAATTTTTATTATATTCTACAACTATTTTGATTATAAATTTATTAGTTTCAATTTCTAGTTAATTATGCCTAATTATGCATGTTCTATGATGGATCCAGTTACGATCTTTACCTTAATTGTTGATATTCATAAACCCAACATGATTTATGACTCGTAATATAGATTTATTCAAATTCTCATTATGAACTTATGATTTACAAATCCTATGCATTGATCTATAAGTATGCATGAACCTCATGATTTTACTAATTATATTTTGGCCGACTCACAGGCTTTACCCTCAAGGCTAGTTCACGTATTTACAGGGATGCTTATGATTATCATGATTTAACTAGCCCATGAATTTCATGCATATTATACTATGAGCACTATATACGTTTTGGGAGTAGTATTTAATACCGAGTAGGTTCGGGGCTCAGGTTTTGCCCCTAAACTAAGAACTACGTGCCACAGTAGGTCATGATGGGACCTCCTTTGTAACTGTCCCCTTTCCCAAATGGGCCCTTTCATGTGTGATATCATGTCCTTTATGGTTCTACTCTCGGCAAGGTACGAACACCCTCCCGACTAGGGATTTACAGGTCAAGCTCCATGTCTGCTCATATGGGGTATGTCGGTTATAAGAATCTCCCAATGTTCCTCATATTTCGTGCATTAATATGGTTATGTTATTTGGCTCAAGTGATGACTTAATTAAGTTTCTCTCATGACTATGATAATGAATGGTTTACAAACAAATTGAAAACCTTGAGCCTTATGTTATCTTATGGTATTTTTGTTTCAAGCATGTTGTCCCACTCCCATGATTGTTTATAAGCTTTTATGTAATTCTAAATGTCCGTTTTACTTACCTTGTATACTCGGTACATTCCACGTACTGACTCTCAGGCTCAGCCCCATCAGTAGTCCATTTCAGAGTTTAACATTCAGCCTTTTGGTGAGTCCTCATTCTTCGAGTACCATATGTTTCAGATATTGATGTCCCTTTTTGCTTTCAGTTTTGCTGGATTAGTTGGGGATGTTGTCTCATCAACCCATCTGATACGATAGAGGCTTTCAGACTAATTGTAGTACTCAGCTGTTATATATTTTGTACGTTCCGCTTATCATGCTATGTTATGTTATATTTATGTTTCCACTATATCGCCATGTTAAGTATTTCGCTTAATGATGTGAAGTTAGATGAATGTTCATGCCAGCGGTCAATTTGGAATATCTCAGGGCTTCTTGTCCCGTGTTACGATCCAGGTCTACGTTCAGATCGTGACATTTGACCTAGTCTTAGAACGCCAATTTTTCAGATTATTAGTATTTATGTTCAGTTGGGAGTAGTAATTAGTATCGAGTGGTACGGGGTTCATAGCACTCAGGATTTTCGAACTACATGCCATCGTAAGTTATTTGTCCGAATTAGCTCATGGTGAATTCACACAGTAATGCCTCTATATCTTGGCAAAATATATTGGGTCCTATTGATGGGGCATATACATCGAACACATCTAGCTCGTGTGGCTATATATTGATTAATAGACTCTCCCACAATACAGTTCAGTTTTAGTATAGTTCATATCAATTACTGTTTTCAGCTATAGTTACAGCTTCAGTTTCCGGTGCATGTAGATGACCCTTAAATCAGTTTTACTTATTTTTTCATTAACTATTTTCAGACTATCACATTATACCAGTATTTATGTATCTCATATATGGTCATTGTACCTAACTTCAGCTTATGCATTCAACTATGTATTTAGTATAGTTTTTTTCAGATTACTAGCATGTTTTAAACATTAGTTGCATATCCCATATACTCAATACATTTTAAGTACAAATCATATACTTTTTGTGTTATATTATTTCATGATATATATCCAGGTATTTAGACTCAACCTCATAAGTAAACACGTTCCAGGACTTAAACAATGATTATTGGTGAGTCCTCATTATTCGAGGGTTGGAGTTGTGTTCTATTTAGTTGTTTGTCCTTACTTTCAGTTTTTAGATTTATAGAGTTTGCCGGAGGCTTGTTCCAGCAATTCATCAATTAGTAGAGGCTTTCAGATAGAGTATTAGTGTTTCCAGATTATGACTCAGTGTTTATCTAACTTTTAAATTTAGCTTATCCCAATATTTCTATGAATGTTCTTTTTTTCATAGTTAAACTTCTTCCACTAGGTTTATCTTAAATCAGATTTCAGTAGTATCATGTCATGCCATGGGTTAGCTTGATGTCATTCGTGGTTCGAGGTCCCGTATCGTATCCAGGGTGTAGACTCGAGGCATGATAGTTTTACATGTCTTTAAGTATTAATTTAAGTCCAAACTGACTCTATCTTGCTAAATTTAAGGAATTAAATGAATTTATAAAATGAGGCACGAAAATAACTGAAGTCTTCCAGAAATGAAGAAAAAGAAAGACTGTATTTTCAAGATAAGGTCCATATTTTAATAGTGTCTTCTTTTTCAGAATATACCACCAGGTATTATGCAATGGACGTCTTATGATGTGGTCCATCTTCTCAAAATATAGACTGTTAATTGATTCGTTTTTCCAAGAAAAACTTTAAGGTGGAAGAATTAATGGAAGAAAAAGATGGACCATTTTTTCAAAAGACAGACCATCAATTCGAAGGACGGAAGAATGCTAGACAAACCATGAAAGCAACTCCAAGATACGGACCAGCTTTTCAAAAGACGATCCGTCTCTGCAACCTGAGCCCTCCGATTTTGAATTAAATTAGAATTTTAGGGGCTTAGTGTATATAGTATTTTTTTTACATATATTTTTTAGATAGATCTGACTTTCTTATATAGTTTTAACTTAGCTCTCATAGTTTTCGTAGTTTTAGCTTGTATTGAAGATTATCCATTCATGATTTGAAGATCCAAATTCTAAATTCTCTAATTGTTTTGTAAGTTGATATGCCAAATTAATTGATTTCTTTTTCTTCTCTTGATATGGGTATCTAAATATAGATCTAGGGTTGTGAACCCAATGAGTTTGTAAAACCTAATAATCTTAATTGGGTGAAATTGATTATGAACTTGAGAATATTTGATTGATTTGGGTTTGTAAAGTGATATTGGTGATAAAAGTCATCCAGTCATCCCCAATTGCCTCTATTGTGCTTGAAAGTAGGGGTGGGCATAAAAACCGAAAACCGAAAAATCGAATCGAACCGAGCTAATTCGATTTTTTCGGTTTCGATTTTTCGATTTTTCGGTTCGATTTCAATTTTTTTTTTTAAATTTCAGTTTTTCGGTTCGGTTTTCGATTTTAAAATTTCGATTTTTCGGTTTTTCGGTTTAACCGAAATTTTACATTTAAAAAAAAAAAAAATTATAACTTAATTTCAAAAAAATAAAAATACT
>JACEIK010000132.1:16276-30551 GCA_018107945.1 Datura stramonium | reverse complement strand
TTTGGTTCGGTGTTCGGTTCACTACATGAAAAACCGAAAACCGAAAAAACCGAACCGAAATTTAAAAAAACCGAACCGAAAAACCGAATGCCCACCCCTACTTGAAAGAGTCAATTAAGGTTTGGGTAGTATCAAACAACAATGGCCCAAGGCTCTAACCCTTGTTTAATAGATTTTCCTAGACATAGGCAGAATTCAATTTGCAAATTGTAATCGGGTAGAATGGAGTTCTCATCAATTTGATAAAATTGATGTAGATTTACATCATTGGGATTGTCAAAAGACACCTAGTAGTTGCCTAAGTTGATTGATTGCATATTCACTTAAAGTCCATTCTCAATTATCCCTTTTGAGTGATTTTGGGGAATCAGCCCAAATTGGGAATACTTCCCCGATTTTTTCTAATATTAATTTACAACTTTAAGAATTTCAATTCTTAGTTTATTACTCTTTTACCCCTAATCTGAATAGCTCTAAGTTTGCAAATTACATTTGAAATTTCTTTATAGTAAGCGACAAAACAAGTCTCTATGGATGCGATTTCTATTCTTGACTTGGGTAATTATATTATACCTACCACGTACACATTCACTAGTTGAGGTGGATTAGGGGAGATATCGTACTAGTATATAAATTAATTATTACTTAGTAAAATTGAGCAAACTTTATGCTTATATTAACTACCCCTTTATGTTAGCAACTATTGTTTAAACATGATCTAATGCAAGCACACTTGAGCATTTAAGAGGAAAAGAAAACAGTCCTTTAATAGAAAATACCTTTAAACAGATAGAGAAGCAGTCATGTTTATGAACTTGTATTCAATGTCCTTATTAGATTATGGCTGAATAATCATTATATACGGATGGTTGAACAATCAAGGGGTAGCATAGCTCAAGTAAATTCAATCTTTAAGAATATGTATTTGTAGCCGCTAAGATCAAACATCCGAACCTAAGTAGTCACTGCCTTCTTAATTAACCTATTGTTACTACGTTACTGACATACAAGCACTTTAGTCAATTAAGAGGATTATATCACTCAAGTAATCTGGAGTAATGGGAGTACATAATCATATATATGTTGGTTCTAAAAAATATTTAAATTCATGTCATCCCCGAATCATTCTTGTGCACATAATGAAGGTTCTAGACATGTAAACTCAAAAATGGACTTAGGAAGAAAATAAGACAGCTTACTTGCAGGAATCATTATTTCGTTAGTTACTTCCTTTAATAAATCACTGTTATTAATAAATGACCTACATATGAACACATTTAAAATAGTCAAAGAGATATAATTTAAAGGAAGATCTGAATTTAAATCTTGAAAAAGTCACAAGTTATTTCAAGCTCATTTCATCCTTTTACTACGTGTTTAACAATTCCAATATCTAACACTTTAACCAAAATAAACATGCATAGATATATAATAAATAAGTGTTCAACTTAATTTGACTAAGTAATATCAATTAATTATTTTATGTTATATTGCATTAAAAAAAAAAGCTCAAGTAAACACTATAGAAAAATTTAGTAGTAGTAACAACCCTTTTGAACAGAATCTAGATTGCAAACAAGAAAGCTATCTCAGTTTTATAGATTCAAATTAGATTTACTGCTTACTGTATATACTAGGTTGAACTTGCTATAGCGATATATGTATGTGAAACACCTAACTAATTAAGAATTTTCACAACTTGAATAATCTCGGGGCTTCTCAAAAACAAAGATAAGTAATCAAAGCAATTTACACCAAATCAAGACCATATTATCATTACTCTACTGCTGCTAAATGCCTTAACTCACAAAACATTTAACCACACAAGAATTTTCTCTACCCAAAATATAAATGAATAATCATGTTCATTCTCCCTTACATATATATTATGCTAATCCGTTACTACTTGCCAAGGTGATTTAAACAAATAGAAAAACACTTGTACCTGATAGTGTTCATGTAATAGTGAAAATCCAGGCTTCTTGAGCACATTTTTTTATTCTAGTTCAAATTATCCCTCTAATTAATGCTACTGCCAAGTATAGATATTTACATAAAGTTATAATGATCTCAAGAAAAACGATTACCCATATTTTAAGGCTTAAAATTCATAGTGTCTCTTTCATTATTATTTTTATGTCAAGTTGGAGGTTAAAGAACACATACAAATACATAACAAGGCAAGATTACAATTAAATAGTTACAAATCATTCAACTGTTATCGTTACTCAAACAAATAACTATTATCAATTGCAAACCAGATTAAAATACCTAATAATCGGCTAAGTTGGAAGNTGGGGCTTTATATACTTGGGACCTCTAAGTCGCATTCGTCGAATGCGATTTATAAGTCGCATTTGCCTTGCGACGCGCCGACTTGGCGCTTGTCCGGTCTCTCCCCGGGCTCTTTTCTCGCACGTATGGTATTCTAAAACTCTTAACCAACATGCAAATAGGCCATCTACATGTCAAGAATTTATGGGGTGTAACAGTTCCAAGGAGCGGTATGCCGTCTGCGAGGGACGAATATGAGGTTCGAGGACCTTATACAGTCCATTCCATGGCAGGACTATTTTTATGCCATATCGGCACCACACCCTCGCCGAGCCTGGTGCCCCCAGTGCAGTTATCAGGAGTCCACCGGACTTAGACACAGCTATAGATAAGGAGTCTAGCGGGCTCAGTTGCAGACTCAGGGGGACAAGTAGGTTGTCTATAGCACCAGTAGAGTCATAGAAACCTGGATAGGGGTATATAGATTGAGGTGTACTTGTCAGGGCTTATGGGGGTCTCGGTAGGTTATTTCTGTGTTGCTTGTACCTTCCAGGCTTATGGGGGCTAGGTTAGGTTCTTGTTTTTATTCTGGTCTGCTAGCTATAGCTTATGAATATATGATTGTACAGTCGTAGCTTATATACATGTAGTATTGCTAGATGCAGATTACGAATAAGTAGCTTACAGGTTAATCTTTCTGCCCCTTCTCTCTATTTACTTTCAGTCTTTAACAACTTACTTACTGCCTTACATATTCAGTACATATTGTACTGACGCCCATCCTCGGGCACTGCATTACTTTCCTATAGGTTTAGACAAACAGAGTTTAGGATTTTCTGTAGTAGCTGTTCAGAGTCAGCAGTTTGGCCAGCTCCTTTCATTCGGAGTTGCCAGGTTGTAGAGATTGTAGTCTTTTATTTGTACATCATTTGGGTAGGACGAGGCCCTGTCCCGATCACTATTTGTATTCTTAGAGACTTGAACACTACAGTATTTAGTTAGTTAGCTGTTGTATGTCGTGTGGGGCCTAGAATAGCTGCTTATTTTCCTTTATGTTATAACTAGACATCATGATGGTCTTGTCGGCCTGCATAGGACCCCTTTTGTTATCTGTTATTGGTTAGTTGTTTTCACCTACCGGTGGCTATACGACCTTGTCAGTTGGAAGTTGTGCTTACAGCCTAATATAGCCCATTGTTTTCTTGAATTAAGTTGCAGGAATTCACCAGATATGCACAAGCCCAGCCAAGTCAGTCAGATCTCAGTGTGGCACTAGGTGCCAGTCATGCCTCCCAAGGTGGGGCGTGACAAACTTGGTATCAGATCAGTTCATATCCTAGGGAGTCTGCAAGCCATTTCTAGTAGAGTCTTGCTTATAAATGTGATGTGCACCACATTCTATAAGTAAGAGGCTATGAGGCATGAAAGTATGGTTACCTTTTCTTTTTCTCAAATCGTGCTATAGAGACGAGTTATATAGGGATGAGTCCCTAAGTTTTCATTGTTGTGTCTGTAATAGAATAACGTCTGATATAGGGTATACTTCAGTTAGCCGCAAGTTAGCTACAATAGCAGGAGGAAGTACTAGTGCGATGCCATAGTTTGGGGACAACCAGTTTGAGAACGAAGGCGAATGTCTTTTACTTTTCTCAGTATATTCCTAGGGCACCAGGAATCTCATTAGCTAGTAGATATGTCAGCACTGTCCCCAGTTCTTTCCACAACCTTAGAATAGGAGGTCAGGAGTATGGTATACATATGAGTCGACTTACCTACTAGATATATGAGATCAGACAGGGGCGACAATTAATGTTGGTTTACCTAGAGAGTACGAAAGAAGAGGGAATTATGGGAGTCTTACCTCCAACCCTTCGGATGTTGTACAATTCCGTACCTCAATTCTATTGTAGTATGAAATGGCTATCTCCTGCCTCCCAATTTTGTTTTGGGTATAGTGAAGAGCGTAAGAATTGAGGTGGTGTTGCCCGAAGTAAATATTAAAGAAGGGTTAGATCTGTTGAATCCTGGAAAAGGTTAGGAAGTGGTTGAGACCTCTGGTGTTTTAGTAAATTATCCAGACCTTTATGGCGGTAAATCAGGAGAAAAGATAAGACTGCTAGTAGCATTCAAGTACATGTAAGAGTATACAAGTGATAAACCCCCCAGCAACAGTGAAGCTCAGGTCAGAAATAGGCCGATTCAGACGCAATGTGCTAACGACAGTAGGGCATACCTGCAAGATAATGGTTACGGCCCTAGCTTGCTATAGCGAAGGATAGAGAGATCATATGATAGAGATAGGCCCAAGTGCGGGTCAGGAGGATACAGGTCTGTAGACTTGATTAGTAATATCTTTGACAAAATGAGGTAGAAGGCACGAACCCCAAAGCTCAGTCTAATGGAAGCAAGGGGAAAGGCACGAGTATCTAACTTTGGGGAAACAGAATCTCCTCCAGGTTAAAAGTAAATTGACAGAGCATAGGACCACTGATGAATGTTGAGAAATAAGCATTGGGCTGACAATTAAGGGATAGTGAGGTTGTAGCCTGGAATGCTGCAATATCACCACTAGTTGATGAGGTAAAGGAGTGACAACATAGAGATTCTAACCTAGAACAACCTAGATACAAGGCCTAGTAGGGAGTTACTGGCCTTGAGATAATAAGGGAAGAAGTCATAAGACCCAAAGGTCGACTCTTCTTTCCAAGGGTGACAGTACTTTGTTAGTAAACTATAGCCAAGGTGCATCATGTCCGTTACTCCCTCCACTCAAAGTTTAATGAAAACACATCAGGCTATAAGAAAGACCTATTGATGACATAGGAAGAGGAAAGATATTGTTGAGTCATAGCGCAGAGCTTTAACAACCAGCCAAGGAAGGCTGGGCAATAGTAACCGGGCAGACTAATTCAGTAGATATCGCGCCTGGATAAAAGTGCGAAGGAGTCGGCTCGAATATAGTTACAAGGCCAATTCAAGAGGTGATCTTACCTGTAAGGAAGTGAAAAGTAACATACATGAATACAGTTATAGGATTATCTCGTACCAGGTGTAAATTTACCTCACTTGAGTCAGTATGATATGGCTAACAAGATCGACTCATGTCTTGCTAGATGGAATTATATTTTAGCCAAAGGTTATGTTGAGTTAAATGTATAAGAAGTAGTTTAGTTGCGTGGAGCCAAAGTATCCAATGAACTCTGACAGAGAGCTACAACGCATTTTAGAAAGGCTTCCAGAACAAATTGGGATGCATATTAAGTTGAGTATGACTCCTCCTCTCCAAAAAAATGGTTAAGCAGAGCACACAACTCAGACGTCGGAGGTCTATTATGAGTGGAAGTGGAAGCCCCCTAAAGTAAATTATAGGTAGTTGAACCAGGGCATATTATAATAGGAAGACTAAAAAAGTTAAACTTACCAAGAAATGGGTACCGATAGCCCAAGGTCGTCGGAAGTCCTACCCCAAT
Organism: Datura stramonium; assembly: GCA_018107945.1. NCBI lineage: Eukaryota > Viridiplantae > Streptophyta > Magnoliopsida > Solanales > Solanaceae > Datura > Datura stramonium. The sequence continues at coordinate 24,807 of JACEIK010000132.1, read as the reverse complement.
ATACAACGTAGGCATCTAAGGATTGAAGCAGTAGTTGGTTATTTCTAGAAACTTTTCCAAAGAAAGGCGTTATAGGATTGGTGGAAAGGGAAAATTTAGCCCTAGATTTATTGGCCCGTATCATATCCTCCGAAGACAGGCATGGTGGCATATAAGCTGGAACTGTCTCCAGAGTTAGAATCTGTCCACCCAGTCTTTACGTGTCAATGTTGCGTAAGTGCATAGGAGATCCATCCCGAGTGGTGCCAGTTGAGGACGTTCAGGTCACTGAGGAGCTAGCCTACAAAAAAGTCCCAGTTGCCATACTAGATCGGCAAGTTCGCAAGTTGAGAACTAAAGATGTAGCCTCTGTTAAAGTATTATGGAGGAACATGAATAAAGGAGGGATGACCTGGGAAGCTGAGGATGATATGAAATCTACATATCCTCACCTGTTCCAGGACTGATTCAGATTATGTAATTAAGGTGATGTTGTTATTCAGTTATCATCCTACTGCCTATGTTATATGTACTGTTTAGCTGGTCGCCTCTTTGTGATGAAATAGTTGTTTATAGCATCCTACGAGGCTCCTATGTTGGACTTTTCTGCGTTTCAAGTTTTTGGATAGTCCATATTACAGGGAGACTCTGTCAATTTTTTTTCAGAATACTAGTTAAGAGAGCTAACTCCTTTAAGTCTGAGAATGACATTCGAGGACGAATATTCCTAAAGGGGGAGGATGTTACACCACATAAAATGTTAACGGTTAGTAGGCGTACGCTTGAGTTGTGATAAGTAAAAAGAGCTCGACACATATGGGAAAATCCTCGGAGGAAGGGTCGAGCGAGGCCAGGCCGTGAAGGGAAAGTGCGATGCGCTAGGCTGTCGGTGCTTTGGGCAGTGCGGCACACCAAGGGGATCAGCGCCCTGGGAGGCGCGGTGCTGCAGGGCCCTTGGTGCTTTGACAAGCGCGGGGCGCCGACCTCATGGCTCTTTGGCTAGCACGGGGCGCCACCCAGACCACCTCCCTATGCCTATATATTTGTGTCTTTGTTCAATTCAAATGATTCATTAAATATTTCCCTCGGCCAAAAATGAAAGAACACGCAACTTTCTTCAAGTTTTTGTCAAATTACTCTACCAAATGCCGTCCAATCTCAAATTAACTTCAGGTATCGAGTTCTAAGCCCATAAGGAGCATTACTATGGAGTTATTTTCTCGAAATATGCCTGGCAAACTGGAACCCCGCCAAGCAAAAATTATCAGAATTGCTCCAAATAGATTCCTATACGGCCATAGGCTTTAGGTAAGCACTTCTCTCTTCTGAACTCTTGAGAAATTATAGGTTTTCGGCCGTATTTTCGCAAAGTTGAATTATTGTGGTTATTAGTATCAAAAGTTATCTTTTTAAGCTAAATTTGGTATGGAAATTAGTCTCTTTCTTCCAATATTACGATTACAGTTGAAAAAGAGCTGACAAATACAAGTCGAAATTCATCGGATATTCTGGAAACGACAATCGAGGTATGTAAGGCTTATCCCTTGGAAAGTTTTCCTCATTGTACAATGCTACGTCTTATGTTTTTCAATGGAGATAATGGTTCCACCTGTTGCAAATAGTTGCTATCAGTAAATTACGATCAGATATGTTGTGGACAACTGTTGTTTGTGGACTATATATATATATATGTTGTGGTTAGCTGCTAGAAAACGTATAATACTATTTTGCAGTATCCCTTTCTGAGAAGGAACATGTTTAGTATGAAATACGCTAGAAGCGTCATAGAGACTTTCCTGCTCTTCTGTTTACAGTATTAGCAAAATGCTGATGTTTTATTGTCGAGCCTAGACCTTAGAAGGTTGTGGATAGTCATTGGACCTGAGTTAGTCAGTTGTACAGCATAGGCGCAGCTCGACGATATAGCCATTAATTTGGCACCTATATTGTTAGTAAAGCACGTCCAGGGGCTATTGGCGCACCCTTACTCCCTAGGGCCAGAAATTTAGATAGGAAAGCCATACTTTTGAGTCAGCAGCCTAGGGTTTCCTGGTCAACTAAGTGACATCCTACCATCTAGTTAGCTATTACCAGTGATTGTCTGTCTAAGGGGACTTAGCATTCGTCATACAGGTCGCCTAGGAAGCCAACCTAGTCGTCCAGGTCAAATAGACCCGTGGGTACCCTGAGGAAGGGGACCTTATTACCAGTTAGAGGCAGGGTTAATGCCCCAACCGGTTCTTATAATATACTAGGTACAAACTGTCATGAGTGGCTAAGTCTATATAAACTTGTCTATAGGGTTAGGAATCGCCCAGAAGAGTCATATAAGATATGAGTAGACCAAGATGAGGTCTAAAGGACTAGCACCATGTTGGTACAGTACTACCCATAGGCTAAGAATGTCGGTAAGCTTCATAGGGAGGATTAGGGGCCGATTGCTCAAAAGCATGTCAGTAACATCCCTACAATCATCCTAAGTAGAGGAATAAGTAATTAGTCATCCGTGATCCCACAATTATTTATGAGTTATAGTTGTCCGGGAAGGACATTCAGAGTATTGTTAGGCCACTCCAGATCTCTCCCTATCTAGTCTAGACCATTAAAGATCATGATTGCTCCTAGGATCCTCTGATTAGATACAGGTGCATGGGGGTGCCTGCTAGAAGCCTTACAGACTATTCTAGGGGGCGATAAGCGGTTATTAGGCCCAGAAGGCCAGATACGTCTTTTAAGTGACTAGATTGAGACTTCAGTATAGCACCTCGAGTGGAGTTTCCCTCACTCAGGAGCCTTCCGTGACCATCCAAGGGTTACTAGCTGTGTTTTTATCTGTGAGGGGATATATGACATCGCTTCAAGGAGCGGTATGCCATCTGCAAGGGACAAAGATGAGGTCCCAGGACCTTATACAGTCCATTCCATGGCTGGACTATTTTTTATGTCGTATCGGCACGACACCCTCACCGAGCCTGGTGCCCGGGGTGCAATTATCAGGAGTCCACTGAAATCAAACACAACTACATATCAGGAGTCAAGTTGGCTCAGTTACAGATCCAGAGGGACAGGTAGGTTGGCTATAACACCAGTAGAGCCATAGAAACCTGGATAGGGGTATATAGATTAAGGTGTACTTGCCAGGGTTTATAGGGGTTCCGGTAGGTTAATTCTGTGTCGCTTGTACCTTCCAGGCATATGGGAGCCAGGTTAGGTTCTTATTTGTATTCTGGTCTGCTAGCTATAGCTTATGAATATATGATTGCACAGTCGTAGCTTATACACGTGTAGTATTTCTAGATGAAGATTACGAATAAGCAGCTTACAGGTTAATCTTTCTGCCCCTTCTCTCTATTTACTTTCAGTATTTAACAACTTACTTACTACCTTACATATTTAGTACATATTGTACTGATGCCAATCCTCAGGCGCTGCATTACTTGACTGCAAGTTTAGACAAACAAAGTCTAGGATTTTATGTAGCAGTTGTTCAGAGTCAGCAGTTTGGCCAGCTCCTTTCATTTGGAGTTGCCAGGTTGTAGAGATTGCAGTCTTTCATTTGTACAGCATTTGGGTAGGCCGAGGACCTGTCCCGATCACTATTTTTATTCTTAGAGGCTTGCAGACTACAATATTCAGTTAGTTAGCTGTTGTTGGTCGTGTGGGGCCTAGAATAGCTGCTTATTTTCCTTTAGGTTATAACTAGACAGCATGATGGTCTTGTCGGCCCACATAGGACCCCTTTTGTTTCCTGTTGTTGGTTAGCTGTTTTCATCTACAGGTGGCTATACGGCCTGGTCGGCTGGAGGTTGTGTTTACAGCCGAGATATAGCCCGTTATTTTCTTGAATTATGTTGCAGAAATGCACTAGACATGCACAAGCCCAGCCAGGTCAGTCAGATCCTAGTGTGGCACTAGGTGCCAGTCATGCCTCCTAAGGTGAGGTGTGACAACAACTATTCCCAAGATCTAGTCTAAATAGGTAAAAGAGCTCTAAACTAATAATTAATAAGCATCGGCATAAAATTGTTACACCTCGTAAGTTTCTAGAATTTAGTTGGTCTATTCGCATGTTGGTTGAAAGTTTTAGAGTGCCATACGTGCGAGGAAAGGGCCCGGGGAAAGGCCGAACGAGTGCCAAGTTGGGATTTCGCGAGAAGAGGTCGAACCAAGCTGCCAGAGGGGCAAAGTGGCACAGAGCCTTGACCTCTGCGTTAGCCAACGTGGCACGGAACCAAAATGGGGCGTTGGCCAACGTGCCACGTTTCTTTGCATCCGGATCCAAGTATATATAGGCCTCACCCTTAAACTTTATGTCATTTTCCATTATATATCGATCAGAATAGAGGAAGGACTAAGGGTTTATGTATTTTCGTCCGATTACACTGCTAAACACCGTCCAAATCTAAATTAACTTCGGGTATCGAAGTATAAGGCTGCAGGGAGCATTTTTACAGAGTTAGTTTCGTGAAATTCACCCGGCGAATCGTTGTCCCGTTGAGCCAAAGTTGTTGTAATTGCTCCAAACTAGTGTTAATACAATCCCGGGATTAAAGTAAGTATTTCTCCCTTCTAGATTCTCAAGAAATTACGAGTTTTTGATCGTCTTTCGACAAGTTGAAGAATAGTCAGTATATATACATAAAAGTTATTGTTTTCTTCCAATATAGTAATGAAGTTATCTCTATTCTTCCGTTAATGAGATTACAGTTGGGAAGAACAGCTGAATACCAGTCGAACCTCACTAGTTAATCAGTAAATAGCGAACGAGGTATGTTAAGGCAGTCTCTCTCGGCAAGTTAGTTTTTTCAGTATAGTAATCCAATATGAATCCCAGTAGAGTATTTCAGAAATATTTTATCATGTTCAGTATGTTATCATGTATAGTGGTTGTTATTAGCTGAGACCTGTATTTGTATTGTTTTGAGCTGGATTACCTGTATAGCTTCCGTGACCTCCCCAGGGTTAATAGTTGTGTCGACTCGTCCGCCAGAGGGCGAGGATACACCGCTCTACAGAGCGGCATGCCGTCCGCAAGGGACGAAGATGGGGAGCCAGCTCCTCATATTTTGCCGTGGTTGGCCTATACACACCCCCACCGAGTGCTTGCGCCCGGGGTGTAGATTTTAGGAGTCTCCGGACTCAGGCACAACTATAGTCAGGGCCCCAGCCGGGCCCAAGTTGCATACCCAGGGGATCGACAAGATGCTTATAGCTAGTAGTTGACGCAGTATGAACTGGATAGGGGTAACTAGATTGAGGTGTACTCACTAGGGCTAATGGGGGCCCAGGTGGGTTGTTCTGTGTTGATTGCACCTTCCGGCTTATGGGGGCCAGGTAAGGTTCATGTATGTTGCTTTAGTTACTGATAGTTAGACAGTAGGACGCCTCGTTGTCAGGTATGACTCCTACTCTACTTATTATAGTTATGTTTAGCCTTGATTCCATTATTTCAGTCAGTTTCAGTTCGTTTCCTTCACTTCAACTATGGTCAGCTTTATTTCTTACTTTCAGTCATTTATAATTATTGCTTTACATATTCAGTACCTGTGGTACTGACGCCCTCTTTTGGGGTGATGCATTACTTGCCTGTAGGTACACACAGACGAGGAGCGGATCCCTCGTAGTTCTAGTCAGCTGTATAGGGCCTTCAGCTCCTATCTTTCGGAGCTTGAGTGATAGAGGTTTACTTCCTTTTGTTGTATAGTATGGGTAGGTCGGGGCCCTGTCCTGACCATCTTATTACTCCTAGAGGCTTGCAGATTGTATTATTTCCCCGCGATTAGTTGATGTCGGCCGTGTGGGGTCATATGTGTTGTAGCTTATGTGTGTTGGCCGTGTGGGGCCCTGTTTAGCTGTTGATTGATGACCTTGTCTGTCATAGCTCAGATTAGCACCTGATTTCGCTTTTCAGCTATAACTAGATATCATGGTGGCTTTGTCGGGCCGCATAGGACTCCTTATATTTTTTTGTCTCTGGTTAGCTGTTTACTTTCACAGGTGGCTATAGGCCTTGTCGGTCAGGGTTGTATTTACAGCCGCTATATAGCATGTTGTTTTCTTGATTCCATAGTTAGAGTCAGCCCTGCACCAAAGGTGCTTAGGATCGGTTAACTCAGTAGTTCAGATCCTTGTAGGGCACTAGGTGTTAGTCATGCATCCCAAGGAGGGGCGTGACAGACTTTGTATTAGAGCAGGTCGTATCCCAGGGAGTCAGCAAGCCATGCTAAGTAGAGTCTTGTCTATGGATGTGTTGTGCACCACATACTATAGTTAGGAGGCTGCAAGGCATGATAGGATTGTTACTCTTTCTTCTTATTCAGTCGTGCCATAGAGCGGTACAATATAGGGTTTATTCCCTAAAGCTCATTATACTCTTTTATTTACAGAGAAATGTCGGACTAGCGACACCCTATGACAGGCAGGAGATTAGATGTAGCAGCGAGAGAGGGCACCAGCCGGATGCCTCAGACTCGGAAAGAATTTGCCCGACCTTAGGGCGATACGGAGGCGTCATCTCGACCTCCCCAGTAGTCCCCATCACGTCAGGAGCTGCTTGGGATGGCTGGTGTGACGGCACCACCTCCGGTAGTTTCTATAACCGTACCATCCGACCAGGAGGTCAGGAGCGGGGTGGTTATGTTAGCACAGATGATGGCTGCTCAGCGCCAGTCAACGCCACCTACAATTGCAGAATCATTACGAGGGCCTGGCAGTTAGAGGGTTCGGGATTTCCTAGCTCTAAGTCGCCCGCAATTCACAGGGACAGATCGGACCGAGGACCCTCAGGACTTCTTAGACTAGATGCAGAGGATTTTCAGGGTAATGCATGCTACACCCACAGAGTCAGTTGAGTTGGCGGAATTTCGGCTACGGTACATCGGCATATTATGGTATGAGAGTTGGGAGAGGTCCCGAGGGAGAGATGTTTCCCCTCCGACCTGGTTCAACTTTTCAGGGGCTTTTCTGGATCATTATCTACCACGGGAGATTTGATAGGCCCGGGTTGATCAGTTCCTACACTTGGAGCAGGGACCGATGAGTGTTTGGGAATATGCCATGCAATTTGATTCCTTGGCCGTATGCGCCAGCTTTTGTGGATACAATTCCATCCAGGGTACACCACTTTATTATGGGGCTGAACCCAGAATATATTGAGACCTGCATCACAGCTACACTGCGAGAGGATATGGATATTGCCCGAGTACAGGCTTTTGCTTAGAATATTGAGGGTATCAGGTAGCGGCAACGGGAGATTAGGAGAACAAGTCAGGAGCAGCGCCGTAGGGACAGACCAGATGAATTACAGGAGGAGTCCCGGGGAGGACCTAGGCCACGGTTATCAAATAGACCGCGTAGACCCCCGCCTCCACCACAGAGGCATAGGAGTAGGTTTAGTCACCGAGGGCAGCCATAGCCCGGCGAAGGTTCGCAAGCAGTAGGTTCACAGCAGCAGAGGAGGGTGGAGCAGAGTGGGTTTACAATACCACTTTGCCCTATTTGCAGCCGACGCCACTTTGGAGCATGCCGGTATGGCTCCACAGCATGCTATATTTGTGGACAGGAGGGTCATCAAATGAGAAATTGTACAGCTAGGGGTCAGGGTGACCGGGATCGACAGGATAGGTCCTCAGTGGGATCATGGGCTCCAGCATCCCCGACAGGGCGTAGGCCCTCAGTTTCAGCAGGTAGAGGCCGAGGCAAATCAGGGGCCTCCAGTTCAGGTGCGGGCCCAGACCGTACTTATGCATTACTGGGGCGACAGGACTCAGAGTCATCCCTAGATGTTGTGATAGGTATGTTGAATATTTGCTCTCATCCTGCTTATGTGTTGATAGATGCAGGATCTACCTTGTCCGATGTTACACCGCTAGTGGCTTGGAAGTTTGGTATTATGCCGGAATTTCTTCGGCGACCTTTATCAATGTCTACACCAGTTGGTGACTCTATCATAGCCAGAAGGGTCTATCGGGGGTGTACAGTAGAGATTGTCAGTCGTCAGACTATAGCAGACTTGATAGAACTAGAGATGGTCGATTTTAATGACATTATGGGTATGGATTGGTTAGTTCCATGTTATGACAATGTCGAGTGTTGGACCAAGACTGTCCGATTCCACTTTCTAGGGGAGGCAGTAGGGTAGTGGAAAGGTAGTTCAGCCACGCCAAAAGGTAGGTTTATTTCCAATCTTCGGGCGAGAAAATTGAGAGCAAAAGGGTGCATTTATCATATCGTCAGAGTTCAGGATGTTCGGGCAGAGCCTCTGACCCTTCAGTCTATTATAGTGGTTAATGAATTTCCTGACGTATTCCCAGATGAGCTTCCTGGTATTCACCTAGAAAGGGAAATTGATTTTGCAATCGATCTATTACTAGGCACTCAGCCCATATCTATTCCTCCATATCAGATGGCTCCTGCTAAACTCAGAGAACTGATGGAACAATTGAAGGATTTTCTAGACAAAGGCTTTATCAGGCCGAGTACCTCACCATGGGGTGCGCCAGTTCTGTTCGTGAGAAAGAAGGATGGCTCCCTCCGTATGTGTATAGATTATC